>JAEIFV010001253.1:0-72347 GCA_018904265.1 Lordiphosa collinella
GGGTATAGTTTGAGCAGAGGGATTGTCGTTCTGCTTCAGGTCCACTGATGGATTTCCGTCTGTGTTGCCTTTACGGTTGGCTCCGACGGTTGACAAAAAGGTGGCTGCAATTTATTTAGCAGCCATTTACATATTTTATTGTCAGCTAATGGCGGCCAAAGATGAACATAAATCTTTAACTAAACTGAGGAAACCTGTCTCCTCCGCTCTCTCAAGTGGCATCTCGTTATCTTTTGAGCTCTTATCTTTGTAATTAACTGACACAACTTTTGTTTGTTCTCACCAGCCCCTCCCGCCACTTGTTTAAACTATTTTCATTTGTTTTCCTTGGACCAAACTTTAACCAAAAATTCATTTCATTATTTCATTTGCCAACAGTTTGGCTTATTATTTAAACATGGCAAACTTTACTCAAAATAAAAACAAAACAAAACAACAGCAACTTTTTGTTTTCCATTTAATTAAATTAAAATGGTTTTTGAGCCAAATTTGCTTACAGCGCAAAATGATGGCCAAATTGATGCTCCAGGTCTGAGTAATTGAACAAATTGCCACAAAATTCGGATACATATACATTTTCCATTGAAATTCTTTTCGTTTCTTTCGCTTCGATTTTATTTTGATGAAAGCGTTGAAACAGAAAAGCGTTATGACTGGGGGCCACTTATTGATGACCTTTGGGGTGGTCATCGAAGCGAATCGTTGAGTATACACGCCGTGAGTGGAGCCATTCAACCATATTGATTCATTGACAAAAGCTGTCAGGATGTATTGATTTATGGCCTCCCCTTCCTCCTACTCCTCGTCAAAGGAGGCCTCCTGCCTCCGCCTAATGACATCAAGTGAAGTGCTTAAAACAAATCGCTTCCTGCAACTGTTTCGTCGGAGGTAATTAGAGAAGTTTTGTCTTTTGACTTCCCCTCTTGGTCATGCCTTTTGTGTTGTTTGCAAAGGCCGCACGCTTAACACGCAAATAATTGAGTTACCCACGGCCTAGAGGTAGTTGGACAGAGAACAATGCGAGAACGCACATGGAGAAGATAGATTATATCAGTCAGACAGTTGCATTTATAATACCATACATTATATACCTGTCTGGTTGGCGCATCATGGTGTTTCATGTTGCATTGAATGGTGAACATTTAGCATCGCTTTCCTCTCTCTTTGGTTACAGTGAAAAAGCAAGAGGGCGAACTTTCTTAAGAACCATTAAGAACAATTATGCAATTATACTTACCAATAATCAGGTCCCAGAAAGATTTAAGAGCACATCGAAAGACCTGAACTGGGCAAGTTAAGTTAGGTCAAGGTTTTGATGCTAGTAGTCGCGACTGTAACTGAGAACGTGTGGTGTGGATTTTGGAACTATTAACGCATATGTTAATACGATTCGCCCATCGACCAAGTCATTTAAGAATTCTGGACCTTAACAGATGCCCTTCTGCGGCTCTCAAATATCCAAGAAGAACAGTGGTTCTCGAAAGCTTTTGCTGAGCCACAAAATGTCCTTTCCCGAACTGTTAGTTGGGTAACAGATAAACAAAGAAATATTCTTTTAAATATTTGTTAGGGATGTTGACAGCAAACTAATTGAACTTTGTAGGTATGAAAATTTCAGCATGTAGACCGAAAGTAATAAAAGCAGGAGCATAACTTCAATTTTCTAAAGATCATTGGCTTTTCAGTGTGGGCCTAAGTGGCCATCAATGGGGTCTGTTGGACGAGAGTGGGAAAAACCGGGCCAGCGCTTTGATTTGATCTCGACCTTCGGATTGAAATTTCAAGCAGGAGTCGTATTATATAGAGCTTGATACAAGCTCGAAAGGCTTGAAGCAATCCTGAAAAGCGTGTGCCAATCCGAAAAGGCTAACTTAAATCTGAAATCCGTACTTGAAAGTCAAATAATACTGACTCGAGATTGAAGTGAGAACGGATGTCAAAACGAAATAATCCTGCCTCGAGATGAAAGTTAGTGAGGATGTCCCATGACAAAGCTTAAGAGCGAAAGAAACTGAGAACAACAAAATCTCTCTCAGTTTTGCAGTTTGTTTTTCTACTAAAGACTACTTTTCGGACCTTACTTTTCTATGGGATCTATACTATTAAGATGTCCGAATTTGACAAAATTTAGTGGAGTTTTGGAAAAGCATAAGAAACTAACATGTTTTTTTTTTGAAGGCGATTCCATTTAAAACAAAAAGTTTTTCTCACTAGGACTTCTTTTTCGATCGATCATTCATACTGCAGCTATATGCTAAAGTCATCCGATTTTGACAAAACTTTGTAGAATTGTGTAAAAATATGTAATATATAGACAGCGGATTTTATGTAACTTTTTAAATGAAGACAGATTGAAGTGAAATTCGGGATTTATACTAATTAAATATCCCTCTTCCATTAAAAACTGCATATGCAAAATATGTTTTTTTTTTTTGCATATTTAGCATTTGCAAATATGCAAATATGCAAATAAAAAAATATGCAAATATGCAAGAAAATATGCAAATATGCAAAAAAATATGCAAATAAGTAAAATGCTTATAATAGTTTTAAAATGAATTCGAGTATAAAATTTTGGTCTTAAATATATTTTCTTTAAATTTAGAAGTTGTAATAATGCATTTTCCACCACAAATTAATTCTGTGCCAGTAATTTTAACCATAAGAGCTCACAAAATTTTTTTTTTTTAATAATTCTTCAGTAAATTAGCTTATATTCTTGTTCCATTGGCACAATTTAGCGATCTTTCTCTGGATGTTCTGATTGACCACATTTTTTCTGTGGATTTCCTCATAAGAGATAAATGTCCAAATTTTCCATGACGGATGATCAAGTCAAAGGCTAAATGATGTTGCCTTTTCCGCTCAAAATAAAGAATTTTAAAGTGTTACTAACAGGATCAGGTTTGTGTCCATAGCGTTGTCATGAGGGGAGCTTAGTGGAGTGTTTTAACTTAGTGAGTGGGGGTCTTAGCACAGTGCTCACTGGGACTGAATGGAAAGCTGACCGGCAGAATTTAAAACTTTCGTTGACTTTGGCCTTACACGTGTCAAAAGCAGTATCCGGAGGCTTTTAAGTGCTCTGATTTCATTTCTGGCCATATTTTTCCGATCGGGCTGACTTATGGAGGGGGATAACGTAATATCTAAAAAAATCAAATGCTTAATCCTTTCTTAGGTTTGTGGGTGCTCCGATTTGATTTCTGGCAATATATTTCCGATCAGGAGATCGAAGGAAGAGACGGGCGGGGGTTTTTGAACAAATTCCCTCGAACTCATACTCTTACTCCCACAACTGCAGATTTTCGACCTCGGTACCAGCCCTAAACCTCGCAAAGCCGTTCTTTATTAAGTAAATGATGAACGCATGCACTATTACAGCCTATAAAATACCAATGTACCAATCACTCAGCCTGCCCCCATAACAAAGATCCCAAACACCACTTTTCAATTTGAAATTTTTATTATTCAAAAATGTCCTTGTTGTAATTGTTGAAACAGTAAATAGTTAAGTTCTTTTCTATGTTATCCATTGGAAAACGTTGGCATTTTTCAGAAAAAATAAGCTTGTAGGCCGAAAGCTTCGTTCAATATCGCATGAAGTTAGCGGTGCATATTTGAATTTAAAAACGTCCGCCATGTTTATCTGTCCCGCGTCGTTTATTTCTGTCTCAGGAATTAAAAATATTTCATTTAGGTTATGAAATGAAATATAATCTGGACTCCGATCCAAAATATCCTTCATTTTTTTTCGCAATTTAAAACCAAATTCCCCTTTTACACCATTTAGAATTTCCTCTACTTCAGCCAATAGCTTGAACGTACTTGTAATTTCCATATTCCTCTGTTCTATGCAGGTAATTGTTTCCGGAATTCTCATAAAATGATGTTTTATAAAAATGAGGTTTGTACGTAACATTGGATTCCTGAGCATTTCTTGAGCGTTTTGTACAGACAGTGCACAGAATCACAAAAAGAACTCATTAAACCTGGCCTACTATTATTATAATTTATCTGAAATATGTGTTTGCATATAAAATATGTTTTTGCATATTTGCATATTTTTATATGCAAATATGCAAAATATGCAAAAATGTTTTTAGCGATCTGAGATCTATTTTCAATAAAAATAAGATGTGTGCAATCAGAATTCAAATCGGACAAGCGGTTCAAAATATGCAAATATGCAAAATCCGCTGTCTATAAATAAGTAAAAATATATCGATATGTTATCGTTGAGTATGTTAGTATTTATTAGTGATAAGGTATTTGTAAGAAACCGATCGAAGGTATAAATGAAAGCGGAGAAGCGAACGTGCCGTAGAGAACATTGGGAAATAAACATAAATAAACCCCGAAAAAAATCCACATTTCAAAAGTAAAAAATTTTTCGATCCGAACCTTTTTTGGAAGGTCATAAACTTAGAAAGTTAGGTTCAGGATCCGTCTCGGTTTTAAGGGGGTTCGGTACTGGCTATCTGGGTCTATCTAATCAAACCTTGAACCCAAAAACTGCTAAGTTTATTAAATAAACTGTTCGCTTTTGAAACATTTTACAACCTTTACAAAATTTGATTAAAGTATGTTACTGACTAGTTAATTTCCAATGCAGCCCACATGTAAATTTATTATAAAGCCTTTGTGCCAGGCTTCCAAAAATGGTTTGCCTAAACATAATTTCCTAATTAGTTGGCCTCTTTGGAACTCCCACTGTACTAGACCTACGAGAGGTGCTGCTGGTTCGATTTGGTATTCCTGCCACAACAATTTTAATTAGTTTGCTGCCTGCAGGTGCTGTTTTCACGCTGTTGTTATGCATTTGCACATGTTCCCACACACACACACACACACACTCCCATCCCAAAGGGATGCGCGTGCATATTGTAGGCCTCCGGCATTTGGCAAATGCAAACACACGAGCAACGACAACATTTTCAAATTCAATTTGCCATATTTGATTTTAACATTAATTCTCATTAAAATTGCATGCAGTTTTTGGTTAATTTATGCAACGGAAATGACATTTGATATGCCCGCATTTAGACGGTCTCTCTCTTAGTGTTTTATCCTGTCGGCCAAATAAACACCGCAAATGTCGCATTAACTAAATCAAAATATAGATTTTGTGTTTGAATAATTATACTAATCTGTTTGTGCACAGCAACAAAAGGTTAATAAACAAATGCAAAATTGGTTTTTTGCGCAAAAGATTGGAGTGTGGTTTGCCATTGCTGCGGTTTGTGGGGTTTTTGTTATATAATGAAAGAAGCGCTCGCCTCTGATGAAATGGTTGAACAATCTTTTCTATGGCAACAAAAGCTTTGTTTAGTTGTGGTAAAAGTATGACGAAATATTGTTAAATCATTTTATAAAGTTAATAATCATTATTGATTGCTGCGACACATAACTTTTGGCTGGAGCATCCCAAAATATTCATGTTTGTCCAAGCAATTTACTTTTGATTTGTGCAAATTTGCATCGCTTCGTTTCGTTTAACTTCTGCCTGATTTTTTGGCATACAAATTTATATACGTTTTTTTATTTATTTGGTTGATGCCTGAGTGGGAATTTGGATTTTTGTGCATTTGACACGTTTGGCATGGCTACGTTCTGTTTATGGCGTTGTCGTTGGCAGTGAAGCGAACAGCCAGCAGCAAGTTCGAAATGGGTGATAAACTGTGTGTGGAGTGGGGGTCGGGGGAGAAGGGTTCTTTTGTATAGTCGCTTTTCTTTTTTTCCCATTCTCGTTTTCTGCATATGCAAAACTGTAAAACTACGCGACGGAGTGAAAACATTTTGAAGCTGTCATCAAACATGCAAACTGCATTCGAGCAAATTGCCAAGTGGATAGCAGAGAGTCTGTGTGTGTGTGTGTGCCGCAAATTCAATCACAGAGCTTGAAGGTCTACTTATTCTCAGCCATTTAAAATGAAAGTATCTCACAAACAACTCACTTGCGACACACAAACTTTACAAATAACCCAAAATACTCACAGGAAAACTGCGGGTTTCCCCAAAGAATTTGCAAGCAAACATCGAACAGATTCCGATTTCGATCTGCAAAGCAGAAGGAAATTTTATGCTCGTCTCGAGTGAATTTTTAACTTTATTGTTTAGTTGCAGCATTCAACTTTCTATACATATCCATAAATGCCCCCCTGATACCGCCCACCCACCCCACAGTTTAAGCCAAGCAGCAAACTTTTCACACAAAAAAAAAATAAGAAAAAGTAAAATTGCTGACAGGAAACTTCCAATCAGAAATGAATTACTTTGAAGTGAGAGCGGGCGGACAGCAGACGAGAGACGAAAGACCGCAGTGTCAAGTTTAAGAAGCCATGAAATAACATTAATTTGTTGCAAATTCGCTTGCCAAGTTTTAAGTTGAATTAATTTGATTAGCTTATCGCTCGTTCAAAGTTGAAACTTCATCAGCATGTCAAGTGGAGGAGTCTTCCTAGATTCACAACAAATACACTTCGAAATGTCACCAAGGATTGGGTTGACTCCATTGCGGTTGTGAGTACTCGCACTCGCACTCGTTCCGGGGCATTTTCTCTGTTTCCGCTACTGCCACCAAGACGACAATTCAAATTTTATTAGATTACATGAAATTTATGTGGCAATCAACTCTAGAAAAAAGCCAACAAAAATGAGACAATTTCTAGGAATGAAACAGAGGCAGAGAATGGGCGAAATTTAAGATATATGACCAAGCAGAAATTCACACGGGTAACATTTTTCGGAAATTTATTGTCTGAATTTGGAACATTTAATTGAGGCGGCAAAACGCAAACGGAAGCTCTGACTCAGATTTCCAAATATGTTCCTAGTGTTGGAATATTTGAACATTTTTGATGCGAACCATCTTTAATTTAAGCGAGGTGTATGTAAAATGGCCTTACACTGCCCCAAAGGGCCAAAGCCGAGCTCTCTTGGCTTGTGCGCTTCTAATTTTCGCACAAGAGAAATGGGACCTACAGTTTATCGCCGAATCCGAATGGCAGTTTGAGAAGATTTTGCATGGCTAATTACTACAAAGCTGGCGCCAACAGCAGAGAGGGGTGACCGGGTGTAAAGTTTATTCAAAGAAAAAAAACTTTTCATTAGATGTTTCGAGGCGGGATCAATCTCACGACCTCTTTTAAAGCGGTTGCGCACATTAGCCACTGAGCAAGGTGTAGTTTTATTTAAATTAAGTGTTTCCAAATCTAAATCTAGTTTTAAGTCTCAGGAAACTTCAAAACAGCCCCTGAACTCAGGCGAATGCAAGTGAGATTGAGACAGCATATATGCACATATCATTAACTGTGGCTAAGACTCCAAAAGATACAAAGAACAAAATATATCGATACTGGGATACAATCCGTTGTAGAATATTGATTTGTTCGAAGGTATCTAATTTTTATTTTTAAATTCTGGGCGAACATAAAAGTGAATGTATGTATATTTGATTGTTCCTTATGGGCGTCTAAACCGCTGAAGCGTTCTGTACGATAGTCTATCTCTTAAGTCTGTGAACCGGTTCAAAAATAGCTAAATACCATTCCAAAGGTGTTAGGAGCCTTAACTCAGAAGTATTTTGCGAGTAAGCTGGAAATTTGTAGTTTCATATTATCCCAATTTGAAGCTATTAATATCGATTTGCAGTTGAACATTGCTAACAAAAACTTTCATAAAAATCACATTTTCACAATGCAAAGGACCCGGAGGAAGCCGGGTATTCAGCTAGTATTTCATAAAATTAAGAAAACTTTTCTAATAGTTAAGCTTGTAGTTTTTCAATAAATCAAAAAAAAAAAAATTGGGGAAAGTTAACTTCGGCTCGGCCGAAGTTTTGTGTACCCTTGCAGCTTCCATTGAAAAAAAAAGTTTTTCTAACTAAGACTACTTTTTGAACCTTACTTTTCTATGGGATCTATATATATAGATGTCTGATTCGAACAAACTTGGTGAAATCATGAAAAAGCCAAATACACTGTTAATTATGAAATTTGGAGGCGATCCCATTTAAAACAAAAAAGTTTTCTCACTAGAACTTCTTTTCGACCGATCATTCATACTGCAGCTATATGCTATTGTCATCCGATTTTGATAAAACTTTGTAGAAATGTGTTAAAGTATATAAAATAAGAATATGCCAATAAAAAGGACGTTTTCATAAAAAACATAAAAGCTGTCCTCACTCGAACTAGTTTTTCGACCGATCGTTCCTATGGGAGCTATTAGCTATAGTCACCCGATTTCGACCAAACTTAGTAGAATTATGTAAAAGTATACAAAATAAGTGTATGCCAATGATAAGGATGTTTTCATTAAAAACAAATATGGTTTTTCTCAGTAGAACTAGTTTTTCGACCGATCGTTCCTATGGTAGCTATATGCTATAGTCATCCGATTTTGACAAATTTTTGTAGAATTGCGTGAAAGCATTCTAAATTAATAAATGCCAATTTTAAAGGCACGAAGTTTGTAGGCCTTGTCATTGAAAACAAAAAAGGTTTTTTTACTCAATCGGGCTTTTCGACAGATCGTTCCTATGACAACTATGTGCTATAGTCATCCGATCCGGCCGGTTTCGGCAAATGTGCAGCGTATTTGTACCAAAAGATTTTGTGTTAATTGTGAAGATAGCGTTAAAACGTTTAGGAAAGCATTGAATGCCTAAAGAGTGGTACTTGGAGATAGCTCACTTAAAACAGACGCAAAGATTCACCTTCGAAACAGACGCGGTACATCTCAGAGAGAGCAGAAAGCCTCAACTAGCTCCGTCATGCTGATCAAGCATATAACCAATGATTTAAATGTGGTCAGGTGCGAATAGCTTCCGTTCTACGCGCTAGTAAACGATCTACGACTGCAATGTCTAAGCAATGCCGCTCTCCTTCGTCAATTTAAAGCTTTACGACCGAGGCAATCAGAAAACGATTGTCTTTTCGAAAGATTTTTCGATCGATCGATTGTCGTTCCTATGACAGCTATATGCTACAGTCATCCGTTTCGGCCGGTTCCGAGAAATGTGCGTATTTGTACCAAAAGACTTCGTGCAAAGTTTGGCGAGGATAGCTTTAAAACTGACGGTGGAGTTAGCATTGAAAAAGACGGACAGACGGACAGGCCTGAATCAACTCAGCTCGTCATGCTGATCAAGAATATATATACTTTTTGTGGTCGGAGATGATTCCTTCTTTGCAAAGTTTGGTGATGATGGCTTTCAAACTGACGGAAGACATAGCCTAGAAACAGACAGATGGACAGACGGACGGACGGACAGACGGACAGGGCTAAATCAACTCAGCTCGTCATGTATGGGACAAAAACTTTATAAACTTGCAGACAGATCAATTTTGTTTTCAATACTTGCCACGCCCGCTACCGCCCCCGCAAATTTGAAAAAAGTCGTACTTATCTCCCACAGTTTTATATATACATAGAAGGATCGTCCCCTCTGGACATATTTAGTAATCAGAATTATTTATCGATCCGCCAAAGGAATGGTAAAGATCGGATGAACGATAGTCGAGTTATAAGGAAAACAAACAGTTATGGGCAGCACCGGTCGCAACGGTGATGGGCAGAAGGTTCAGAGGTTCAGAGTATATTATAGTCGGGCTTGACCGACTTTCTTACTTGTTTTTATTTAGCGATTGTGCTCGCTGAAAATATGCAGTTGGTTTTTTAAACATTCCCAAACCTTTCTTAAAAATGTTCATAATATGACAATCACTGTTCACGATGCATTTTATATTCGGAGAAGATATTGAGCATAAAAACAATACATAAGACTTTAGTTGATCCATTTGTTAAAGTAAAATGTTTGGAAATTTACTGAGTAAACTTAAATCTTATTCTGTGTTAATATACCCATCATTTTGAAGTTCAGAATTCCGAAGAATTTATATACCTACCGATTAAGAGATATGTAGCTTCCCCTTTCAACAGACCAAAAGTTAAAGAACTGTCTTTTATGCTCTTTCACATGTTGAACCGAAAAGCCACTTAAGACCTTAACGAGCGCATTCCATGTGTCACACGTCCATCTCTAGGGGAAATGCAAATGACACAGGCATCATTTTAATAAGCAGGAACTTTTTCCTCTTCTGTTGAACTAAGTAAGTCAAGTGAAAGAGTGCGGAGAAGCGAACGAGGTTTAGAAAATGGGCTTTGGATTTATCATTTCGTTTTATTTTTTTTTTCTTGGTTTGTATTTCATAAAGCAAAGTCAGACGCACAAAATTTTTTTCTAATATTTTTACGGCAAGTGCTTGAAATTGATAAGGTTGGCGCAGGCGGTGTTAGTCTGTGGCCTGGCATTGTTAGCAGGCACACAAACACACGCACGCATCCTGCCCTCTCGGTGGAGGAGCAAAATTTTTGAAAATACAAATTTAAATTTTGTGGTCTGGCTAAATATATTTGCACAAGAATTCCCTTAGTTATTTGCCAGGCAACCTGCTCGACTCCTCATATGCAGACACAGATGCTGCTCCCTCACCTCTCTGTGTGTGTTTGTGTGGGGTTCCCTTTTCTGGTTATATCTAATGATTGTTTGTTTGTTTGCATGCTGATTTGGTTGTTTTCTTTCTTTTGGCAGATTGGATGAATCTCTAACGTCATGGTATGAAGGAGCCGACGAACACTTTGGATGAAATTGTAAGTGCCTAGTTAATAAGTGAAAAGAAAATAACGGAAACGGAAGCTGCAGTGGCAAATGTCAGAGTAGAAAAGTCAAGTAAATGCAACTGACACTTAATGAAACTACACTCCTTCTGTCCTTCTGTCTGAGTGTGTGTGTCGCCAGGGGTAACTGCACGCAGTTGGCGGTTGGAAAGTTGAAACAAAAAGCAATCTAAATAAAATGTCAGTGTTTTTTGCCGGCAGCTGGCGCCAGCTGTGAGTGGAAGGGATGTAACATGTGACGCCTCGGAAACAATAGTTGGAGTTTTTTTTTTTAAAGGAACTCGTGGGCTCATGAAAATTTGGTACCTTCTCCATGGGCTTGTGTCGCCGACTCAGGAGCGGTAATTGTTATGTAAATGAGTTTTACAATTTTTTGCTTACCCTAAAAGGTCAGAGTCAGTCAGTCAGTCCGCAGTTTTATGTGGTGATGAGCCCACACACAAGCACACAGAGGCTAACTCTGACAATGGACAAACAAAAAAGTTTTGTTGGCTTTTGTTTAGTTGCATGTAACCACCCCCCAACCCTCTTGTCTCTTTGTGTGCATGCCAAAGTCTTTATAAAATTGCAAATCAGTTTGAAAGTCAACGACAGGTTGTTTGTGTGTGTTTGTTGTTGTCATGGCAGTGCCTACTCCACTCCTTCGTTGCCACAACAAGCCATCAACTCCGGACCGCCCTTTTCCTCTATTTGGTGTAAACATACGAATTTATATGACTGAATTTAGTAATAAAGTTGCTCGCATTGTTGTTGTTGTTGTTGCTGGCTGTTGTGGGCTGTTGACTGTTGTTGCCATTTGCCGTTTGCCATTTTGGCCATTTGCTGTGGTCTGTGGGCAAAGTTTTTGGAAAGACGACACATTCGAAAGTTAATAACCGTTTAGCAAGTCAAGTAAAGCAAATGGAATTCTTGGCGGGATTACAGAACCATTTTATGGCCACGTTTTTGCTTGGCGATTATTAAATTGAGCCCAACCATAATGGTGCCTACTTTACAGGGCTTTTTGAAATGAAAATGTTGCAAAATAGTTTTCCCAAGCACTTATTAACATGTTATGAAAATAGTTTTGTTAATAGTTTAGTTGAAATTGTAGTGGCAAAGTGAAAGCAACTTTTCAGGGGGAACGGAGCAGAGGTAAGATTAGGGAAAATTTCAAATTTTAAATAAAGTTATGTTTCCAATTTAACTTAAATCTGTTTTGGCCGATTATGTATAATTTGTTAGCTCTGTTCACTTCAAACTCTGTTAATGCTCTGTTCGATTGCATAAGCTTAATAAAAACTTTAAGGCAGTTCTCGTGGTGGTGGGTACCAAACCTACACTCAGAGAAAAAAAAGAATTTCTTTCTACACAAAAAAAAAATCCATTTAGAATGGATATATCTAAAATATCCTTTTAATCATCTTTAATATACTTTCAATCATCCAACGGAGCTGACAATCGTCCAACAGTTATAAAAAATTGTCATCCTTTGGACGATTTTCAGCTCCGTTGGATGATTAAAAGTATTTTAAAGGCATATCCATTGCAAATCATCAAATGGATATTTTTTTTTCTCTGTGTAGGATCTGGGATGTTAGATCCTACTCTGTTATTAAAACCGAATTCCGCTCAATTTCAAGCTTGAAGACTTATTTTAATACGGTTTGTACTCAAGTTTTTCGTTGTGAATTTAATCTTTATCGACAGACACCGCTCATGTTAGCCAGCAGCATCGCTCTGCTCCCAGAATTCACCAAGAATAGTTCTGAAATGATTTGAGAAACAGTAAGCTAGGGTCACGATGCGATTTTTCAGGTTAGACTTAGATTTAGATTTATTTGACAAAAATTCCTGGTGCTACAAGTATATACTTAAAAATTATTGCACCAGTCACAAAAACAAGACGTTTGATTTTTAATTGACTTATCCTACTTAATTCTATGAATTTAATAAAATAGTAAATGAATTTAATAAAATAGTAAAATAGTACGTTTCATTTAAAAATCTAGTTTTTTAGGTGTATATTCAGTTTTTCCCTAAATTGCGTTGCGCTACAGACATTCTTAATGTTTGCTGGTAGTTGGTTCCACAACCTAACAGTATTGACAAAGAATTGTTTCTCCGAACTGGCAAGTTTATGGCGTACTGCTATTAGGTTCAAAGTTCTTGTTGATGTGGCAAAACTTAACTTGTCATACAAATATGATGGTTCTCTAGTATATATTACCTTATGCAGAAAAATAAGAGATCTGTATACTATAAATGATTTAAAGTCAACACCGTATATTTCCCTAGCAAGCTGTGTAATATGGTCAGTTCGTCTTTTATTAAATACATATCTAGCTATATTGTTAAATGTTACGTTAAGTCTTCTTTGGGAGGCAGCATCACAATTTCCGAATATTTCAATCCCATAGCAAAGTGTGGGTATCAAGTATGTCTTTGCGATCAAAAGTCTGAGGTTTATCGGCAAATAATTCTTAGTCAAAGAAAGCTGTCTAAGTACTCCATATGTTTTACCAGTTGCTCTAGTCACGTGGTTATTCCAAGATAATGTATTATTAAATGTAATACCTAGGTTTACAGTCTGTGTTTCATATTTAATAGACTTGTTCTCAATTCTTAGTGTTGGAAGGTCTGTTGTAGTCAAGGCTTTCTTGTATATTACAATACACTTACACTTTACAGGGTTGAGTGACAATCCGTTACATTTAGCCCAATCATTAACACTTAACAAATCTCTATTACAAACATCCACACACTCATTTATTTTATTCAGAGGACGACTTACATACATTTGAAACTCATCGGCATACATGTGGACATTACAATTAGACAACATATCTGGAAGGTCATTTACATACAAAAAAAACAGAAGTGGGCCAAGGACTGAGCCTTGGGGTACACCTCGAGTTAGACGCAAAGTAGACGATATTTCAGACTCAGTTGCCACTGCCTGACTTCTATCAGATAAGTAAGAGCTTATAAGTTTAATGGCAGTATCCGTAAAATTAAAAAATTTATCAAGCTTTGTTACTAGGATTTCATGATTGACGGTGTCAAACGCTTTGCTGAAATCAAGAAGTGTTAAAAAAGTCACATCTCCATTGTCCATTTGCCTTCTTATATCCTCCGTAATACTAACTATTGCCGTGGTGCAGCTTCTATGTCTCCTATATCCCGACTGCTTATTACTAAGCAATAAATTATTTGTCAGAAACATACTTATTTGTTGAGCCATTAATTGTTCAAAAACTTTGGATAAAAACGGTAGGATTGAAATCGGTCTGTATTCATTGTTTCCTTTCGGAATGGGTATAATTTTAGCCACTTTCCATAAATCCGGAAAAGTCGATGTCATAAATGACGTGTTGCAGATGTGAGTAATAAGAGGCAATATTTGAGGAAGGATAATTTTCAGAAATTTTGGATTCAATCTATCTAGGCCCTCTGCATTTGACTTAATTCTAAGAACAGACTCAAGAACATCACACTGACTCACACACATAAAGCTAAAACTACTATCACAGTTATTACTAGGCATCAATTCAAGATATGGATTAGATGTAACTTCAGGTACTCCAGATTGCACAAATTTACAGTTTAGATCATTGATTTCAGCGTCAATTCTAGTACTACTTTTTTGCTTTCCAATTCCGAGATTTCTAATTTCAACATATTTCTGTCTAGTAGTTATTGCACTTAGGTTTAGGCTAGTTTTTTAGGGTTTTCAGGGGACTGTCAATTTTTGTTTGCAAAAGCGTCTACCAGAATCGGAGTCTACGAAGAATTCTAAGAAAATTGTTCCATGAAACTACACAGAGGGAAAAAACCGAGAACATTGGACTCAAAATGAGCAAATTCGGTCACAAAACTAATCACGAACAGATTTTCTCACGTCGAGAACAATTTCTCACTTCAAGAACTTTTTTTTGAGAACGCAAAATCTTGATGTGAGTTGATATGTTCCGTTTTTGGGAACATTATAAGCTCACAAAAAAAAATTTGGGGTCCAGGTCCGCCGTCCAGATCCACCGTCCAAGTCCACCAGCGACAAGGTCCGCAGTCCAGATCCACACCGTCCAGGTACAGCCCCGCGGTCCAGATACGTCGTCCAGATCCACCACCGTCCAAGTCCACCACCGACCAGGTCCAGTTGTTGGTCAACTAGCTCGAGCTTTTAATGTTTCATAGAGAAGGTTCGGTCATTCAGAGATTCCTGTAATATTCTTAGCATCTGAACTCAATCATAGTCTAAATTAAAGCTTATATTTCATAATGAAATTTCATCCAGTCTGCCCTGTATTTGCATAATGCCAATTGTCATTGTCATCAAATATTTTTGATCACAAATTTCCTTCTCCCAACTTCTCTTTAGCCCCAACCAATGCCATAATCCATGAAATCAATTATTCATTAGCCTAATTGTGATCGACTGAAGTAATGCAAGTTGGGGTTTCCATTTGGCTAATGGCAAATGCCATTGCCTACTTCAGGGCGTGCCATGTCATAACGAATCGCTGGTATTTGCTTATGTATTGTTGTGTCCCCGTTTTTGGAAGTACGTCATACAATATTTGTATTAGCCTATTTTCTTAAGTGCAGCCATTGTTGCTGCTGTTACAGCTGGCAGAATAAATGCCAAACCCTGGCAAAAGACAAACACAGAACAGCAGAGGGAGAGTCACGCACACACACGGAAACAGAGACGCAACCATGCAGATGTGACTACCGAGAGGGCTTGAATTTTTAATGCAGGGCAACCATTCTCAGTGGCATATTTACATTTGAGCTCAATGTCAATTGTGTTTATAAATTAATTTGCAAAAAGACACATGTAGACGCACCCCACACATCCACCCAGTGCACCAATGGCATTGGCAGTTGGAGTCCCACAGCGGCAAGGCAAGTGCAAAAAAAAAAAAGAATACAAGCACGCCTTTTGTTTAGAGGCCATTATGAGACATGGGCCTGTGTTTTACAGCTCTCACACATGCGGAGGTTCCACCTCCTGCTGGCTGACCTGAACCTGACGACAACGAGCTAATGTCGCATTGTGATTGTGTGTGTACATTGTACATTGTGTTGTGCCCGCGCTCTCAGCTGGCGTGACAGGTTGTTGTCGTCGTTAGACGTTGGACGCATGCCTTTGTCTCGTCTCACGGCATTAGCAGGCAGCAGGAACAGCCGGCAGCAACAGCAGCTGCCATTCGAGTCGTCGTAAATATTTGCGCACAAAAGTCGGCAATGATTTGCTGCAACACACACACACACACACACACATTCGTAAGATAAAACTAGCTAAACTGCTTGCTGCAGAAAAAAGACAGCCTAGCCCCAGCAGGGAATGGCTAATTTGCACAACACAGACTGACAGCGACATCAGGCACAGTGGGATTTCGATTGCCTTGAGCAATCATTAGAGCATTCCTAGAAAGCAAAATATTGACAAGTTTTTAGAAATAACAACTAAGAGCACTGCAGACGAGAAACTGAAAACTCCCCGCGGTTGTTTGTTGCGGACATTGTATTTACCAGGGATTAAAATGTGCATTACCTAGTGGAAATGCAGCGTCTTGTATTGGAGTGGGGAGCACTACGTACGTTTTAAGAGAAGAACACACAGGCACATCTCAGGGTGAAGTTGTAGCATTACAGAAGTATGTTCATCTATTCCCAACTCCATAATGAAACATGCGCTGAGGGAGAAAAATTCATGAGTGGAAGGAGGGAGTGGACCAAATTTTTAGAGCGAATCTCTTTGGTTGGCGTTCGACTTGGGGACTAAAACAAGAAAACTTTGTCTTTGAGACTGATTTCATTGGTCTTTGCCAGATAGCCATAGCACTAAATGGGTTGTGTGTGGGTGGGAGGTAATGGTGGTGGGTTAAGGGTGACCAAACAGTGTCCAAAACAGCTACTAAACAGTGACTAAAAGCGTAACAGTGACCAAAACAGTAACCGAAACAGTGACCAAAACAGTAACTAAAACAGTGACAAAAACAGTGACCAAAACAGTGACTAAAACATGACAAACGTGACTAAAACAGTCACTAACAGTGACAACAGTGCCCACAACAGAACCCAAAACCCTACACATGCAAATAAACAACAAAACTACAACAACCAGTGCCAACGTCAAAATACCAAATACTAAAACAGTGACTAAAACAGTGACAAAACATGCCAAAACAGTGACTAAAACAGTGACCAAAACAGTGACTAAAACAGTGAAAACAGTGACAAAACAGTGACCAAAACAGTGACTAAAACAGTGACCAATACAGTGACCAAAACAGTGACTAAAACAGTGAACAAAACAGTGACTAAAACAGTGACCAAAATAGTGACTAAAACAGGGACCAAAACAGAGACCCAAGCAGTGACCAAAACAGTGACAAAAACAGTGACTAAAACAGTGACTAAAACTGTGACTAAAACAGTGACAAAAACAGTGACCGAAACTGTGATTTAAACAGTGAACAAAACTGTGACTAAAGCAGTGACCAAAACAGTGACCGAAACTGTGACTAAAGCAATGGCCAAAACAGTGACCAAAGCAGTGACTAAAACAGCGACTAAAACAGTGACTAAAACAGTGAGTAAAACAGTGAGTAAAACAGTGACTAGAACAGTGACTTAGACAGTGACTAAAGCAGTCAGCAAAACAGTGACCAACATAGCGACTATATTGACTATATTAAGAAGGGACGAATTCCGGTCAAATAGTATCCATCTGAACACAATGAAAAATTAGCAGGCGTTCCTAAGAGATCATAAGATCGAGAGTAGTCCCGAACAACTTCCAACACCTTCAAATGCTTCGGAAGAATGCGACGACTTTTCCACCAATCCATTACTTAATTATGTAACATCTGCGCCTTAAAAACCCCGTATAACTATTTGGTAACATTTAGTTTAAAACTGAGAAACAGTTTGATACGATGATTTCATAGAACATAGTTTAAAAATGAATGTTAAGAGCCTACAGAATGACCACTATCTGTTTTTATACTGATACAAACCGAGTTCGTATCGGTGAATGTTTTATAAATTAAGTATTTCTTTTATGCTCTTAATTTTACAACTCAAATTTACTTTTATTTAAAATTAAATGTAACCATACAAAACCAAAAACTACTTTTTATTCTTTGGCAAGTATTCTAATGTGAATCCAAATTATTCCTCGTACCGGGTGTTCCAAGACACCTTTGTTTTTATTTCTTTGCTCGGCCATTCGAAAGAAGCAATGATAGACTTTCATGATGAAGTCAAGAAGTTTTCTCAGTAATCGAGAGAATCAGGTAAGATTCTATATCTTCGTTTATAAATTCTATTTATTTTCCCCTGAATTCACCTTAGTAGCCGGAAAACTTCATGAATTTTAATTCATCGTATACGTGCCGACATAAAACATATCAAAGAAACCCCCAAAAATATCATAGAATATATCTTAAATATTTCCATGGCGTTGTGCAATATTATGACAAAAACATTTGGATGACGTCGAAAACTACTCAGAAACTATAAAATTTTTACTAAGAGAAGTAAAAACATCCTAAATTTATATCAATTTTGATCTAAAATCAAAGGCAGCAAATGCCTTGTTCTGTGACAAAATAATGCTTACATTTTAATTGGTTTTGCATCTTTCTACATTTCACATTGCCCACAATTTATTTATTTTATGAAGACATTCTATTAGATTCTCGCAGCTCAAACTTCTTGGCAATTCCTTCAAGTCTGAAATGTTATTTAATTTCAAGTTTCCACAATCACTTTCTTCTTTTCTTACTTCTCCAACAACAAGAAAGCGAGGACGGACTCACATACGCATACTTATGTGCATATGCTCGCACTTCCATGTGCACATTGCCATTTAAGAAAATGGAAGTCCGTTCACGGCTTTATTTGCTGTAAGAATTAGTTTAAATTCTGTAAAACTTGCCAACATTTGTAGACTGCAAAGTCAATTTATTTATCCGCATTTAATAAATTTATTTTGAGCTCGGCACAAACCTCACATTGGGAAGCGAGATGTAAAATTCTAATAAAGCTCAGTGGTTTATTTTTCTTGCCTATCGAACTATTGAGCTGCCAATGGTACAAAGCGGCACTTTAGTAGTTGGCGCATTTGAACTTTTACTGTCATTACAAACGCTTAGGAAAAGTGACCTTATAATAAGGTGCAGGGTTTTTGACAACGGTAGCTCAGAGGTTCAAACTCACCAAAGATATTGAGCATCAGGTGCGTTGAAATTCAAGTGCGAAGGGGCACCCAAAAGTAGTCTAAACCAAAAAACCCAACTGTTGGTAGTCATAGCACCCAAGTAACATAAGAATATATGTAATATGTTACTTGGGTGCGAAACCAAATTCTATAAAAGAAAAGCAAAAATCATTATCCTCTAACTATTAATTCACTTAGCAAATCCCATACAAAAGTTCGTCTACCTTTTTGCAAACATTTTCTCGTGTTTCTTATTTTTCTCTTCAAACCGAGAGCTTGGCGATAGTTTAAGGACACACCAACCAAATTACTACATTAGGTATCCCATTTTAAGCATAATAGCCTTTTCACACTGGGCGTAGCATAGGTGAAGCTGCGAAAACCCGCATCATGCGTTCACACCAAACTCGCTGCTTCAAAAATATCTGACAGCTCTGAATAAATAAAAAAATATAAGAAAGAAATTTTTAACAAAATGGAGCAAGAAAAAGGAGATTCTGACACAGGTCGAGTACGACATGAATGAATGTCTTTTGGGAAGCACAAGTCAGCACATGCGAGCCATGAGTTTGGTTGCCAACTTGCATTGATGATCTGTGTGGACCATGGTAATAAGTTATTACAAGGCTGTTCCGGTTCTTTATAAATTACTTTATAGCCGTGATTCAGTAGCGATTTTGCACATAGGCGTATAATGCTTAATTTGACAGTTAGTGTTTTTAGTCTTCATTTTACATTCCCTTAAAAATTATTTTAATAAATTAATAATTTTTAGAACGCTCGAGCCACGTGCCTCCAAATGTATTCACATATTTTTTAGTTTCTGGTTTTCACTTGTTTATGAAACGCTAAAATGTTAATAAAATGGCCTAAAGAACGACTTTTAAACACCTTTTCAACTACTATCACATTTTGAGTGTTTTATTGATTGTTTTGATTCACCAGTTGATTAAGGTGAAGTGTAGTCAACGGAAACAATTGGAAGACCTGAATTGCATCGTTCGAAACCGACAGCTAACCATCGTTCGATTTGTTTTCATTTGAATCGAATATGTGAAACCCGGCTGATATACATTTTGGGATGTAAAAAGACTTCCAGGTCCTTCCAAGAAAGACACTAATTCGAGGCGCTTTATTTTGATATCTCCGACGTCGACGCAACTGGAGAAGCAATTGAACTACGAGCTCTCCAAATGACGGCGGCTTGTGGAATACGCGTTTGGACACCTCGAAGAAAGGTTCAGAAGTATTGGGAAAGGACTTGCTCATGCGTCGTACCCAACTTTGTAATTGCATGTGAAGAAGAAGCACATGAAGGATTTTCCGAATGTATTTTATCGAGAGGGAACAGTCCAACTTGAGCCTGATTATCGGAGAACGCAGAAGAACGGCGGAAGTTATAAAAAAATGTCATAGCTGATCATTTTTGTAATAACTGAATTTAATTAATGATTTTTTAAGCTCTATGGTTTTATCATGTCTTTTATTAATTCCAAGAGCTGGTCCTGGAACGATCTATTGTACTCCAAGAATCGATCGATTTGGTCGCCGCGCTCTCAGCGGTCTGTCGGAAGGCCAATATTTCTGACTTTGATCCAATAATTCTGACTGTCGGTTGACTTTTAGGTATCTTTTTGCAGGTGGTTAACCAACCAGATGCTTGAATTGCCGAGTCAAAACCTTATAAATAAGTTTTGTAAAAATGATGTTATAATTTTGTAATCAAGCATTCGAAATGCACACACCAATGCAAGGGGTTCTCCAGTTGTACGACGCAGTTGTACTCATTTTCCTATTCTTTCCATTTAGAGCAGAAGCCTGTCTCCCCTATAACACAGTTCGACAAAATCAAACATTTGGAAAAAACCCGGGATGTGACCCTTAAATTCTGATAGAAGTGATTTTTGTAAGCATACCTCTTACCCAGTTTTTCAATTGTAGCCTAGGTTCGCGTTCAATGGGTACTTTTGTACTAGCAACACAAAGCGACAACAATTTCAACATAATTGTTAATGCTTCAAGATAAAAATCTACAACATTTTTTGTTCACATCGTTAAATGCATTTCAAATTAACACCAAACTAATTTCCAGTTAATGTGAAAAGTTAATTTCTGAGTAAAATTTTGAAAAAATCGAAAATTTTTTTTTTCGCTTAAAAAATTCTTTAGGGTCTTAAAAATAACATACCATAAGATAGAGTCCGGCAAAAGTGTCTAAGTGTCGAAATTTTCCATTCTGCGGCGATGCCTCACAGGTATATCCCGGGCACCTTAAAACTTTAAACGCGTTTTTCTCGAAACCACTTTTTTTTTGAGACTGCCGGACATATAACTCGAACAAATCTTAACCGATCGATCTGAAATTTTGACAGTATATTCAAAATACCTTTATCTATCGACACACGTAGATTTTTTTTTTATATTGCTTACTTTTTTTTTATCAACAATTTTGTGACGTTTTTTATTCGTGAAAATTTTAACTTTTTTTCAATCACTCACCATTTTGCAAAAAATCAATATATCGCAAAAAATCCTACGTGTGTCGATAGCTGTTGATGTATAGCAACTAACCAAACTTGATTTTTTGTTATAGATCAAAAATTAAGGACGTTAGCTGTCTGGCCATGGACCCCCTTCAACAAAAAAGGGCCTACGAAGAAATGCTGCACAGCCGCCATTTTGTTTTCGATTTATTCGAAAAAAATTTATTTTGTACTTCGCATCTAATATTATAAAACCTACTTTACAAATTTTCGATTGGCTTTTTCATTTGGCCAAAAAAAAATTCCAGAAAATCCGCTTTTTTTTCCAGTTACTCAGATGTCCCCCCTTAAATGGTCGAGTTTTGATCCACTAAGTTTTGATTATTCAAAAAAGCTTACACCTCATCCCAAAACTGCTCCTTTGACTTGGAAATTGCAGCTTTATTTTCGCTATGTTGTCTCCAGGTGAATCTGTGTGAGGCAGCTCCATAATAAGCCACCAACAATATGGCTGATCCTAATTCAATACTCTTATCCATTGTCAAGTTAATTTCACCATCTTTTCCTCATCTCAGAAGCACGCACTTCCGCCAAGTCGCATCTTTTTGACATTTTTGGCCAAATGCAAGTGAGCAAACACCGAGCCTACCTCAATCCCAGACCCACACCCGGACCCACCCACTGCCAAACAGCGAACAGCTGCATTACTTCGGCTACGAGCTTCGCATTTGCCGCTAAACCAACTTCGTGGCTCGGCTGCGTTCGTCGCGTCGTCGTCGTCGTTTGCCATTTGGCCAAAAGGGAAAATGGAAAACATTTAAAGCAGCAGCAGACATCGTTGCGTTCAGTTCTGTCTTTGGCTGCTTTCGGTTTCAATTTCATTCAGTTAGTTGTGCATTGACTGGCGGGCGCGACGGTTCGAATAACGCTAGACGCTATTTCCAACAATCGGGCGACGTAACGCAACGTGACAGTTGTAACGTAACGAGAACGTAAATATTGTGCCGCTTTTTGGCATTTTGTGAGTTATTAAAATGCGATAAAAGCCAGTGAATCGGTAATAAAGCGCTTATCTTTGGCCGCAATTACGAGAGGAACGCGACGGGAGGCAGCCAGCCGGCTGCCAATTACGCCGGTGGGAGCGGCAGGGGAAGGGGGGCGGAGTAAAGTCAATTGTGTGGCCCGCATCTGTTACAAATGACAACGAAGCGAGCGGAGAACATTGTTTTCCATCAGCGCCTAAATATATGCTGTCGCTTCTTTGCTTTAGTTAATAGTTGTCTACGTGTGTGGCATATTACACTCGCACACACACACACACACCTGGTAGAGGAAGGGCGGAGAGTGGGGGTTCCCGTGTTTGTTTTTCTTGGCTTTTGCTTCCGCTTGGCGTATCTCGAAAACATTCAAAGTATCTTTCGGATGTGCCACTTGCCGTGTGCTACTTTTTGGGTGTTTATGACATTTAAATCAATAATGTCACACCTTCTCCTGGCCCGCAGCCCCCTCCTGCCTAGTGACTGCAATTTATGCGGATTTGTGGTCTCCTCGAGTAGAATATTAGGAAAGAAGAGTCAGCCAACTGCCCTGAATTTGCTTAATGAGCGCCGCCTGCAACGTGAAAACTTGCACACACTTATTTAACGCTCATACGCCCCGTTGGCGGATTATTTTTCTGCTAGCCAAGGGCAGGCAGGCAGGCAGGCAGGCAGGCGGCTTTTGTTGGCCTAGGCTAAAGGATCAGCTGCAGCAGCAGCGGTTGCTCCTGCTGCTGCATAAATTATGTTTTGCTGGGGCTTCTTATTTACGGGCATTGAAAGGGGCTGCTCTGGTTTTAATGAAGCTGCAGTCTTGGACCAACTTGTGTGGCATTTTAATTTGTTAAGTGTGCAACACTTGCCCAAAGCTGTACACCATTCCGCCAGAGTCACCTTTCACACAAAAGGGCTGCAAATTTCTCATCATCCAACATCTTCGTGGTCAGTGGTGGTGGTACTGACCACGTCTCATCCATGAATTTGTTAATTAAGCTTAATGTGCAATTTAAGCTTAAAAGGAATGTGGTAAGCGCCCACCCAACCGGGCAGCCGGACTGAGCCCAAGCTGATTTAATTTGGAACGACTGAAGAAGGTGCCAGAAATTACACTAAATACTTTCCACATGCTCGGGATTAGTGCGAGCGGCAATGTCCAACCATTATTGTTGGCTCATAAATTTTGAACCCATTTTTATAGGCACCCCAAAGGGTCGTTAGGCGAAGCAAAACTTTTAGATTGCTAGATAATTGCATAATTTCTAAGGCTGGCGTGGGACTCTCTGCAAGTTGGTATGCTGTTTTGTTCGAGTGGCTTGGGTTTGTCTTTAGGGTTTGTTGGGGAATGCAAAAGATCCGGCGGACAGGTATAATGGTGACAGAATTCATGAAGATGGAAGTGAAAAACTTTAGAAAATACTTTGGGAGCACGTACCCAACGAAGTGGTGTGCCTTGAAACAGAATAGAAAGTGTTTTGTGTCTTCGCTTAATCATTATGTGTCACAAAATTGTATTAAAACATCAAAGAGTTGACCAGTTTTTGGGAACTTTGATCAAATCTAGACTACAAATACAATATTTTTTATTTCTTCGCTCAAAATACCAAAGTTTCCTATTATCATCATAAAGCTTTGTTTTTTTAATACCTCACATCTACCTTAAGGACACTAAAAGTAAGACGATGTCATGAAATTGTGTTTGCTATGAGCAATCTTTGCATTCTTTGCATTCTTAAAGATTAGAGCTTAAAAGCTCTTTGTTGAAATGTCTAAGCTTTTAGGCTAACGCTGCCAAGTAGACACGCTTAAATCTATTGCGGGAAATCAGCGACGAGTCGTTTATTTTAAGTCTATTTAGTCAAATTTTTATCTAAACTGGTCCGAAAGAAAGGTCGCCATTTAATCTTATTTATTAGAAATGCTATTTGACATTTTTTACAGCCTGCCATTTTGTGTGTGAACGCACCCTTACATAAGGAAATAGTCGTCCGACCATAGCCAATACACAAGCCAACCCAACCAACCAAACCAACCAAAAGCGACTCCACGAACCTTCGCAATTTAGCACTGTTTTGGTTGTAGGACCATAATCTTATAATCGTAGACTTTCGAACTAGACTTTCGAAGAAAACGAAATCTTGCGAAGTTCTGGGACACCGACGGATTTCTCAAGCGATTTGCAAACCAACCGAAGCCAAAATCTCTAGAGATTTCCAGGACACCCCGATTATGAAGTATTATGATTTCTGTCGTAATCGGAGGTGTCCCAGAAATCTCTTTCAACCAAATTCCAACCCAAAACCAATTCTCGGTGTCCTAGAAATCTCTTTCTGTTGGTTCCAAACCTCTCGTATTTTGTTAGTAGATTTTGGCAAACCAACCAAGGCCAATTTACAAACCAACCAAACCGACTTCGCGAACCTACGCGACTTAGCAAAAACACAAACAAATGTTTTCAGGGCTGGCAAGTCTAACTCATTGTACAAAACATCAAAATAGCAATGAATAAAAACTGTAATAAATACGAGGTGTGTTCAAAAAGTATCGCGAATTTTGTGTTTTTTCAAAAATTATTTATTTATTCATGAATATCTATTTTGTCCCCTTCAAAGTAATCCCCATGAGATATTATACACTTGTGCCAACGGTTTTTCCAATCTTCGAAGCACTTCAAAAAATCATTTTTTTTTTATCTTGTTCAGCTCCTCCTTCGATGCCGTCTTTATCTCGTCAAGCGTAGCGTAACGTCGTCCTTTCATGGGCCTCTTCAGTTTAGGGAACAAGAAAAAGTCACAGGGGGCCAGATCTGGGGAATACGGTGGCTGCGGCATCATTAGTGTGTTGTTTTTGGCCAAAAAGTCGCGCACAAGCAACGATGTGTGAGCAGGGGCGTTATCGTGGTGCAAAAGCCAATTTTTGTTCTTCCACAAATCCGGGCGTTTCTGGCGGATTGCTTCGCGCAAATTGCGCATAACTTGCAGGTAATATTCCTTATTGACCGTTCTTCCCTGTGGCAAGAACTCATGATGCACCACGCCCCTGCAATCGAAGAAAACTGTCAGCAAAACTTTCACATTCGACCGAACTTGGCGCGCTTTTTTCGGTCTTGGTTCGTGCGGCAGCTTCCATTGAGATGATTGAGCTTTGGTTTCCACGTCATAACCATAAACCCACGATTCGTCACCAGTTATGACCCTCTGGAGCAAATTTGGGTCGTCGCGGTCAGAGTTTAACAACTCATTAGCAATGTTCGTGCGATGCTGTTTTTGGTCGCAATTGAGCAATTTTGGTACGAATTTCGCGGCGACCCGTCTCATGCCCAAATCATTGATAAAAATCGAATGGCACGAGCCAATCGATATCTTTAGGTCCTCAGCAACTTCTCTAACGGTGATTCGACGATTGGCCAATACCATTTTCTCCACTTCATTAATTTTTTCGTCTGTTGTTGAAGTGCTCGGGCGTCTGACGCCTTCGTCGTTCACATCTTCTCGGCCTTCTGAGAACATTTTGTACCACCGATAAACGTTGCTTCGGTCCAAGGTAGCTTCTCCGTATGCCACAGTCAACATTCGGAATGCATCCGCGCACTTAATTTCGTTTTTCACACAAAATTTGATACAGGTTCTTTGATCCATTTTTTTTGAATAGGTAAAAATCGAAGACGATCCAAAACACGTGCAAGCAAAGCAGCTGTCAACAATTAAGTGAACATTCAAAATGGCCGAGCTTGTCGGCATAAGGTTGAATAACGTAACCCGCGAACTTTTTGAACACACCTCGTAATTTGCAAGAGGCGCAGCCCTCTTTTTCTAGTTGGAACATAATCTTATACACACACCTTCTAACTTGACTTTCGAATAAGAAAATGAAATCTCTCGAAGTTCTGGGACACCGACGGATTCTTCGACCGAAGACAAAATCTCTAAAGATTTCCAGAAAACCTCCGAGTGTGACTTATTTGAATATCTTTAAAATCCCTAAAAGAATGTCCACAATTTATGAAGTCAGATCTGCAGGATTCGTCTTTAAGTTCCTAGATGAATGCACTTCGAAAACAGAAAATGCCAGCTAGAAAAGAATAGGTAACATGCATCTTGTAAAATGTAAAAAGCCTCTCTCTATCTTTTGGCTTGTGCGCTTCTAATATTCGAACAAGTAAAAGGGACCTACAGTTTAACGCCGAATCAGAACGGCAGTTTGAGAAGCTTTTGCATGGCTAATTACTACAAAGCTGGCGCCAACAGCAGAGAAGGGTGACCGGATGTCAAGTTTATTCAAAGAAAAAGCTTTTCATTAGATGTTGGAGGCGGGATCGAACCCACGACCTCCCGGCCACCATGCATCTTACACACCCTATTTATCGTATTATTTGAGAAAAAAATTTCCTGGCTACGAAAGAATTGAGTTAAAGAAGTAATACAGACAATGAATAATATTGTCCACTAGAGGATGACAAATCAATTATTAACTTTCAAGAAAAGAATGCAAGAGATCGTATTACATGTTGTACACTTTGTGTCGAGTCATCCTTTAAGGCTAAATTGATCCGGTATCGCTAAGGATCAATTCGGTCTATCAGTAATCTGCCTTGTAGAGGGTCCATCAGAATGTCGTATAAAAATTATCCTGGGGAATCGATTAAAATTCCCAAATTAGTTAGTATCATTAAATACAGGACAGTGTCAGAGAACTGAACCAAACCACTTTTCTTTGTGGTTTTCGGTTCTGTTCGAACCCAATCCTGTTCGGTTTGTGGTTCGCTTCACCAGCTGGAAAGAGCGGTTCGGTTCAGAACCGGTTTGCATTCCTGGTTCTATTAAGTTATAAGCACTTGTTGATTGGCCGATAATATTATATTATCTAAGAAGATCTTAAGTACAACACTTAATGATATTTTTAAACAGAACCGATTTCTATATGGAAGCTAGTTCGGATCAGTTTGTGTTGTGGTTGTGCTTCTCCATGTTTTTTTATGTTTAGCTAAAAATGTTTCATTGGAGTTATTAAATACCTCTTATCCTACACAACTGTTAACTGCGCTTAAAAGAACGCTCTAAATTGGTTAACAACTGAGTTGAAGTCCGAAATGAATCAACTTACTAGTGATCACTGCAAGTCTCAGTATTTAATTTCAAGCACTTAAGATTTTTCCTAAGAAAAACTTTGATCCTCTCATCTGTAACCAAGGCCATTTGCTTTTAGCACTTCACTAATCTGTCCATTGTGAGGCATTTGTAAGTGGGCGGGCGTGGTTCACACCGCCCCCTTTGGGCATTTCATAACTGTTTCGCCAGCCCCTTTGGTGAATTTACGACCACAGTCAACACTCATGGTCAGCTGGGCAGCTGTTCATGGTCAATGAGCGGGTTCATGAACTTCAATGCACACAGGTTGCCTGCCTGCCTGCCTGCCAGCCTGCCTGCTTGGTTGGTTGGGTTGATTGTACGGGGGCGTATTATACACCAGAGAGCATCCTTCACGATTACTTAATATTAATGATTTGGCCTGAGTGTGGTCAGCGTCCCGTTCCCAAAGCCAAAGATACTGGCGCTGATGTCGCAAATCTGTCGTTGTCAATGAAAAAGTTTTCGTCCTTCTCTCAAGACTATGTAATGAATGCCTTTTGTCTGTGTTGGTCTGAGGCGATGGGGTGGGTGGTGGTGGTGGCAGTCCACGTTTTATCTTTGCATTGTGTTCGACAGGCCGCCAGAGCAGCTGGCAATATTTGCTTAAGCAGATTTAACTACATTAACTTAATTAAATAAGTATTAAACGGAACTCAAACTGAAACTGAAACAGAAGCTAGCATGCGGGTGGCAGCCTGGGGGGCGTATGCGTACTATTGATTGATTTCCAATTGCTATGGCCATGGTCATGGCCATTCGCCGGGGCTGTTGTTGTGCTGGTTATGGCCTGCGGGTGTACAAAAGAGTTCAATTGATGTCTGTGCTCTTCCAGTTTTGGGTTACACAATGCGCCCAAAGCTGTTTGCTCTCGGGTTGGTTGCGTAAATGTTGTTTTAATCAAGCTTTTGTGCCTGACTACTTGTACACTGATTGTCCACACATTACTTAGACCATTAAAAGGTACACAGTTGCTCCTGCTCCTGCTGTTCAAGGTCATTTTGGGGATTTTGTCAACCGAAAATCCAACTTGGAAAATAGAAAATTTCTGTTAGAGTAGCCACTTTGTGGCTCTGTTTGCGTTTGCTTAGTTTCTGTTTTTCTTTCATTTTTATTTCTCGTCTGACGCAACTGCAATTCAATTCGAAACTCATCAAAACTCTTTGGCAAAGTAATTTCTGGTACATTTAAATTTGGTCTATCTATCCCTTTGACTTGCTTTTCCCAAATATTAAATGAAAAAAACTTGGACTCTGACAGCTCCCAAAAAAAAAAAAAAAAAAACAGACAAAAGAGGAACAATGTGGCGCGTCATTCCACTTAATATTTGAACATGTGCCTGGCAGTCCTTGACAGCAACATTTGTTCAACATTCCTTAGGCAAATTGCTGCTTCATTTATTTATAATAATTACAATTGTAAAAAGTTTCTACAGTCATTTCAACGACCTGCTGACGGACCAAATGGCCCACATAAAACTTTCTCACGACTTAAATATGCAGGCTAAGGTGGAGCTTCCTGCAACTACTAACCCCCCAGCGGACAGTCTCATCCATAATTAAGGCCCCAGAAATTGAACTATTATTTGCGCCGGATCGGTGTGTAATTTAAATTTAATTTCTTAAATTATGGCCCTCGATTTGTACGTCACAGCAAAAAAAAAACGCGTAAATGTTGTTCTTTTTATGTGAATTTTTATGCTCACATTGAATCAATTGCCTGCCTGCACATGTCCAGTGTAAAATTGATGTTTCAATTTGCTTTTTAATATTTATTTATTCTTTTCTCTTTCCCTGTTAATTATTTAACAACACGTGGAGGGTCGTCCTTGCTGCATATATTACAGTCCTAAATTGAATTTACAATTTATAATCGCATCTCAATTAAGTTGAAAAAGAGATACACAAAAAAACCGCCTCACTTAATTAACGCAAATCATTTGAAATGCCAATAAGCTGGCGGGATTTATTTTGGTTTTTTTCAGCATTGATTTGAAAAGAGGACCTCAATTAAACTAGGTAGAGAGGGTCAGCACTTAAACACACTTGTTCGAATGATGTGTGATGAAATTTTAAAGTGTTTAACTTTGGTTTGATTCATATTTAAAAGAGCAATATTTAAATCCAACTTTGTTATTCAATAATTATAAAAGCAATTAAATGTTTATGTTCCCACATTTTTTAATGCGACAAAATTTGTATATTTTGGAAGGGATAAGACCTTAAAAATATTGCAAAATATAATTCAACTATAAAAGAACTTTATTATATAAATGTGGGGTTTTCTTTATTAATTAAAGTATAATGGTAACACTTTCTTGTTTTCAAAAGTAGAGTTAAGATTGATTACATCAGATTTGGAACCACTTGAAAGCAGCTTTAAACCAGAGCTAGCAAATAACCATTGACCATTAACAGTTATTTACGGACCCTTTGCGCAAAGAGTCAGAGATGAGCCTTTCTCATCGGCTCTTGAACATTTCGCTCATCGCTCAACGAACAACCAATGGTTTTGATTTTATTTTGTTCTGTTCATTCGCTGACCGAATCGACGCGAGCGAAAATTGTATAAGTCATTTGCGTTTGTGCATGTGTATGTAATGCAAGCCACACACACACAGAAAAAACAAGTAAGGGAGCTATAGTCGAGTGCCCCGACTACAAAATACCCTGTTCCCTTGACTTCTTGTGTTTTCATATACATATAAATACTCTCACACATACACACACACACTCTAACATACGCACACACGTACGCGCAAACGCGGTAACTGACACTGCAAGGCCCCCCTCTCTTCTACAAGCAAAATTGATTCGTATATAAATTCGGTGTTTTTTGTCCGATGGTATTGATCTTTTCAGAATAGATAGATATTGGGTTTGTAAGGTCTATCTTAAAATTTGGGGCTCTGACAGTTTTTTGCGCTTAAAGGGAGGAGAGAGAGGAATTTTCCAAATCTGAAACAAACACGTATTGAATCGGGTATACACCTATCTACATTCAAAAATTTGTGGCTCTAGCTCTTATAGTCTCTGAGATCGACGCGTTCATACGGACAGACGGACGGACATGGCTAAATCGACTCGGCTGTTGATGCTGATCAAGAATATATATACTTTATAGGGTCGCAAATACTTCTTTCTACCTGTTACATACTTTGCACAACTTCGTGATCCCCCTTTTCCCATTTTCGCTGGGAACAGGGTATAAAAACAAATACAGAAAAGAAACCCTTTGAGTCAAGCAGTTCTTTTTTCGCTCACCTGCTGACTCTTAATGTGATAGCGCTTAGTCGGATTGCTCTCTATAAATTATTATTGAATGAGCAAAACAAGAACAGCTTAACTGAGAACAGTAAACTGAAAACAAAAACAAAGAGACACGAAGTGTTCTGCTCAGAGCGAGAGCAAGCGTGCTTGGGTTTTTTTGGTTTTGTTATTGATCAGACCGCAAAGTGAAAAACGATCAATTGTTATTTACGAGCTCTGCTTTAAGGGGTTAGGTAGGTTTCAAAATTTCAAAAAATCGATTTTTTTTTTTGCTTATCTTATAATTCAATATGCTTAGAATATTCTCTCAAAGTTTTAAAACGATCTGAGTAATATTCTAAGAGATATAGCCTTCGGATGTTCTACCCATCAGGCTATGTCAGCGTGAATGTAAATCTTTAATCGCGTTTTTCTCGCAACTACGTTTTGGAAATCGGTAGTCACGATTTCTCGAAAACTTATGAACCGATTTCTTTCAAATTTTGTACACTTCTTTAAAATAACATTATCTCGTGCTTGAACGAAGGATTTTTTTTCTTCTATTTTAAGTTATTTTTCAAGGCCATGAAGGGTGCAAATTTTACTCAAAAAGAGGGTTTTTTTTGTTCTCAACGCCGCCAAAAATGCAATTTTTTTTTATTTTATTTCCTTCGTCCAAGCACGAGCTTTAAGCATCTACTAACAGACAATTTTTGGTTTTTGCATTTCTGATGAATCTGTTATCCTGACTACGCCGAGGGTCCTTTTTTTTGCGGGGTCACAGGAGACGACGTTTTCACGCCTTAATTTTTAATATTTTTCAATTAAAATTTCACAATTTACTTATAAAATATATACCTTTTATATGGTAAATTGATGGAATGAAATATTTTGTTGGTTAAATAACAAAAAATTCGTAAAAATGTACCTGTTTTGAGCCTTTGAAACCCACCTAACCCCTTAAACAAATTGAACCCGACTCAAACTTTGTTTGATTTTCACGACTTTCACGCCTCTGCGGCACACGATTTCGATCAAATAAAAACTCAACTGCCCTCGTCTAAGGCCGCTTGTCGTTGCGCATTTGCTGTTCTGTTTTTGTCGACTTCTCTGCTGATCTTCTACGTTGTTTCGCTCGTACGTCGTGTGGCTCTTACGTATTTCGGTTAACGTTTGAAATACTTTTTTGGACGTTGACTTACAATGCACAGTAAGTTCAAGCAGCCCATGCGACACCAAGCAGATGCCTGTTACGCGCGAACCCCAGGCAAAATAGCAGGCCACCTCCCGCCCAACCGAGCGAGAGAGGCGCAGCCGTCAACGTGCGACATGATAACCGGATAGAAAAGTATAAAATTATGTTAACTACGGGCTAAATGAGTTAAAATACAGGTTTTTAAAGCAGGAAGAGAATGTTCCGAATTGATTAAGCGGTAGAGTTTGTTGTAATCAGCACAGAGAACACGAAACGGATCATGCAAGGCATTGTTAGTAGTACAACGTTTCAGAGATAAGAGGACAATGTTACGTACCTCAGGATTCCAGTTCAAACCACGAAGAGCAAACAAAAGGAATTGCTTTTGCACAGATTCTATTCTATCTTAATGGGTCGAATATTGCCGAGACCACACACATGATCCATACTCAAGAGTAGGACGGACAAGAAAAGTGTAAATATTCTTGGTAGTGTAGGGATCGTCAAGTTCTTTCGACCACCGCTTAATAAACCCTGGAACACTTCTGGCCTTATTAACAGTAGCAGTTACATGAGAGTTAAATTTAAGTTGATGGTCAAGAATTACCCCAAGATCATTTACTTAATTTAGGCGCTGCAATGCCACATTATCAAGCATGTAAGTGACTATTTGTGGTAAGCTTCTGTAAAATGTTATAACCTTGCACTTCAAATTGTTAAGGTCTAGAAGATTATCTTGACACCATGAGTGAAATGCATCCCAGCCGGCTTGCAAATTATAGCAGGAAACCATATCATTATTCTCGTAGTGTTCTTTGTGATGTTGTCTAGGAAAATAAGGTGCTGCATCTTTATACCAATAGGATTTAGGAACTGACAACAAGACTCCAACCCACATAAAAGTATTCTTATAAGAGTCAGGTTGTTCACGAGTGCGTGAAGAATTAACTGAACAAGTGAAATTGTTCGCCTCTTATCGTTTTTCATTCAGTGACTTCAGTTCAGTTTAAATATTTGGCTTGACACAGCCCAAAGAGCCAAAGCCTAGCTTCTCTCAATCATTTGGCTTGGGTGCTTCTAATTTTCGCACAAGAGAAAGGGACCTACTGTTTAACGACGAGTCCGAACGGCAGTTTGAAAAGCTTTTTCATGACTAGATTGCGCCAACAGCTACTGAAGATGCCCGGGTGTGTAAGTTTTACAAAGAAAATCGGGATCGAACCCACGACCTCTTGCACAGCGGATGCACACACTAGTTACTTTTGTTCAGTGACTTTTATTTAGAGACTTTGACTCTGACATTCTTTTTCAATGACTCTTGCTTAGGCATTTTTGTTAAGGGGGCTTCTCACAAAACCCGTTTTTGACCCTTTTTAAAAAATCTTATTTGAAAACGCGAAATGAAACTTTTTTTTTATATACAAAAGGTTCGTAAATAAATTTTTTCCCTCAGGGCGTTCAAAGTAATGAGACTCAAGTTTTAAAAAGGTTCGTCAGGCCCCCCCCTATGAAAAACTTTATCGTAAACTCTAACACTTATTTTGTGATTTTTTTGAAATGCGCCATTCAAAAAAAATTTCATTTCGGGTTTTTTTGTAGTTTAGGTAAAAAAATATTTTTAAAATTTGCCGGTACGTGTTCCATGTTCTGACGTCATTACTACGCCGCCAGTTCGACTTTTGAGTAACCCGTTAGTTGCTGGTTTAGGCACATTGGGTCACTAGGACTTTCTCCTAAACTTTGTCGTCCTTTGGGAATTAAACCAAGCTATAAATGATCGTGCCAATGAGAAGACCCCTTAAGTAGTTCACTGACTCTGGCTCAGTCAGTGTTACTTAGCAATTCGTGTTCAGTGACTGTTTTTGCGTCTCTTGTTCAGTGACCTTTCCTCAGTGACTCATCCTCAGTGACTCATCCTTAGTGAATCTTTCTCAGTGACTCTTCCTCAGTGACTCTTGCTCTGTCACTGTTGTCCACTCACTTGAGTTCGGTGACTCTTTTCCAGTCACGTTTCTTCAGTGACTCCTGTTCACATGCCTAGAGAGCCTCCGGAACGCACCTCTGCTTTATATCAGGACTTGCAGCTCTCGTTCTAAGTTGTCTATGCAAAATGTAAAAGCCAAAACCCCCAATTAAAAATATTTTAGAGAAATTTTTGGAAGCACATTTCAAAAATTCACTCCTGTGCAAGCATGATTCTCCTTCTTCTCCTCCCTTCCATCAATTGAAACCACAAATTCCCCAATTCGAATTTGAGGCAAAAGCCAACAAAAACATTTTCTGCCAACATTTTCCAATTAACAAAGTTTGTCATAATAACTCGAACTGGAATCTTTAGCATGTAACGAGCAATGTGCTTCACATTTTTGCAGCCATTTATGCTGCTGGATAAGGATAAGAAAGAGGACACAGCCAAGTACCAGGAATTCCAAATATTTTCGCTGGTAAAGCGAAAAAAAATGTGAAAAAGAAAACGCAACTATTTATGTTGCACAGCAACGAAAGGGTTGCGGGGGTTGGGTCTGGGGCGTATGCCATATAATTGTACATTGAAAGTCGTCGGAGGGAAAGTCGCGACGTCGTTGTTGCCATTGGTATAGGAGCTAGCTAGCTGGCTAGGATGGCGAGCAACAAGCATTTTATTGATTTTAGTCCTTTTTAGCGGGCCACGGGTGGTGGGAAGCGGGTGGCCAGGATATAGCGTGCGCGCACGTTTATTGCTAATTTTTTGTACTTTTTCCTATGCTCTTTGTCGCCTTTCTCTCTGCCCAATGCGCTCCGCTGCTCCACATTTTCCAAATGTCGTCCTGCCACGTCCTTGCTGCACATTTTGAAATCGATTACAAACAGGATATGCACTGCGGAAGCGTGTTTTATGGCAGCAGCCACGCAGCTTTAGGCCCCCGCTGACTGATCCTCGTTGAGTAAGTGAGTGAGTGAGTGGGCATGGACTTGGTCCTGGCTTGTTTGCGGCATTTTGTATTTTAATTAATTTGCTTGGGCAAAACTTTTGCCCTCCCCAACCCCCGCACAGCAGAATGTCCGCAACTTTGGCAATTTGTGTGCAACGATGAGAGACGAATGACGACGTGGACGTCGAGGACACCTGCAATCCACAGCAACCACACACATATGCCAAAATGCGACAAGGATTTACAGCCTCCTCAGCCTTTGGCTCGTTCATTTACTGGAGCAGACATTAGTGGCACTTTTCCTTCGGCAAACGGTTTATTCGAAGTGGTTTCAGTTGCGAGTGGCAAAAACTTTGTCCGTGGTGAGGGCAGCAGCGGGGAGATCCTCCATCAAAACAAAACGCTGCTCTAAGGGCTTAAGTCGTCGCTCACGCGGAGCAACCAACTTTTCCTTTCTGTTTTCTTTTTCCGTTCGTTTTTTTTTTTTTTGTGACGCTTTCCCAATGTCCGAATACTCCCGGCCGTGGCTGTGGCTTGTGGTTGCTTTTGGGGTGCCCGTTTTGTTGTTGTAATTTCACTGACCACCATTGAGCGTCTGTGCGGACGGACGTTTCTCGTTGTTTCTTTCGTGCCAAAACGCTTAACACTCGACAAAGTTGAGAGTTGAAGCAATTTTCCGCCAGAGTAATTAAAGCGAAATGCTCAGCGCAAAAAAAAAAGGGGGAGACCCGGAGGGCGGCTTACACGTGAGCTGGCCTACCCTAGCCGCTTGGCCTGGTTTGAACTGTTTGGTTTCAAATGAGCGAAAAATGCGTGCCAACCAAGGTCAGTGAATGGGAATTTGGCAATTAGCACCGACTGGGGAAGACTCTTAGGAATTTTAGCATATTTAACAAGAGATTGAAAGGAACTCGGCTTTGGCCCTCTGGGGCTGTGTCAAGCCATTTTACATTTACATGGAACTTTGGATCGAAGAAGGTTTTTAAACCTTGTGAAAAACACCAGAAAATGCCACAAAGAGTTTAGTTGACTAATCTTCTACGAATCTATTTTTATTTTACGAATTCTAAATTTATAGATTTTTGTAGTGAGTATTTTTATTCTTTCATTGTTGGACTTTGATCTAGTAATAGCACCACAACAAAGGGTAAATTTATTTTGCACAAATGTTTGCAACGCAATTGGAAGAATCTCTGAACAATGTTCGATGTTCATTGGCATTTATTCCCAAACAATAAGATAAAACAAAATATAAAAAAACGGCCTAAAAGTTATTCCACCAATTCATCAATCCATTTATATACAGCTACCCAGTTTCCTCCATAGCTACTTTAAGAACCGCTCCAGCTCTGATTCATTGAAATCTTGAAAGTTTTTACGCTTTGCACCAACGCACTGTGGGCCAGAAATCTCATTTTTTGGCCAAAACTCTGGCATTTCTACACCAGACTAGCTAGGAAGCTAAAGTTTTTTACGAAATGTTCTTAAAAGATTGAACCTAACGCACATAATTTTAAAAAAAAGTAAAGAAATTTTAAAACATATTGATAATCCAAGTCAAAGTTGGAAAATTTTTCAACTTTTTGGATTTTTAATTTGAAAAAAAAAACTTGTGGTCAGACTTAAGCCAAATTTTGCAGAGAGGATATACAAGTGTAGATTGTTTTTAAGAAAAATAATTGTCATCATCGGATAAGTCGTTTATGAGTTATTAACTCAAAATAGAACTGCTTCCCCTTTTTTTTTTTTATTTATTGAACCTGTCCACCCTCAAACAAAAAATATAAATAATAATTAAAAAATAATTTTTGTCATGATTTTCAGTCAATCTGACTACATTTCAATCATGACTACTATGCCAAATCCGAAGTTTTAAAAAAGAATAGCATACTTTTCGGCTGACTTGAAAATTGAAACTGGCTCGATGCGAAATGGGGATACATTTTTAAAAGCGATTTAATAAAATCCAAAGCAAAACCGCGCAAAAGCGCATACCTCCAGTTGTAGTACAATATTCAAAGAAAATTATTTGACATGTTACGAGTTATTAGCCAGTGGCACCCGTGGGCACTCTCAAATCAAAGTTGCCAAATGTAAAAAAAAACCAAAAAAATTACTGATTTTTTCCATTTTTTATGAAAACGAATACAATTGGAAACTTTTTCATATTTTTTTATTTAAATCTAGTTCATAGCCGAAAATCTATAATTAATCTCTAGAAGCTGTTTCTTTCCTAGTTTAGACTATTAATTTTCCATTTTTTGGAGCAATTTCATGAAAAATCCACTTTGAATAGCTGCCATTCAAAAACCAAGAAGTGAAAATGTTCAAAATTTTGGTATAAAATAGCTATAAGTATTCTTAATCGTTTCCGACAATAGTTTTATCAAGTTTCCCAAACAAACAAGTAAGGGAGCTGCAGTCGAGTGCCCCGACTACAAAATACCCTGTTCCCTTGATTTCGTGTGTTTTTTCTTTACATACACACACACTCCAACATACACACAAACGCATGGCATGCGGCCGCGCGCGATAACTGACAATGCAAGACCCCCCTCTCTCCCACAAGCAAAATTGATTCGTATATAACTTCGGTGTTTATTGTCCGATCTTAGTGATCTTTTTAAAATAGATAGTAATTGGGCCTTACTTAATATATGTAAAGTTTGGAAGGTCTATCTAAAAAATTGTGGCTCTGACAGTTTTTTGCGCTTAAAGGGGGGAGGGGAAGGAATTTTCCAAATCTGAAACAAACTCGTTTGAATCGGGTATACACCTATCTACATGGCTCTAGCTCTTATAGTCTCTGAGAAACACGCGTTCATACGGACAGACGGACAGACAAACAGACGGACGGACAGACGGACATGACTAAATCGACTCGGCTGTTGATGCTGATCAAGAATATATATACTTTATAGGGTCGCAAATGCTTCCTTCTACCTGTTACATACTTTTGCACAACTTCATGATCCCCCTTTTCCAATTTTCAATGGGAACAGGGTATAAAAAGTGGGACTTTTGGCCAAAATTTCGGCCTGCTGGCCCAGTGTGCAACGTACAAGCTTGTTGCTTAATGTATAAGATGCTACTTAAATTTTTTTGCTTTCCACTCCCTAATTTATGTATATTAGAGAATAGGGAAATTTGAAATGAAATTTGCAATGTGGACATTCGATTTTACGTATGAGTGCTGTCTGTGTGCAAAGTTTGTTAATTTAAAATCGTAGGTCCTCATTGAAATTTCCCCTTGTATGGCCGTTACTTATTTTGTTGTTCATTGTCTTTGGTGTTGCCCTCGTTTACATATTAAATCTTAAAGTACGCAGAGAAAACAAAATAGTACTTTTAGGCCGTCCGTACACGGGCCTTATTGTCATCGTCGCGTCAAACGCACACACATGTGTTTAAAGTAGGCGTACAAACCGGTTCTGAACCGAACCCGGTCACCCCTCTCTGCTGTTGGCGCCAGCGTTGTAGTAATTAGCCATGCAAAAGTTACTCAAACTGCCGTTCGGATTCGGCGTCAAACTGTAGGTCCCTTTCTCTTGTGCGAAAATTAGAAGCGCACAAGCCAAGAGATTGAGAGAAGCTCGGCTTTGGCCCTTCGGGGCTATATCGTGCCATTTTACAAGAGCAGGAGGATAACGAGAAGACTTGTGTTTTAAATTTACAGATTCATAAAAATTTTTAAGGGTCTTGTTGAAAGCTTAATTTGCAGCTAACCAGATAATTTTGGTAACACTCGAAGTTTTACGTAATAAAATTTAGTATTTTGAGTAATCTAATTGAAATCATGATCACCTTAATTTCTTGAATAACCGACTTTAGATGTTTTTTTTTAAGCCAAGGGAGAGCCTTGTCGGAGGGGAGGGCGCGCATAACGGGTCGAAATCATTAAAAACAGTAATCAAGGTATAACAAAAGAAATTTGTAGCAATCTCAATATCATGAGAAGAGTCAAGGAATGACCAATCGATATTGTAAGGCGCATCATTAATAGAAGAAAAATCCGCCATGCCAAAGCAAAACGTATAAGAACATTGCTTGTTAGGAATCGGGATAATAATCGTATCAACTTCAATATCAATTTGTAGAGTACACTCATAAAAAAAAGTCCCAAATTAGCCCTTAAAATAAGAAATTCGCCTGTGAAATCCGTCCTAGGCGATTACCCTAAAATTTAGAAAAATAGTTTCTAAATATTATGGAAAGCTTTTCTTACCCAAAGGGCTACTTGTCTTAGAATTAGAATCTCTGTCTGAATCATAGAAAACTATTTTCTTAATATAAGACATTTTTTTCTAATATAGAGACAAATTTTTCTTAATAAAAGAAATGTATTTTCTTCAAAGCAGGAAAAATTGTTTAAGACCACCGGTTCAGGTCCACCACCGGGTCCAGGTCCAAGTCCACCACCGGTCCAGGTCCAAGTCCACCACCGGTCCAGGTCCAAGTCCAAGTCCACCACCGGTTCAGGTCCAAGTCCACCACCGGTCCAGGTCCAAGTCCACCACCGGTTCAGGACCACCACCGGTCCAGGTCCAAGTCCACCATTTCTGAAATCTAACGCCTTTTTTTTCTAAAAGCAATGGCTACTATCGCCATATTTTTAAGAAAATTAGTTCCAGAAGATTTTCCTGTTTTTAAAAAATTACAGTAGTCTCTTTAAGGGCTACTATTTTCAACAATTAAAGGTTGATTTTGCCCTATTTTTAAGAAAAAGACATTAGAAAAATGCGCCCTAATTATAAGAAAAATCTGGCCTTTTCTTGTTTTAAGAAAAGTTTTAAAAAAATTATTTTCTTAAATTTCAGAAAACTTTTTCTGTTTATTAGAAAGTTTTTTAAATACCAGGGCAAATTTTAAAATAGGGCGATTTTCTTAAATTCATGGCGAATTTTTTTCTGAGTGTAGGATCCTTTACGTCTTAAAACTCGTCAATGAACTAAATCAAACCGATTTTCTTTAAGTTTTCGGTTCGGTTTATCAGCTAGAATTATCGTTTCGGTTGCAGTTTGGCTGGGCTCAGTTGAGAAACGGCTTACATCCCGAGTTTAAGCTCAACTTAGAACTGTTTGAGTTAATTTTCTCATGGTACCTCATGAGTGATATAGTCAATCAGAAAAGATCAAAAAATGTTTTGATAATAAGCCCAACTGAGTTCTCAACTAACAGTATACTGAAGTTTTTTTAAAGCCATATGATATGAGAACTCAGACAAGTTGTATTTTAATATATAAGGGTTTTAAAGTAAGAACATTTTAATCAAATGAGTTCGTTAGATCTGGACCAAGCCTAGAACTCTTGAATTGAGTCGAATAGACTCTAGATGAGCATTATTTTCTTTCGTTGTGTTAAGGTTGATCAATTTTTCCAATTGAAATGCAATAAGCTGCTAAGGAACAACTAGTTCTCTGTATAGCTGTTTCAGAAAATAAACAAAGTAAATAACACCATTTCTCTTTCAATTCCTATACATCGTTGTAGGGCAATTCTCTCAACTTTAGTTAACTTTTCAATTCGATTCGCATTCATTTCAATCCTTTCGCTGGATTTCCTTTCACATTTGCTTGGCTCGTTAATATGTATATCAACTGATTTGTATCTCTTTTATACTTTATATTACACGATAAAAGGGCTATAAATTGAGTTGTGGGGGGAAAATCAGTTCATGGTCTTGCTGTAAATCCAATTGCGCTCTCCTGCTCCGTCGCTTGGCCATTGATCAGCGGCAACTAGAGCTGAAGCAAGGCCAGGCCAGGCAAGGCAAGGCGAGGCAATTCAATGCAGGCCATCAATATGACTGACCCTGGGGGGCTGTAGGAGACGGTTGGAGTGTCTGAAGCCAATTGTGTGTTGTCTCGTTGACATGTCCTGCACTAGGAAGCCATCTTGGGGCTGCCCAGCATGACGACATTTGCTTTATTGTTTGCTGTGGTGGGTGTGTCTGTGTCCGTGTCCAGTTGGGTTTTCCTGTACTTTACTTGCGCTCGTGTAATTGTAAGTGCGAGCGATTATGTACACGCAACTCGACTTCAACTATGCCTTTAACTGGTTGTAGTTGACGGCACTTGTGAGTGGCGCCCGTCGAGCACTGTTATTGTCACGGCTGTTGGGCGCTGCCCGTTGCCGTTGCCAGTGACAACCCAACAAAGCACACACACTCTGCCACCACCAGCACTCTCCCCCACTCGCACACACACAAAGTATGCTTTCAATCAGGCACTGAATTGAAAATCCATTAACGAGTACAAGGCAGAGGCGTCAGCTGGTTAGGGTGCGTCTGCAGCAGCCATTCAAGTCGGGTCTACCCTCCAGCTCCATCTCGTTCGTTATATATTTTCCTCGAACAATAAAAACAAATTCGTGCATGCATAAAGGGGGAAGGGACTCAAGGACGTTCACACATCATAAGCGAGAAGAGCAAATGCATTTTAACTAAAAAGAAAACCAAGTGAAAAGAAATTTGCAAAGTCAACTATAAAGCGCGATGCTGACCTGCGTCTGTCGACCCGTTTCTGGCAATCTGCCAAAAATGCCGCACGCCTCCATGATGCCCGCCGCGAGGACATCTTCATCATCGTCAACGGCCACGGGCCGGGTGGTAACCTGCGAGCCCAAGCTCAATGTGAGTATCGGACCTAATCTAGTTATTCGAGCGTCGCAAATTAGCTTTCATTTCTCACACAACCAAAAAAACATAACCTGATTTATGGCCGACCACGAACCGTTGACAACTTTGACTCCTACTACTTGGCTGTGCCTAAGATTCCGATTATAAATTGTAAAATCTCATTTTCACCTTTCTCTTATCTCACTCACTCACACGTCGTTTCTTCGTCCCGCCCACAGGTGCCCAGCAGGCTGACGTCAGCCGAACTGAGGGCGATGGCACTGCGACAGCAGCAGCAAATCGACAGCCAGCATCAGCTGCTGGCCACAAAGGAGCAACGTTTGCGCTTCCTCAAATCGCAGGAGGTGCGCAGCGCGGTGGCCAGTGCCGAGGGCGAGCGGTTGCGGCGTTTAAGGGAGCGTGTGGAGGCGCAGGAGTCCAAACTGCGGCGGCTGAGAGCGTTGCGGGGTCAAGTGGACCTGCAGAAGACCTACAATGTTACACTAAGTGAGTATGGGTTTGGGGGAGGGATTGCATTGAGTCCAATTGAGTTGAGCACCGCATGCATCCTCGGATTCAACTGGATTAACATGTGTTAAAACCGTGTTGAGTGGCCTCCTCCACCTACTCCTCGGTTCTCTTGTGCGTGTGAGAATTTAATTTATGTATGTGTGCCACTTGGTTGTCCTTTATGATTGCCTGTGGGCGGCTACCCTGGCTACCAAAGAAGATGTTAGCTTTGGCGATTTATGCCGCCACACACACTCACTCTAACACACACACACAAAAACATTATGTTAATGAGGTTTCGCCTTGTTATGGCCCATAATTAGTTTAGAACGGGACTCCTGCTTCCAGATGTGACCAGCCAAATTGGATAAGAACTTACACCGACCAAAAAATATGCAAAACGATTATAAAATAGTTAATGTATGCACAGCAAAAGGGATGCTCCACGTAGACATGGCCATGGCATAACATTTTGATTAGGGAAACTTAACCCTTTCTCTGCCCGCACACACGCACACACACACATGTGATACAAACGCGACATATCAACAGACAAGGGCAAGCGATTTATTTCTAGAAATCTCTTTTTTACAATTTATAAGATTTTTTTTTATAATTTTCTATTGATTCACACAGAAGGAAAAGGACAAAGATCTAGTGGCACAGATAATGAATTTGCAAGGGCAGAGAACTTGACATTCTTTACATTCTTTTCGGTCAAACCAGTGTCCTTTGATAAATGCCATACCGAACACAAAATCTCAAAAATTAACGAATCGGTTCTTAATATAAAAGCTAGAAACTTTCAATTGGCCAAGATAGACCCATTATTCCCTATATGAGCTGGATCGTGGTCTGCTCTTCTCGACTGAATCATTGTGAGAACGTTAAAAATTTCAGTAGAAACGGGATCTCTAACTCAGATATTTCCCAGAGATTGAGTAGAAAGGGGTGACCACGTTTCTTAAGTCTTCTTCTTCGCAAAGCTCACACATGCAGCTTCTAAAGATTTTGATTTCAGCGCACAGCTCGTTTGAGCCCTGGCCTGAAGTTAGAATTTTCTCTACATCTTCTTTACAACTTTCATAGCTGCGTAGAAATTCCATTTCAATAAGAAGTATTTCTTATATTCCGAAATTACAATTCTGCCAAATATCTTGAAACTCTGAACCGAAACCGCGTCAGCTCCAAAAATCCATATTGTGAACAGAATGTGTGCGAAAGACTAGGCTGAACCAGGTATTATCGCGGTTTATAGCTCTGCTCTATCCTCATTTATTTTTCCAATTTTCTCACGAGCTCTGGTTTGAGGGCTTGCGATCTGATTTGCTATCTTTTTGCTGCTGGGTGTTGCTAACGATTGCTTATGAGTCTTAAGAGCCAAGAGCAAGCAGCGACTTTGAACCCTTATTGGAACCATCAAACACTGATTATTTTCCCAAATGCACTCGATTTTGATAGGAATGCAATGGCAGATATACTTACGAAAGGTGATGGATGCCCTTTAGAGTCTCATCTCTTAACTAATGCATCAATATCTGGGGCAAATCGTTGAGTTAAGGGACTTAAGGCCCTATTCTCCTTCAGCTTGCTGTTTTTGGACCTTTTTTGAAAAAATTCTCATTTGAAAACGCAAAAAGATATTTGAATTTTGTTTTTTTTATTGAATTAGTAATGAATGAAAGAAAATAAAAAATTTTTTTCGCCGCGATATAGGGGCTGTCCATAGATGATGGCACCGTCAAAGTTGGCCCTCAAAAAAAAAGGCATGGTGCTGGCGGCCACGATTCCGGCCCTCAGGAGCGTCTGAAAAAAAAAAATATAGGGTTATGATCAGCATAGATGTAATTCTGGCCCGTAGTAAAATAAAAATTTTGCGATTTTTTTTGACAAAATGGCGGCCACTTGAAATTGACAAATCGAATTTGGACCCATTTTTTTGTAGTTTAGTGTAAAAAAAAATAGTAAAAAAAATCGCAAAATTTATTTTTTACGGGCCAGAATGGTGACAATTCTACGTCGATCAAATTTTGTTTCATCCAAATCGGTTCAGTAGAACTGGCGGAATCGTGGCCGCCAGCTCGAAAAACGTGGTTTCGAGATAAACGCATTTAAAGTTTGCATTTCCTTGGCAAATTGGGTCACCTTGGGTCCTTAAAAGGGCCATATCTTCTAAAGTATTTCGAATTTCAAAAAACCCTTTTAGGGTTATATTCTTAAATGTCCAAGCTATGAAAAAATGCAAAAAAAAGAAAGTCGAAAAAAATTTTTTGCTGAAAGAGAATAGGGCCTTAAGCTAAGTTTTCAAACCTTATGTAACATGCCACATAAATTCAGAAGTTTGCTTTATACTACTCAACGAACGACCATATACGACTTTATACTACTTAGCAACCGACCAGGAAAGTAATATCGAAACTTAAAAGCTCACTTCTGTGAGCTGTTTTTCGGTTTACTTGTGGAATAATTTTAATAAAAATTCCCCCATATTCTACGAATTAGTGTTACATCATGCCGGAACCGGCCAGATCGGATGACTAAAGCATATAGCTGTCATAGGAACGATCGGACGAAAAACTAGTTTTAGTAAGAAAAACTTTTTGTTTTCTATGGAATCGTCTCCAAACATCGTATTTCTTATTTGGCTATGCCTTCCCATGATTCCACTAAGTCGAAATCGGACATCTATATAGTATAACTGGCTGTCATAGAAAAGTAGAGTCTAAATAGTAGTCTTCGTTACAAAAACTTTTTTGCTTTCAAGGGAAATGTCTTTAAAATTGGTACATATTTATTTGGTATGCTTTCACACAATTCAACAAATTTTTGTAAAAATCGCTACCGTAGGAACGATCGGTCGAGAAACTATTTCTTGTGAGAAAAACTTTTTTGTTTTCAATGAAAATATCCTTATCGTTGGCTTATACTTATTTTATACAATTTTAACAATTATACAATTTTAAAAAGTTTTGTCAAAATCGGATGACTATAGCATATACAGAGTGGGTCAAAAGAAGTCACCCTTTTGGAAGATGCTCTTATTTTTACAAATAGCCGCTAAAGTCAGATCTGTTTTGACATTTGTGGACTAGACAGATATAAAATACAAGTGAACAAGCCATGGATCGATATACTCCCCAAGAAAGCGGAATAATCGTGAAAAATCGATTTTTCGACCAAAATCATAATGAGCGATGAGGCTCATTTCCACGTCATTTCCGCCCGACTTAACCGTTCCAGACTTTTTTTGTGGGGTTTTTTTAAATCCCGTGTTTACGTAACCAAGCCTGAGACCTTGGAAGCCCTCAAGGACAACATTCGACACGAGTGCGAGAATCTGCAGCCCGAAGTTCTTGCCGAAGTGATGAAAAATGCCATAAATGGAGCCAGTATGGCAATCAATTGTAACGGCGCCCATTTGGCCGATATCATCTTCTCGAAATGACCAATAAAATTCTAAAGGTTTAAATAAATATAATCAAAAAACAGAATATACGTTTTTTATTTAAAAAAAAAAAAAATAGGGGAAAGTTAACTTCGGCTCGGCCGAATTTTTGTATACCCTTGCAGCTTCCATTGAAAACAAAAAAGTTTTTCTAAGACTACATTTTAGACATTACTTTTCTAGGGGATCTATACTATAAAGATATCTGATTTCGATTAAACTTGGCGAAATTATGGAAAAGCATAATACACTGTTAATTGCGAAATTTGGAGGCGATCCCATTTAAAACAAAAAGTTTTTCTCACTAGAACTTCTTTTTCGACCGATTAGTCATACTGCAGCTATATGCTATGGTCATCCGATTTTAATAAAACTTTGTTGAAATGTGTCCAAAGTATATAAAATAAGTGTATGCCAATAAAAAGGACGTTTTCATTAAAAAAAAAAAGTTTTGTTCACTCGAACTAGTTTTTCGACCGATCGTTCCTATGGGAGCTATATGCTATAGTCATCCGATTTCGACCAAACCTTGAAAAATTGTGTAAATGTATATAAATTAAGTGTAAGCCAATGATAAGGACGTTTTCATTAAAAACAAGAATATATATACTTTATGTGGTCGGAGATGCTTCCTTCAATGCGTTACAAACATCCGGACAATTTTATAATACCCTTTGCAAGGGTATAAAAAATGAAAGCCAAACAATATCGGATGACTTCTTTTGACCCACCCTGTAGCTGCAGTACCAATGAACGGTTGAAAAATGGAATCATCCAAATTTCGTTATTGTTAGCTTGTTATGTTTTTCCATGATTCCACTAAGTTTGGTCGAAATCGGACATCTATATAGTATAGCTCACTTTTTAGAGCGAAGCTCTTTTACGGACGGTCGACTGGGGGGCAAATCCAAAAAAAATGGTTTTTGCTACAGATTTTTGGCTACACTTTTGACTTTGCAAAGTCAGCAGCTTTGGTCTTTGCAAGACAGTCATAGCAGCTGATTGGTTGTGAGTGGGTGGGTGGTGGTGGTGGATTAGCGGTGACCAAACAGTGACCGAATCAGTGTCCCAAACATTGACCAAAACAGTGAACAAACCAGTAACCATAACAGTGACCAAAACATTGACTGAAACAGTGATCGATTCAGTGATCAAAACAGTGACCGAAACAGTGTCGAAAACAGTGACCAAAACAATGATGAACACAGTGACCGATGTCAATAAATGATCATATTGGGAAATTCAGCAAAAATTTCTTTGCTTAAAATTGAAAATTTAAAAAAATATATAGCACTATCGTCAAGATTCGATGGGGCAAAACAAAACAAAATTACTTTATATTCTTTTGCAAGTATTGTAAATTGTAAGGAGCTTCGCTCGTTCCGAGTGTACCACGACGCCCACTCTTTTTGTTTTCAATGGAGACTGCAAGTTAGCAAGAAAGTTACCTTTCTCCTAGGTGGCGAATTTTTTCAATTTCACATTACGAAGCTTGGAAACGTGAATGTAGTCAGTTCTGAAATTTTTGCAAAGTCTCTGAGGCCGTCAAAGCTCACATGTAGAAAAGCTGAGAGCGTTGTTGTTTATGGATTTATTATATTTCTCCAGTGTCTGGATTACTATGACATATTAATAGCTTGAGAAAACGAAATCTATCTTCTTTTCGATTCGCTTGTTCTTGTAGAGAGTATGCAAGCAAGCGCACTCATACACTCTCATTTAAAGCTTAACGTACTCTATTAAAAGAGGGGCCATCACTGATGAATGCATTTATATATCATTCCTACAGTGTTTGCTCAAAAATAAAAGTCTAGTCTTGGAAAATTTAAGTAATAAATACGAACAACCCCATTGAATTACTAAAATATCTAAAATAATGCTTATGGTTTTTCAATGCATCTCAATTATTAACTAATTGCTGTTATTATTATTGCTCTATACAGTGTGCAATCAGAAATCCAACCACCTTCAAGCTTTCATTCTATCCACGAGCAATTAGTTGGGCCAAATGACTTTTGCCTCATTAGAGAGCACAGGAAACTTTGAGTTATGGCTTCGTTCCTAATCCGTTTATCATTCTTTTTTTTCAACTTAGGCAATGACCTGGACTCGATTCGGGCGCTGTTTAGCGAAAAGGAAAAGGAGCTAAGTCTGGCGGTGGCCAAAGTGGAGGCACTAACGCGACAGCTAGAGGAACTAAGACGCGACCGACGATGTCCGGTGAATTTGCTGGCCGCGGCAGGCAACGGAGTGGCGCAGACTTTGCCGCCACAAGCCTCGCGGGAGCTGGAGAAGCTGCGCAGAGAGTTGATGGTAAGTGAATAGAAGTAAGCCGAGGCAGGACAAAGCCTTAAAGCCTGTTCCTAGTATCGCAATCAGCTGTCGCTGCAACAGGATGCGCGTCTGCATATGCAAAGGGAGGCGCTGCAACAGCGTCAGGCGGAGTTGCGCTCGGTGGATCAGCGCATTTATGAACTGCAAACCAGGCTGCAGCGGAAGAAGCAGGCCAACACACATCATCAGCAACAGCAGCAGCAGCAGCAGCAACAACAACAGCAGCAACAACAGCAGCAGCAACAGCCATTTGCCCAGCAGCAGCAACAGCAATTGCTGGCGGCGGCTGCCCAACAGCAACAACAACAACAACAGTCAGCTGCTGCTTCCGCTCAAGTCAAACATGCCGCTGGTGCAGCTGCAGTTGGGGTGGCCGCCCTCAAGCAGCAGCTTCTACAGAAACAGGTCAATCAACTGGCTGCAGCAGCTGTGGCTGCTGCCGCTGGACGAGCTCGTGGTAATGTGGCCGCCGTGGAACCATTCATACACACCCCCCAAAAGTCCACCATCACCTCCACCGCCAGCTATCTGAGTGCCGGGAACATGCTGAAGCATGCAGCAGCCACCGCCAATACCAACCAACAGAATCAGCTGATCCAGGATCTGACCCATATGAAATTGACACCCGGCAGCGGTTTCTTTGCGGGCTCAGTGCCAGCCGTGGGCAGCTCGAGCAGTGAAAGCGATGAGTCCAAGCTGGCCAAGAAACTAACAGAGGCCGAACAGCGCAAACAGGCTCAAAGCGAGGCCATGGACAGCACCACGCACATCTATGCCGAGGTGGGACCCAAGAAACGAGATCGCGAGGCAGCAGCAGCAGCCGCCGCGGCAGCAGCAGCAGCAGCTGCAGCAGAGGCCACCACTTCATCCTCCAACACCTCCTCACCCGCCAGCAAAATACCCAAAAGCATCTCCAGCAATAACTCCGCCTCGGCTTTGATCAGCAAACTGAACCAACAGGCCGCCGCCAAGGAATCGCCAGAGCAGGCGCAGAAGAAGAATGAAATTGCGGTGACCAGCGAAACTTTGTCCGAAAGGAACACCCAGCAACAGTTGACGGTGCACAGCATGCCTTTGGGAGCGGTCAGCAAATCTGTGGCCCTGGCGGCCAAACCGTTGCAGGTGCAGGTCAGCAATCTGGCGGTGCCGCCCCGCAAACCCATCAGCAGTGTGGCGCCCACTTCCTCCTCCTCAGCCATACCCAAAATGATCACCTACAGCCCCAAAGTAAATCGAGTGGCCCCCAATGTGGTGCAACTGGATCCCACGCGACCCGCTTTGCCACCCAAACCCAGCAAAATGTCACCCACTGAGCAGGCCTCACCTACAGAGGCCACTACCAGCTCGGCTAAGGCACAAACCCAACAAACCTTTGGCCTGCAATCCCTGAACATTAATGACAATTTGCCCATCAAGGCCAAACCCTTGACCATACGCAAGCAGCCGCTCTTTGAGCAGCCGCGCCTTAAGTCCGGTCCTCAATTGGCCAGCAATGTAAATGCCAAGCCGTTGCAAATGCCAGCCACACGTAAAACAGAAATGCCAACCAGGAAATCCTCCCCAGAACCCTCCTGCTCACCCCAACACTCGCCCGTCAGCAACTCTCAGAGTAGCTCCAGTGTGGATGAAACGGATCGCATAGCTCTTCAGGAAACCCCAACAGCGACAACAACCAATGCCAAGGAGCGAACTGCCAACAAACCCAAACTGGCGAGACGTGTCAGCTTCGATCCTCTGGCCCTGCTGCTCGATGCCAGCCTGGAGGGTGAACTGGAGCTGGTGAAGAAGACGGCCATGCAGGTGGCCAATCCCAGTGCAGCCAACGATGAGGGTATCACCGCCCTACACAATGCCATCTGTGCGGGACACTTTGACATAGTCAAGTAAGTCTTGGAGAAATCTCTACCTTCACCACCAAAGGCAACTCCTGTTTCTGCTTCCACTTTCTAGATTCCTAGTCGAGTTTGGTTGCGATGTGAATGCACAGGATTCGGATGGCTGGACGCCTTTACACTGTGCCGCCAGTTGCAATAACCTGAACATGGTCAAGTTCCTGGTGGAGAGTGGAGCCTGTCTGTTTGCCTCCACCCTGTCGGATCATGAGACGCCGGCCGAGAAGTGTGAAGAGGATGAGGAGGGCTTTGATGGCTGCTCCGAGTATTTGTACAGTAAGTTACCAAATCGTAAACCTTGACTTCTTATCTCAAGCATCTCTCCAACTCCTCCTCTAGGTATCCAAGAGAAACTGGGCATCCTGAACAATGGCGATGTCTATGCCGTCTTCTCCTATGAGGCCCAAAATGCGGATGAGCTGAGTTTTCATGTGAATCAGCCGCTAATCGTTTTACGCAAAGGTGACGATGCCGAGAATGAATGGTGGTGGGCACGAAATGCCGCTGGCGATGAGGGCTACGTGCCACGCAATTTGCTGGGAGTAAGTTAAACCGTTTCCCCAACTAACTAAATGATGGAGTCTAATCCTTCTTTTCATTAACCGCCAGCTCTACCCACGTGTTCCACCGCAGTCGCCGCATTTCAGTGATTAGCAGTTAATACGCTTCACCATCCTGAAGAGAAAGGCCGGCCGACTGGTGCAGAAGCGCTACATATCCAAGTACATCTAGAGAAGGGCTAATTCCAGGCACGTGCCCGCATTTTTCTTTCCTGTTTACTTTTTGTTCAAAAAAAAAGCCACACGAAGGAAAAGGAACCCCAAAAGACGCACCGAAAGCTTCCACATCTCATCCATATGGATGAGGCGTGCAAGCTGCAAATGTGTGGCCATATCAAATGTGCAACATTTGTGGCCCGCTCCAGCCATTTATCAGCCCCCCCCCCCCTCCACCCCCTGCACACGTACAATAAATTGAATTCCACATAAGCTCCTTAGCTTTAAGGCCTAGAGACTAATAACAGCAGCACCAACACCAACACCAACTGCTTCTCCTTTTTTCCTCCACTTGCGTGGGCATGAGGTAACAATTCTGTTCGCCCTTCCAATTCATCGAGCTTGAACAAAATTGAGTAAATGGCAACGCAACATACAAAACGAATCGAATGTGATTTTTGTAAAAAGACAAGAATAATTTAACAACTTTTTATGTAAATTCGTTATCACCTAGAATGCAGCATAAACACAATTAATTAATTTAACTACATTTAATAATAATTATATATAAAAGAACTTGCCTAATTCGTACCACTTATTGTTAGCATTAAACAAAAAACGAAATCAAAACACAAACACACAATAAATAAATACGTTGGAAAATGACCAAAAGATGGGAGTTTTGTGAGATGGGAAATGGATGCATCTAAATGGATTTTGTTGATGGAGTGTAGGAGAATGATTGGGCCTTAAAGGAAATGCAAGAGAATAGACTATGGAAATGCATGAGACAATAGACTTGATGGTTCTTAAAAAAATTCCAGAAAAAAAAGTATAAGAGATTTTTTTTTTTTTTTTTTTATTAAATAGTTAATGAATGAAAGGAAAATACAACATTTTTTTTTTTGTCAATATGAGGGCCGTTCAGAAATTTTTCCCCCCCAAAAAGTGAAAAAAAAATTCACATGGTGACCATGGTTGCAGCACTTGGGATGATCTGAAAAAAAAAAAAAGTGGTTTTTTTTAGAACTAATGTGGCTATGGTTCGGCCCTCCGAAAAAAAATTGAACATTTTTTTGACAAAATGGCGGACATTTGAAAAACAAAAAATTTTTTTTTGGCCTTTTTTTGTAGTGTAGTGTAAAAAAGTACACTTAAAATATAGGTATCCAAAAAGTTGGAGGGCCGAGCGATAGCGACGACAATTCTGCGTCGTATAAGCCCTTCCGGAGCAAAATCGGTCCACAGGTTTCCTCTGAATCGTGGCCACCAGTTTGAAAAAACGTGGTTTCGAGATAAACGCGTTTAAAGTTTGCAGTTGCTAGGCAAATCGGGTCACTTTGGGTCATTAAAAGGACTATATCTTCTAAACTATTTCGAATTTTTGAAAATCCTTTTAGGGGGATATTTTTGATTATCCAAGCTACAAAAATATGCAAAATAAAAAAAGTCAAAATTTTTTTCCGCAAAGTGTTTTCCCCCTTAAAGTTTTCTCCGTCACCACAATAGTTAGATGGTGTTAGGTTATACAAACTAAAGCCTCTACCGGGAGAAGCCACACACACAGATCTAGTTGTTCCCTTGGGAATACAGAATTTCTTAAATGAAAGCTTGGGAGTTTTCTGCTAATTTAAACGACGAGAGGAGGAAGTTTTTGTGTTCTTAGTCGAGTTATATATACCCTTATCTTTTTCTAGTTCACTTCCCGTATGGGACATAGGGCATCAACTACTCTTCTCTTCAAGCAAACTCTGTTGTTAGCCGTCGCTTTAAGTTCTCCACCACTTTTCCAGAAGCTACTTATTTCGCTTCTCTACACCCAGAAAAGAGTATGGACTAGAATGTTCCAAAATTCCCTTATTAATTATTAATTGCCTAAACTAGGGCCTTAGGAATATTGGACTCGAATTTAGGACATCCATTACCTAAAAAAAAATTTTAAAAAAGGTGGGGGGGTCGGTTGCGAACGCACACAGTTTCTACTTGAAAAAATATGTTCTCTGTATTCAACCAATGAAGGCTGGAAACATCTGAAGGCCTAAATTTCACTAAGACTAAGATGGACAAATAGCAGGTCAGAAATATACCATCACTACATAAGAATTGTGCAAGAGCCAGTTGGGAATTTTAAGAACAGATTTGTAAAGATATTGAACAAGTACATTTGACTCCAGATACCTGCATTGTGCGTTGGAATGGAAGTGAACCGGTTTTGAACCGAGCCGAACCGCTTATTCCAGCTGGTGAACAAACCGCAAACCGAACCGGCTTCCTTTCAGAAATGCTGAACCGAACCGAAAACAACAAAGATAATCGGTTCGGTTCGGTTTAGTTCTCTGACGAGTTTTAAGACGTGAATCGCTTTGCTTTAGCCAATGATACTTATTAATTTGAGAATTTGAATCGTTTCCCTAAGACAATTTGTATACGACATTTCGTTCGACCCTCTATATAGCGTATTTCACCGTAAGTTTGGCGATTCAGCGTTATAAGCGCGCAGCATTTCCTCGTAAGTTTTCATTTTCCATTGAATTTAAGGATTTAAGTTTTCAGTTTTAATTTAGCTTTCGCATTGTTTTGCGACCCTCTACAAGGGAGATCACTGAAAGATATAACCTTTATGGATGACTTCACACTCTGCAATTGCCCGCCGATCTGTTAATATATCTGTCATTAATCTGCATTCTTTTCTTAAAAGTTGATAATTGATTTTTCGTCCTCCACTGGGCAATATTCTCAATTTTTTATATTACTTCTTCATCTTAATTTAATCTTACCCCCCTTCTCACCTTCCCCCCCATTTTTCAGTGAGGAGAGTTTTTTCATAAGATTAAAAGGGTGTAAGATGTATGGTACGTGTTCTTTTCTAGCCGACATTCTCTGTTTTCGAAAGGCATTCCTCTAGGAACTTATAGACATTCTTCTAAGGATTTTAAAGATATTCAAATAGTCAAAGTAATTGTTAGCCGTCTTAAGGTCGAGGATTGATTATAATTCAATAATCAATCAGAAATCGACAACAATGATATTGAACATATGGACACAAAGCAGATTAAGTATCCTTACAGGCTCGGTTTCGTCCGGAACCATCCTGGACTCGTCAGTGAAATTTTAATCGCTTTCCACACCAACAGCCATTAGCAATTACCCATTTAAAGCCACTCTGAGCCGAATGAAGACTTGCGAATCATAAGTATTTTTCTTGTTTACGTTCACATGCGTCTATTAATAGCTACAGCTTCAGTTGATGTTATTGCAATGCTGTTGTGTCCAAATGTCATATGTGTATTTGTTGTTTTTAATGGCAATTTTTTAAATTCTGGGGACAACGGAACAGACAAAGATAACTGGCCAAGCATTTCTCTTGAAAACATTTTAAAGGGGTTTTCTTTGCCCTTTTTTAAATGCCAAGTATTATTTTTTTGTTTGTTTAAATAGAGAAACCGTTCAGATTTTTAGAACAATAATTTCACCGTGACTGGTGTTTTTGCATGTATATGGGGGTTATCGACCTGGTTTTGATTTTAGTCAAAGTGATTGTTAACCGTTGTTATCATCTCAATGGTCGAGGATTAATTATAATTCAATAATCAATCAGAATTCAAATGGTTTATAGGAATTCAAAGTCACATTACGACAGAAATCCTAATATTTCATAATGTGCCTCTATGAACCACTGAACCGAACCGAAACCGCGGTTCATTTAGCTCCAAAAACCATGAAATGAACCGAACCAGCGGTTCAGAAACTGTGTGAACCACTGAACCGAATCAGTACTTTTTTTCGAGTGGTTTGCATCCCTGGTTTTATCCATATCCATTCTTAATCGTTTGATTCTATAACTTTGCCAGTCGTAATATTCTGAGTGTATAGAGCTTTTGATTCAAGAGTCAACGATCTAAGTCCTAGAACTGTGAAATTCTTGATTCAAAAATTCAAGAGCACAAATTTTTGAATCAATAACTTCGCAGATCCAGGATTTAGATCGTTGATTTAGGTAAACTCTTAATTTTAAGAATTATAAAATTAGGATTTGATGACGCCTTCCAAACAAAACCAATGATTAAAGGTTGTATTCAAGTCAATTAATGTCCTTTCAGAGACAATCGGCAAAACTCCAGGATGCTAGAACGATGCAGGGCTTTTCGTATAGTGGATGTTTCAAGATCAAATTGATTAGAACACAGAGCTGATTGAGATCCACAAAATTGGGCGATAAAAGGAACTAAAGCGTTTATTTTCACGTTTATCGGTTCAATTCTGCGTTCTCAAGCTGGCACTGGCTCGTTAACAAGCACCAATCAGTAGTTCACAGCAGTTGCATTAAAATCAATTAAAAGAATGTTCCACTAGAACATACTTTCTTGCCGCCGATCATCCAAATAAATACAATCAATTAGTTTTGGCGCACAAATCAACACTCGAACAGCTGTTCCTACAATCCACACAAACAATCAATGTGGCAACGACAACCCGTTCACGTAGGTTCTGCAACCCGCTGTTTTGTAGTCTCCTTTTAAACTGAGAGACGGCTGCTATCAAGCATGCTGCGAGCGGTTCGACAGCGTTTTTATACCCTGTGTTTAAAGTATAACGGGTGTAATGATTTTGTGTAACATCCAGTTGTTTAAACTCCTTTTTATTTTTTAATTAATTTTTATTTTTTTCTTTTTTTTTTTTTTTTTACAATTTATTAGTGGAACACCAACTTCGTCAAGTACAGGGTACATAAAAGTCGGGGCTGTTCAATGTTCGACAGTCTTCGCACTCTTCTTGTAAGCAAGTTCAAAACAACGCAATAAAAATAAATGTAGAAGTCATCAATCAGATTCAAACCAAAATACATATCTTCAAACGCAAACGTGCCTCCAAGCAAGCTTGTCAACTAGACGGCTCCAGCGCTCAATGTTTAGTGTTAGATGAGAGGCTGAGGAAGTCAGCACGCGAACCTCACCCAACCACTCAGCAACTGATTAAAGGTTGTATTCAAGTCAATTAAATATAAATAAATAAAAAATTGTTGATGTCGTCAGCAGCAGCTTCTTAATTGAGATGGACGACACGATTTTAATAAATAAATTTCTATAAACGTTTTCCATTTTAGCCATGCTGTTTCTACTGCTTACCTGCCTAATGGCAGTCGTCGCTCCTTTGGGCAGACCCACTGAAGCTGCCAAGATATTAGCCGTTTATGCATTTCCAGGTAAGCCAACAGCACTCCACCCACAGCCTTAGCTAACTTTAAATTGGCAGGCAAAAGCCACTACATGATGCACACAGCTCTGATAAGAGAGCTCGTGGAGAATGGCCATCAAGTGACCATGATAGCTGCCTTTTCCCTGGAGCAGCAACAGTTGGGCCACAACTACACTGAGATACTGATTGAGCCAGTGTATGATTTCTGGCATGATGGTGAGTGTTTGGCACTTCTGGCACTTCTTATCTCCCACCTATCGTTCTACAGTGAAGCTCAACTTTGGTGCCCAACACTTGTTTGAGCTGACACGCATGACCAACTACGATTTTTTGAAAATGCTGGAGATTATAGGTCTGAAGACCACAGAGCATGCTTTGAGGCAACCCAAAGTGCAGGCTCTCATTCATGAAAAGCAACCTCAGGGAAAGTTTGATCTGTTGCTGGCCGAGCAGTTCTATCAGGAAGCTTTTCTGGCCTTGTCGTATTTATATGAGATACCCATTGTGACCACCAGTACGTTGGGCTATGAGAATCACATGAGTCAGATGATGGGACTAATAACTCCCTGGTCTTTTGTGCCCCATGGCTTTATGCCCTTTACGGATCGCATGAGCTTCTGGGAAAGGCTACAGAACTCGTATGTGTCACTGTACGAAGATTTGGATCGTTTGTTAAGCTATTTTCCCAAAATGGACGCCCTAAGCCAGGAATACTTTGGAACTGTTTTGGGTGAGGGATTGAAAGTCAGTTGTTGATGTTGTTTGCTAAGATTTCCCATTTCCAGCCAAAGTGCCAAAGGTCAGCCACATGGAAAGGCAAATCTCAGTCATGTTGCTCAACAGTCACGCACCACTGACCACATCACGTCCCACTGTGGATGGCATGGTGCCGGTAGGTGGTATGCATATCTATCCGCCCAAGGCTTTACCCCCGGACATGCAAAGTTTTCTCGATGGAGCCACCGAGGGGGCCATTTTCTTTAGCCTGGGCAGCAATGTACAAAGCAAGGACATGCCTCAGGAAATGTTGCGTCTGTTTCTGCATGTCTTTGGCTCACTCAAGCAGCGAGTGTTGTGGAAATTCGAAGACGAAAGCATTGGCCAATTGCCACAGAATGTAATGATCCGCAAGTGGCTGCCTCAAGCAGATATCTTGGCCCACCGGAATGTCAAAGTATTCATTACACATGGCGGACTGTTGGGCACACAGGAAGGTGTACACTATGCGGTGCCCATGCTGGGTATGCCCTTCTATTGTGATCAGGTGAGCTGAATCTCTGCTGCAACTAGTAAAAAACTATATTAATTTGTCTTCATTTTCAGCATTTAAATATGAACAAGGCTGTTTTGGGTGGATATGCCATTAGCTTGCACTTCCAGTCGATTACCCAGGATATTCTGACTGATTCTCTGCTTCAGTTGATTCACAATGCCACATATCAAGCTAATGTGAAGCGTGTATCGAGCATCTTTCGTGACCGACCCTTGGAGGCACGTAAAAGCGCCCTCTACTGGATTGAGTATGTGATTAGGCACAAGGGTGCCCTACATATGCGCTCAGCGGGCTTGGAACTCAACTGGTTTCAGTTCTATTTAATAGATGTGATTGCCTTTGTGGCATTTCTTGGTTTACTGGGTTTACTTACGATGCTGCTGGCAATACGTTTGCTCATGGGCAGCGGCAAACGGGGAAAGAAAATGAAGCGACATTAAATTAACTCTTGACAGCCAATTATCATTAGACATTTGTATAAAAGTTGATTGTTGCATTTAATTAGAGCTCTTATCACTTACAATTGGCGACTGATCCCTATTATCATTTCAGTCGCGTGTAAAACGTTTAGAGCGCTGCACACACTGGGGAGCTACGCACGGAACTCAAAATGGTATTTGCTTTGGAAATATAAATAACAAATGCAACTGAATACAAATCTTTGATTACAAAAAAAAAAAGCTGAAGTGAATTTATGATGTAATTTTTATGTAGCCAAGTTCATTCAAGGGTAATAAAAATTGCATGCGAAACAAGATTTCTCAGATCACGCAAGTAAAAGGAACTATTTAGCAGCAATCAGCAAACATCACGTACCCAGAATGCTCAGGCAGGCAGTGCAGGATATCAAGTGTCAAACAGCAACAATTAAGTACATTTAAGAGATGTTGTAAAATCCGCTTACTGACAGGAGCAGTGTGTGTGCAGTGGGCATTTGTGGCTCAGAGCTGTCAGAAGAAAAGGTAGATTAACAAGTGAGGATTACCTATGAATTAAAGTTAAAGAGCTGGAACAGCTTTCGAACCGCTGAGACAGGAAATGATAATATAGAGGTCTTTGCTATATTTTATAAATATATTAGAGAATTTTCTGACCGCTGCTTAAAAGTGACATCTAGAAGATCCAGATCTTGCTACAAATAGCTAGGGGTGCTCCTCTTCCTGATTTAGTCCAAATTGACAATACCGACTAACTTCGAGAAAATGAGATAAATCGTGACACATGTCCAGGCGTAGACTCAGCAAGATCAGGGACTTCATTTAGAAAGTAAAAGTCAACTCTGGGCAGAGTAGAAATAGAGGAAATATACCGAGTAATATTTTGTTTGTCGTCGTAAAAGAATTACACACTCGTCCTTAAATCAGGCAATGCTATTTAGGAGAAAGCATTCTCTACTACAAAAGATACATTTGAAAGCATTTGCTTTAGACGTTATTGGCGTGAAAGCTTTATTGTTTATGTTCAAGCAACAGGAAAATTTGATATATGATAAGATATATGATATGATATGATTACACCAGGCAACAAGAAGGGTTGGTATTGATTCTTGATTATTTTTTGTGGGCTGAACACGAATCTGTTTTCGGAGATGTTCCATCACGTCTAGATTTTCGATAATTTAAGCCTAAACTTGCTTAATATGCATACGGGTCGAACCCCGATAATTGAAATTTTGGGGCTGACCCGCCGTTTTCTTGGAACACACACATAAAATTCCGTCCGTCTTTGATATACCCATTAGTTATGACGCGCCGAAAAGTATGCAACATTTTTAGTAGCCCCAAGTATATGACAGAAGATTATCGGCCCTGTTCCGAATTCCGAGTCGGTTTTCGGAAAACGTTGCTTTTTTTAAGATAAAGCTCACAATTTTATTGAAAAGAACAAAGCTGTGGCTAGATTAGTCCGTTTTTGACGAATGAATCACTGGCTTGAGCAATCGGTTTCACTGCTTAGGAATTCCGATTTTCGCAAACCTAATCTGTAGCCTTTGAAATATTTGTCACCTTCCATATAACATTGTTAAGTTTTAGCTCTACATGCAAACGTTTACACGAAAACCGACTCGGAATTGGAACATGGCCGTATGCTTTCACTGTTCCGCCATTAACAAGCCGATCTTTTTGAAAATTTTTGAAATTCAGAAATTACAGATATTTGGCAAACAAATGTGAGTTATTCAACAAAAAATTATCTTGATCTGCGTGCAAACAACAGGAGTTTCAAATTTGGTTGCTCTTGCTCATCTAATCTCTAAAACCTAGGTGATAACACAAACAGACTGACGGACAGTAGAACAGACGGACAAGGCTATTTCTACTGAGTTTTTTAGTCAAGCTTCTTTAAAAAATAAAGATTGCCAAATAACCAATAGCAGGGCACTCTAAGATTAACCTAATAGAAGAAGGCTCGACCACCTTATTCTACCTTTCAGAGCGTTTCAGTATCTATATAAATATGCGATGAACAAAATATATAGGCGATGAACTAAAAATTTAGATTGATGGTAAAACAAAATACTAAGAAGTTAGACATTTTACTGGATAAAGACCAATTTCGAACCAGACTGATGAAATTGATGATTTAAAGTTGTAGTTCTCCGTATAGGTTGTTAGCATGCATATTAGAGCTGGCCAAAAATCGATGTTTATGGCATCGATTGATTTAAGGAAAACATCGACTAAAATCGTTTTTTAAATTTGTCTGGAATAATACCTAATCTGGCATATCTTCTTCTTCTTCTAGTTCCAATCCCTTGTGGGACATAGGGCAACAACCACTCCTCTCCTCCAGCGAACTCTGTTGTTGGCCGTCGCTTTCAGTTCTCCCAAACTTTTCCCGATGCTTTGCGCCTCTCTACCGACAGTCCTCCTCCAAGTTTCATTGGCCGCCCGGCTCCGTTCAACGGATTCCATTCCATTGCCCTTCCTGCGATGTTGTTCTCGCTTTTTCGCAATGTATGTCCTATCCAGCTCCATTTCATCCTGCGTATTATGGTGTCGACACTCTCCATACTAGCTCGTTTAAGTAGCTCAGAGTTCCGTATTCTGTCAAGCCAGAATATGCAGTAGATGCGTCGCAGGCAACGGTTTACAAATGTTTAGAGTTTCGCCACAATGGAAGTTGTAAGTTTCCAAGTGGAAGAACCGTATAGGAGCACTGGCATTACGTTGGACTTAAAGAGCCCGATTTTGAGCCAGTGTGGATAGGTCGAGCAACGCCAAACAGCTGACAGCATTCCATAGGCACGCCCCTCCAACAACTGCGACTACGCTTCCCAGGTAGCTGAATTGCTGAACTTGCTCAATTGGCTCTTCGTCCAAAACCAGAGCCTGGGATCTGGCACATAACTAACAAAAACAAGTAACTATTTGTTTTCCTTATAACTCAACAGCCCTTTATCCTTTATCTAACATTTCTGTGGCGAATCGATAAATAATCCTGATAATTAAATATGCCCAGAAGGTGTGAACCTTCTATCTACAAAACTGTGGGAGATTAGCGTAGACGGGAGGGGGCCTGCCTTGCAGGTATAAAAAGTTTTCGTCCCATACATTTCGAACCTCTATCTCTTACCATCACTGAGATCTGATTGTTCATACGAATATTTTTATCATAGAATAAAATTACTTCTTATGCCATTGGAAGTTAACTTTCCCCAATTTTTTATACTTCAAATTAATACCAAAATTTTACATTTCCCCCCTGGTGAAGCGATATGACAAACGAATTCTCTTTAGCAATCGCAGAAATATTGCATGATTTTGTGATGATCTTTCTGACTGGCCACGTTTACAATCTTAGCCGTTTTTTATCAACATTCATCAAGACTAAAAAACAAACTCTTATCTACTACATAAACTAACAAAAACTAACAAATAACAGGGTAAAATCAAAGATTATCAGATAATGAAAAATAAGCATAAAGTAGATTCTTAAATAGTCTCATTAATGTTATGGCATTTTCTATTTTATGTAGGTGATTTTTAAACTGTCGTGAGTACTTGCTATTTCCTTGTATTGTTTTTTTTTTAATTTGAAAGATAAGCAGCGCCTTCTTGTGAAATTGTCGATAGCCAATAGTTGACAACACTGACCAGCAGCTGCCACCGACCACAATCTCAGTCGTCAGTAGGTCGCGGTGTTCATTGGTGGTCAGATTAGACGCTTCAACGTATTGCAAAAATCAAAAATGGTTTGTAATGAAATAAGTTACAGAGAATTTTTTGTAATCTTGGTATTTATAAAGAAAGTGGAATGAGATTAGTTTTGTATATAGAGTACAAATACGTTTTAAGACTTCTTCGTCAAAGTTGAAAGGGCAGTTTTAAGCTAATCGATACGTGAGCCAGACATACTTAAAGATAAGATATGCCCATACTGTAAGAAGGCTGTAGGTAATTTATTTGAAATTCTCCTCCTTTTTAGCAAGTGAAACATGCCTTAAAGCTGTTACTACTGAGCTTAGTAGCTCTACAACAAATGGATTTGGGCCAGGGATCCCGTATTTTAGCCGCCTTTATCTTTCCCGGCAAGAGTCACTTTATGATGACAAATGCAATAATCAGAGAACTAATCGATCGTGGACATGAGGTAACCTATATCACACCCTTCTCGCTGGCCAAAGAGAATTTGGGACCGTACTACAAGGAAATCGTATTGCCACAACACAATTTCTGGCCAGAATGTAAGAACAGCTCATATGAGAATACTACTTAGTTTCTCCTAGCAACTTTCCCCTTCCAGTGATTGAGTTGTCCAACACAAAAACCATACTGGAAATGGCTGATGTCTCAACGTTTACGTTCTTACGCATGGTAATCAAAATGGGTGTTAGCAGCACGAGTTTTGCCTTTGAACAGCCCGAGATACAGAACTTAATCCATGCCCCCGACAAGATTGGAAAATACGATTTACTTTTGGCTGAGCAGTTTTTCAATGAAGGCGCTTTAATACTGGGACATCTGTACCAAATTCCCATTATAACTCTGGCCACCTTTAGTCATGCCAACTATCTCAGTTCACTGTCGGGCATCGTTACACCCTGGTCATATGTTCCCCATAGCTATTTGCCCCATACCGATCGTATGTCTTTAAAAGAACGCATGGAAAATGTGGCTATAAATGGAATAGAAGAACTAATGAGAAAATTTAGTTACTATCCACAACAAAATGCCATTTTAAAGAAACACTTAACAAATGTTTTGGACGAAGTGCCCACTGTGCAGCAATTGGAACGTAACATATCGGCTATAATGTTCAATACCTACATGCCTCTAACACCACCCAGACCACTTGCATACAACACCATACAAGTGGGTGGTTTGCATATAAGACCACCCAGCAAGCTACCCGAACATTTGCAAAAGTTTTTGGATGAGGCCACAGAGGGAGCCATCTACTTTAGTTTGGGTGAGTTTACTTTCAAACATATTGTGACCCAATTACCTGATTTGTTGTCTCCAGGTTCCCAAGTGCGCAGCGCGGACTTTCCTCCCGAAAAACTCAAGATATTTATGAATGTTTTTGCTGGTCTTAAACAGCGAATTTTATGGAAATTCGAAGATGACAACCTACCCAATCTGCCTCCAAATGTAAAGGTACAAAAATGGATGCCCCAAGCTGATATATTGGCGCATCCGAATGTCAAGGTTTTTATTGCCCATGGCGGACTCTTTGGCTTGCAAGAGGCGGTACATTATGGCGTACCCATACTGGGTATGCCCGTCTACGGTGATCAACATGCCAATATAAATTTGATACAGGCAGCTGGCTATGCTTTGGGTCTGGGTTATCGGACTATTACAGAGGATCAACTACGCTTTTCACTTACCGAACTTCTAGAGAATCCCAAGTATATGGAGAATATGATGCAAGCTTCGCGCGTTTTTAGAGATCGTCCACTTAGTGCCATGGATACGGCCATGTATTGGATTGATTATGTCATCGAACATCGCGGTGCGCCTCATATGATAGCAGCCGCAGGTCTGGATCTGGCTTGGTATCAGTTTTATCTACTGGATGTCATAGGCATAGCTTTGGCTGTCCTGCTATTACCCATTTTTTTGCTTTGCTACATTGGCTGTAGGTTGAAGTCTGGAGCCAATTTGAAGAAATCCAAGGCAAAGAAGAAGTCAACGCCAAAGTCGAAACTGAACTAAAGCCTGAATAGTCTCGTTGTGAGAATTGATTCATATTTTCAGAGCGGCCTCTGAGAATGTAGAGCAACATTAATAACTGTGACATGTTTCAAAAAAATCAGCTGGCTACAACGTTTGAAATTAAAAGAGTTTATCAAATTGTAAATGACCATGTCAAGGTTTCTTTCTTGAACGCATTTGGTGGAGCGCTGTAACAGGAATGTTCAGAATCCTTTAAGCACATATAATCTACCACTGAAGTAACATCTACTGATTGCCTGGAGATACTGCGGAGCGCCAAACTCACCTAAAGCGCTTAGGTTTCGATTGCAATCGGCGCTGTTAAGCGCATTGCTCACGTGTACAAGGCCTGGGTGTATTCAAGACAGTTCTCTTTAGATCCTTGTTTGCAGCTAAAACCCTTGATAGCACTAAGTGCAATTGTCACTACCTTGTCAATCGCAGCCACTGTTGATTTCGCCTTTCTAAAAAAAAGCCCACCTGCTCCACTGATGGCCTAGTCCATTCTTTTGAGCTTCTCCAGTACCTTACCGACCGTATCGAAAAAGCAGATACCTAAGGTAAATGGCTATTTGTGTAAAAAGAATTTTCGATCTTGCTTAAAAAGCAACAACTGCTTGTTGGTTTTGATTATGCAGTTCTTATCTCTTATGGTTGTGCTCAGTTACAAAAAGTGCACGTCTTCTTTGGACCCCCCTTGCGGTACCGTTAACTTAGATAAGTGATCTAAGTCGCGCTCTTCATAGAAAACGGATATATGAGCAAAGTGCTTTATTTATGTCTCGAGTGTTGCGGTATTAACATCTTATCAGAAAAATTGACAAAAACAATAATTAAGTAATTAAGCTATTATTAAAGACAGTAAAACCAAGCAATAACAAACATATATTTGATGTATAGTTGGAAATGCCTAGTGGTACTGAATTGTCTGAGGAAGAGAAGGGAAGGATCAAAGGAATGAACATAACCGGCATGAAAACTGGTGAATTTGCTTCTTTAAAGAGTCGAAACCGAAATACAATTTCAAGTTTCCTAAAAGATCCAGAAGGTTACCGCATAAATCGTCGCCACGGTCCAATACCAACCATTAACAACCGGACAAAACGGCACATGCGGCAGAAGGCAATTCAAGACATGATCAGCTGTATGAAAATCAAAGCGGAACTCGGATTAACAATTACCAGGCAACGTGTGTGCCTCACATTTCGCAAATTTCCACAGAACGTCGGTTTGAAAATAAACTTTCTGATGAAAAAAATTTAATTTGGACGGTCCAGGCGGCCATCACAAATGTTGGATGATGCGGATCATCAACGTGCAACTTGCTACAAACGGAATCATGGCGGTGGATCGCTTATAATATAGGCTGCCTTTAGCGCTAAAGGCAAGTCTCCTATATACTTCTTATCCGGCCGGATGAATGCTCAAACATATATAGAGTTGGTGGACAGTGAACTTGCTCCATTTGATGAGGATTTTTATGGTGATGTCTGGATCTTTCAGCAGGACAATACTCCGATTCACGTTGCCCGGAGTACAATGTGTTATTTTAAGACCTGCAATATGCCACTGATGAAGTGTGGCCTGCAATGAGTCCGGACTTAAATCCTATTGAGGATTTATGGGGCATTCTTGCAGCAAATGTTGATGCCTGTTCAAAGCAGTATGATAGCTTGAAGGATTTAATCGTATCAGAATGGGCCAAGATTGAGTTATCAACGCTTTAAAACTTGGTAGGATCTATGCCTCGCAGGCTGCAAAAGCTTCAAAATTATAAGGGCGAGTCCATTAGCTATTAAGAAATCTCAATATCCTGAATTCAAGTTCCTGATTAAATAATTTTTGAATTAAAAAGCATATTGCACATATATCTATTTTCTAAGTGAAAAATAAAAAAATAATTTTTTTTTGGTTAATAAAATATTAATACCGCACTAGTTAATGTTCTTTTTGATAGTACTCATTACCAGCTTACAACAAAAAAATATAACAAAAATTAAGCAAATAAGTCTTGAAAATAAACGTCATAAAATATAGTGCACATATATCCATTTTCCTTAGGTAGGTCTATGACGGTGGATCGCTTGGCTGACTTCTTGGTTTAGGAAGAGGTTAAGACTTTGGTAGTGCAGGATTTTGGAGATTATCCATAGCCACGGGAGAAGCAAGCATAAAAGTATTATCCATCGCAAAGGGGCGAGTTGCCGGGTAGCATCCATTAAATGGGTAAATGGGTTCTTCCAGAAAATTTTTTCTTTTTACACCTATTTTGTTACTTTTTTGATAGCAGCTTACGATGTGGTGATCCAGTTAAAGATTCTCTATTAACAATTAATGTTTGGGTCGGTGTTAGTGTGTTGACGCTAGCTTTTGTGAGTTAGTTACTAATGGGTTACTTACTGGTTTTATGAGGGTTAATTAATGTAAGCAAGAACGGGTAAAGTGTACTTAGCAGGTTCAGACTCGTCGCCTTAGGAATTGGGATGGAAATATTCTTTGAAGTCTCTTCTGGCTCTAAGGCCTTTTATTCTTCGCCTTCGCAGCAGTCGGAAAACGTCCGGTCAGGAAGGAAGCTGCGCACCAGGTCAAAGGAGCTGTGGTGGGAGAAGACTCTTTATATTGCTCAGCAATCCTTCGTGTTAAGCTCGGACTTCTTTGCATGGAACCCTTCCAGGATAAAGTTAGTTATCCTGTTTAACGGTTATGGCTTCCCCTGCGACCTTTTATAACCAAATTGAAAGGGCGGAATCCGATGAGCTTAGTATCCTTTTTTGAAGGCACCTCTTAGAGATTTTCGACAACGATGATAGCAAACTAATTGTGCGGTATGATTCGAATTCTGAAGGACTTATCCGATCTGGGCCTTCTTTCAGGCATTCGAAATCTATCCCTGTCGAAATACTGAATTAAAGATCAAAACTAGGCACTAAAGTTCTTCGGAGGATTTATGGACCTCTAAACGTTGGCGGCGAATTTCGCATCCGAATGAATCGCGAACTGTATGAGCTCTATGGGGACACTGACCTAGTCAGCGCATAAAACAACAGCGTTTGCTGGATAGGACATGTTACCCGTATGGTGATAACGCCCAGCAAAGCGTGTGTACAATCGGCATGCGATAGAGTTGGGAGGCACTCCCCCGCCTGGTCGACCAAGCGGGATGGCGTGACCAGGGCAGGGAGACATTGCGAACCTAGGAGTGTCCTTCTGGTGGAATGTCGCTCGGGACAGAGGCGAGTGGCGGGCATTAGTGGCAGCGGCCGAGACCGTAAAACGGTTGTGATGGCCAAAGAAGAAGAAGAAAGAAGAAGAACTAGGCACTGTATGGCTTTGTCGGGAAGTGCCTTCAGAGTTTTGTTGTCGATCCCATTTTCTCCAGGAGCCTTTTTGGACTTTAGCTCTTTGATCTTTCTTTCACCTCCGTAAAAGTGGTCGGAGACTCTGGCAGTTCGAGCTGACCAGGTGCCAAGGACACGTTCTACTCTCCTTATTCTGGATGCGGGTGAAGTTTTTTCAGTTTCCATCTGTTTGTGTCTGGTCACAAGCTTTTTAACACTTTTTCACCCTCTTCGATAGGCGGCTTCATCAACAAAAGGGTCAACGTACTGTTTCCGAAGTCTTCTCTTAAGGAGGAGCAGAGTGTCAAGAGCAGGAGGAAGGCCAGGAAAGAGGATTTGTCCTTCCGTGGGGCTTGCAGCATGAGAATTAAGCGCAGCTGCAGAGCAATATTTCCAGATTTAGCTCCAAAGTTAGTTCCAGTTCTCACCAAAAAGACTCTAAGTATGTCCCAGGTGGTAGAAAGTTGGGCTCTGATCCTCCTTGAAGTGCTCTAGTTCTCAGCGTCTGAGTACCTATCTTAAAGAACGAACGAAGGTTCTGCAGGTGAAGTCCATGTTTCCCCTATAGAAATCAAATCACAACTAGAACCAAATAACGATTTATTTCGTAAATAAATTAAACAAACTTTCAATTACAATTAAAATTACGTTAATTTTGCTTTAGGATTTCTTTCGTAATACATTTTTTTTTCTCTTTCTCAGGGCAAAAAGTAGCTGCCAATATAATTTAGAACAAAGCTTACAAGAAGCGTACAAACACCTTGGACAACTAACTGAACTGGATGCTGAAATGTGGTGTAAACATATTTTGGGGTGTTGATCATTTCCAGCTAAGGGCAAAAGCTTGCGTGCGTCTGTGTGTGTTTAAGTGTGTGTGGTTGTGTTGTGTGTGTGTGTCTGTGTGGTTGGCTACTGGCTTATCATCATCGACTTCTTTACCTTCTTCTCCTTCTTCTCATGGGTAATGGTCACTTCCTCTGTGAAAATGGGAATTTAGTTACTTACAGTTAGATTCGGAGTAACCTCCTCAACTTACCCTCGAACTTATGGGGCAACTGTCTGACAGTCTCAATGGTCTTAACATTCTTCTCTCCCGGCTCAATAATTTCCTCTTCATACTCCTCAATAATCTCCTCCTCGTCGGTGTCGTCGGGATTAGCTTTGGAGCTGGGCACCGGATCGAAAACGGTCTTCACTGCCTTCTTGACTATGCCCTGGGCAGTAACGGTGGTGTAATGATACTCCGTGCCTCCCTCTATTTTGATGGTCTCCACGGTGGTAACATCGCCCGGATTCTCGGAGGGCACTATCTTCTTGGTGCCCGATTCGGACTTCAGTTTCTTGGTGGAGGTCACATTCTTGTGCTTCTCAGCCTCCTTGAGCGTCTTCTTGTACTGCCTGATCTCCTCCTCGGTCAACTCAACTTCCTCCTCTTCGTAAACCGTTTTGGAAGTGGTGATGGTCTTGCCCGATTCTAATTCCGTGGAGTAGGTGTACTCCACACCACCGGGCACACGCTTGGAGGCCACCGTGGTGCTGGCATTCTGCACGAAATCAGCCGGTGGTGGGGGAGCCGACGACTTGGGCTTCTTCTTCTGCTTCTGCTTGCCACCCTCGGAGGAGGTGACCGCCTTGATGCTCTGCTCCTGCAGCGAGTTCTTGCGCACGGTGCGGTTGTTCTCAGTGATCTCAATGTTCTGGGTCACACGGCGCGTCTCTTCAATGGTGGTGTCCTCGCGGTAGTTGGACTGCTGATCGTTGATGTTCTGAACCACGTTCTTCTGCTGCTGCACCTTTTGCACCACACGACGAGAGGATTCCGTGGAGTCGGTGGAGTCCACCGACGATTTGCGCACTACATTCTTCTTAGTCTTGTTGACCTTGGTGTTGGTGTTCTCATTGATCTCGGTGGGCACCGAATCGTAGAAGGTTTTGGTGCGCATGCTGCGTGTGCCATCCTCATTGATAGTGGTGTACACCTCCTCGTAGCCACCCTCGATGGCACGGGTCAGCATGGTGGTTCTCTCATCGATACGAATCTCCTTGCCCAGACGCGTCTTGATGAGTTTCTTGTTGGCCTGCTCCTTTGCCAAGTCCGCTTCGCTCACCGGCTTGGGGTCCCAGAAGGTCTTCACCTGAGTCTTAACGGTGCCATTCGGCTGGGGAGTGGTGATGATCATCTCGTAGCCGCCCTCAATCAGTTTGTACTGGGTGCTGGCGCCGGTGGCCTTGTCGAACTCGACCTTGCCATCCTGAATGTCTGCGGAGGTCAGGAGCTCTTGGGTGGGGTGGTGGGGTAATTAGTGTATGTTTGGTAACCACTCAAGAGTGTCTGTGTGTGTGTGTTTCTAAAGGTTAGTCTCTTTATCTTAGTCTACGATATTGCAAATTGATTTCCTTCTAAGGCAGCTGGCGATTTATTTAAGCAAGTTTTTTACAGCATTTTCCATTGACATTCATGGACATGAGGCGTCCTCTAGACATGCACAGGTGGGGGCTCCAGCTCCAGTCGCGGTGCCGCCTTGTGGCCCAGGTGCGGCAGGCAACTGTAGTGCAGGAGCAGCTTCAGTAATTGCTATTTGAACTTACGCAGCGTTCTCTGACGGCTCGCCTTTGAGCTTGAGGTCGACACAATGTGATGCTCCTGCTGATGCTGCTGCTGTTGCGGTTGCGGCGGACTTGGTGAGACGGAAGCGGATGTGTTAGTCTCTAGTTTGTTAGTGGCGACGGCTGCTACGGGGCTGGGCTTCAACTTTTCCGTTTCATTGTTGTTAACTGTCAAACTGTAACTTGGACTCTGATTTGGAAGCGGAGTAGAGCTGGACTCTTGCGGTTGCAGCAATTTCATAGCGGTTTTGGTTAGCAATTGATTATAGCTTAGGGTGTTATCGTTATCTGCAAAATTTTAGGTTAGGGGTAGTCGTTTTTAGCTGGCAGGCAAATTTAAATAACAAAAGGTATGCCAAAAATGAGTAGTGCACAGTGGGACAGAGTGGTCAGTTTTTGGACCAAATTTTTGAAAGCTTAAGCTAATTTTCTGGCTTAATACTATATTAAATGCATATAGATCTATAGATAGGCTTCTAACTGGCTCTAACGGTTAGGTTACAATGAATCCTATAACTGTTGACACCTGAACCTGAGCCCAAACCTGAACACGAAGCGAACATATATCGTTTCAATAATTCACTAAAGTCACTTTTCCAAGAACTTTAAGAACAATTATCAACAGAAATAAACAAAGATTGGTTTGAAGATTTACCAAAACTGATATACATATACAATTCCTAAGTCTCGCCGAAATGTTTGTTGTAACTGGTAAGCCCTCGAAACAGAAATATCCAGACAGCCACGTGTATCCATTGTAATATTCCAAAAAGCTTTGTTGACTTGTGTTGATTACACGGTGTGACAAAAAAAAATCAAAACAAAACTTCTGGGATAAGTCGTAGCGTAGGTTGTAGATATGGTTCAGTAGATTTTTGTGGCATACTAGAATTTTTTAGTGCACATCGAAATTTTGAATAACGGTACAAAAGCCTTTTTTCGCACAAACACTCACTTATACGCCCATAACTTTGTCATATATCAAATGATTTTTATTTTCTTACCGGTTTTGGAAAGAAGAAATTTAGGTCTTTAAAGATACCATATATGACTGATCAGGATTCATTTCTTATCTTGGAGTATTTGCTACGTAAACCATTTTTGATTGTTTTTTTCCCATTTTTTGTCTTTGGTGACGTTTTTGAACACTATTTGGTTAGAAACCCCCAATATTTGTTTTATTGTTTAAGAACAACACATCTTCACGGTTAGAACGTATGCCTATTTTCTAAAATCGGTCAATAATTAGCAAAGTTATTAAAGTTTTTCGGATAACGAAATTTTCGCAATATGGTGATGAGTCGCGCCATTATAGCACTGTCGACCGAAAAATTGTTGAGTTTTTAGAGTAAATTATTGAATAATTTTTTTTAGAATAAGTATTGTATAGCCATGTCCGTCTGTCCGTCAGTCTGTCCGCCTGTCTGTCTGTCCGTCCGTCTGTCAGTCCGTCTGTCTATATTAATAAATAGATCTCAGAGATGGTATGAGATAGAGGTTTGACATGTATGGAACATAAGCTTCATATGCTTACAGGCAGATCAAGCTTACTTTCAACTATTGCCACGCCCCCCTCCCGCCCCCCGAAATTTAGAAAAAACGTCATATCTTCGGCAGTTTTATAGATAGAAGGTTCGAACTTTTTGGACATATTTAGTAATCGGGATTCTTTATCGGTCCACCAAAGGATTGGTAAAGATCGGATGAACGATAGTCAAGATATAAGCGAAAGAAACTTCTCTGCTGCAGCGCAGTAGCAGCGTTGCTTTCAGGACCTACTGCAGCATCTAAATTTACACTGAGCATACACTTTTGAGGGTAAAAGAGTGTATTATAGTCAAGCTTCCCCAACTTTCCTACTTGTTTTAATTAGGCTTTTTAAGGTTTTTTTTCCTAAAAAGTTAAATAACTCAACCAAATATTACTCGATTTTTAATAAACTAAGTGGCAGAAAACGCAAAATTAAATGTTTTTGAAACTGCATACCAAAATTAAATAGTTTTATATAAATTTGACCTATTCATTTTCATTTAAAGTACGGTGAAGTCGCAAAAAACTGAAAAATTCTATTTGTTTTTCATGTAGCTCCCCTCAATTTTTATCCGAGATTGCAATGTAGTACACCGTTGGAAAGGTGTTACATTTCTCTTTCCAAAGACGCAATGCAAACTATTATAGGACGCCTAGTTTAAGAAATATGATTTTTTAACTATATCAACCTCGAAAAGACGGACTTTTAACCGTTATTCCAAATTTTGATGTGCACGAAAAATTTGTGGTATGCCACAATGCTACATTTAACTATATCTACAACCTACACTATGTCGCATCCCAGAAGTTTTTTGACTGTCACACCGTGTTATTGAACCGCTTTGACTAACATCAAAACACGTCGCTTAATCCCATATACAAACTTTAAAAACTTTTTCTCAACTTTTTCAGTATTTCTGAAATGCTACATCACATTAAATTTTTTTTGGTTAATTCCGCATAAAGTTGTTCAAAATTCATATTTTGATAATATTTAGGCTAGTTTTGCGGGGAATCCATTATATTTCAATCATTTTGAATGAATGAACCTAGCTCCAAATTTGAAATTACTAGAGATTCCCAGAAAGATTTTCGTGCCTTTATATGGTAAGTCACATTACCGACGGCCGGGTGGCTCAGCGGCTAGTGTGCGCGACCGTGTGCAAGAGGTCGTGGGTTCGATCCCGCCTCGGAACATCTAATGAAAAGTTTTTTTTTTTGAATAAACTTTACACCCGGTCACCCCTCTCTGCTGTTGGCGCCAGCTTTGTAGTAATTAGCCAAGCAAAAGCTTTCCTGAAGGCATCCCCACATGCTCCAGTGCACAGCAGCCAGATGGCCTGGTTAATGCGACGCAAGGGCAACGCATCCAGCATGGATCATATCGAGCGGACGCTTGATAGTGCGAAAGGAACTCAGCTTCTTGCCATTGTTGCGTCCCTTCAACATCAGCACATTGGGGCACTGGGCCTTGCGGAAACGCTTGGCGTCATAACATTCTTCCAGCGCTTTGGATTGCATATTTTTAAGACAAAAATCTGGAGATGGCTCGATACTAAGTATTTTTAACCGATTCTTTGAACAATTTTACAACACATCAAAACATTACACTTCACGACTGACATTTTAAACATACCCTAAGGCACGTTAAATGTGGTAATATTTTTCTCATGTGTTTTGTTGTTGCTTCGTAAACTTTTGGATTTACGCTTTGCCATTTTACGAAGGCTAGTGAATACCCCTATAATATAAAATATTACCTAAATGAACAAAAGCTTAGCCAAAATTTATGGTTTATGCTTATAAAAGCAAAATTTTGACGTTTTTCTTAAAAATTTT
>JAEIFV010001254.1:0-72267 GCA_018904265.1 Lordiphosa collinella
AATTCTACAAGCAATCAATGTGGATTTTCCGATGAGGCCAATGTTCAACGTCTCTCAAATGCGCTGAAACGAGCGGCGAGGGAAAAAGTTTCACTCTTGCTGATCTCAGCAAAGGACCGAAGCAAAATTATTTCCATCTTGGACAAGACTTATGGAGGTCCTGAGAACGTGGCGTTGGAGTTGATGACCAACGCGGGCAAAATAAAAGCTGTTAAACAACTTTCTGACTTCGAGGATTTTTACAACAGTGTCCAAAATATTAACTCAGCGTTGGAATACACTAACAGTCAGCTCATCGACAGACAGAGACTGCTAGCTAGGATAATCAACAAGTTGTCCGAAAATTATCTACAAGAATGGGGTGCATTCCTAAAAGAGGAAAAAGTACGCGCTTCCAGTTGCACTTTCAACAAGTTAGCAGAATGGTCTCAAAAACAGGCGGATCTAATCCAAGATGTCATTCTTCAAGTAGATAGCGAAAATCAACAGGCAGTCGTCATCATTTGCAGGTCAACCAACCTCAAATGATCAGCAGTTTCCAGAAGAGGCGGTAAACCAACCAAAGCCTAAGAACAGAGCAATGTGCTCAATTTGCAGCGAGGAGAAGCATGCTCTAAGCAAGTGCAACATATTTGTGAAAGCGGATGTCAAAAAAAGATGGGACTTGGCCAACCGCCACAAAGCATGCTATTGCTGTTTAAAGTTTCACAAAGGTCATTGCACCGAACGATTTGTGTGCAAAATTGACAACTGTGAGAAATTTCATAATAAGCTACTACACAAAACCTCACAAAATCAACCTACCCAAAACTTCAGTGGATGCGCCGTAGAATCCAAAAAGAGAGCATTGCTAAAAATGGTACCAATCATAGTCCATGGCAAAAAATGCTCGAAAGAAGTCATAGCATTTCGGAATGAAGGCTGCACATGTACAATCATGGATATAAGCTTGGCGCGAGAAGTGGGTATACGAGGCAGCGTCAAACCCTTCTGTTTCCGGTGGACAGGTGACGTCCACAGATATGAAGCGGAAGCAGAATCGGCTAATATAAACCTTAGGCCAAAATTGTACAAAACATCAGATGAACGATGTGTGTCTGATAAAGGATCTAAAGCTACCATTACAACAATTTGATTACAATGAGCTAGAAAAGCTAGTTCCAAAAAATCTTGTATTACTAGACAAGCAGCCAACGCTATTGATTGGGCAAAGCCACGCCAATTTGATCACCACACGAGCTGTCATCAACACAGATGGTAACCGGCCAAATATCCAAAACCAAGATGGGTTGGGTAGCACATGGACCAGTTCAAACAGAATCGCATGCAGCTCCCTTCACTTGTTGCCAAGTGGGCGACGAAGAATTACAGCAAGTGATCCAGAAACAGTTCAGCATTGAGAACTTTGGAGTATGCGCTGTAAAAATTGACAAAACACAGTCAGTGGAAGACCAGTTGGCAATACGAAAGGCAGAGTCATCAATCCAACAAAATGGGAGCCACAAAAAGGCTACGCAATTCAGCTGGAAGACAAGGATGTTCTAAAATTATCAAAACTATGGTACTTGCCGCATTTCGGCGTAATAAATCCAAGTAAGCCCGGAAAAGTCCGCTTGGTATTCGATGCTGCAGCAGAGTGCAACGGCTCATCACTAAATAAAAATCTGCTTACAGGGCCAGACTGGTCGACATCCATAGTTGGAATTCTGATTCGCTTCCGGCTACATTCGGTGGCAGTGGTCGCCGATATTCGGAAAATGTTTAACCAGGTCCGCATAGCAGACAATGATACAGCTGCACAGTGCTTCCTATGGAGCAAGCTTGAGCAGAACAAAGAGCCAACAATATACCAAATGAAAGCCATGTTGTTTGGAACCACCTCATTGCCATTCTTAGCGCAATTCGTCAAAAACTACAACGCCAGCAAATACATAGATGAGCACCCATAGGAGGTAAAGGCTGTTTTGGAAAATCACTATGTTGATAACTACTTGGGCTCCAAACCCGATGCTGCAGAAATCATCAACATGATTAAAATAATAATTAAAATTCACTCAAAGGCTGGATTTGAACTGCGTCAATTCAAATCAAACAAAACAGGTGATGCAAAGTATCCCGGAAAATCTGAGAGCAAACACGGCAGTGGCTAAGATCGGTGATATGACAGATGTACAACAGTGGCTGGGTGGCTCAGCGGCTAGAGTGCGCGACCGCTGTGCATGAGGTTGTGGGTTCCATCCCGCCTCGGAACATCTAATGAAAAGTTTTTTTCTTTGAATAAAACTTTACACCCGGCCACACCTCTTTGCTGTTGGCGCCAGCATTGCAGTAATTAGCCATGAAAAGCTTCTCAAACTTCCGTTCGGATTCGGCGTTAAACTGTAGGTCCCTTTCTCTTGTGCTAAAATTAAAAGCGCACAAGCCAAGAGTTTGAGAGTGGCTCGGCTTTGGCCCTTTTGGGCTGTGTCATCTTGACAAGCTAATTTTACTTTTTTACAACAGAAAGTATTGGGTATGCTGTGGGACGCAACTGGCGACTTTTTTTCATACTCGACAAACACGATGCACAAACTTTCAAATAAAACCTTAGACGGCAACCTCCCACCTATAAAGAAGAAAATATTGTCGGCCGTCAATTCATTATATGATCCTTTGGGTCTCATGGACCCACTAACAATTAAAGGACGTATTCTTATGCTTGATGTATGGGAGACTAGTATAGGCTGGGATGACACAATCAAAGGCGACTTATTTGACAAATCGCGAAATTGGCTAAAGGTTTTGAAGTCAATTGAAGGTAAACAAATTCCGAGATGCTACAGTCTTAGCCTACCAAAAGCGGATCGTGTCAAAATCCACGTTTTCAACGATGCAAGCAGTAAGGCCTATTCGTCAGCAGTATATTTGCGATGCTGCTACCACTCAAACGGAGAATGGCAATATGACGTGGCGCTGATTGCATCAAAAGCTAGAGTAGCAACCATGAAACATGTAACCATTCCAAAGCTGGAAACAATGGCCGCCGTATTGGGCTTCCGCCTTGCGGAAATGGTTCTGCATGAATCCCGAATTCAGTTAGATGAACGATATTTCTATAGCGTTTCACGAACCGTACTTAATTGGATTAAAAGGGACAAACGAATGGAGGTATTCGTTGCTAATCAAATTGGAGAAATATGTGAGAAATCGGAAAGATCGGAATGGCACTGGCTATCCACTAATGAAAATATTGCAGATATTATAACTCGTAACAACATCGCGTCACATAAGCTAAAAAAATGGATAACTGGTCCAGAATTCCTACAAAAACCAGAAACTGACTGGAATCCCCAGCAGTTGGTTGTGGAAGAGGACGAACAAACTGAGATTGTAATGGCAGTCCAAGAAACAGAGCATCCATTATCTCCATTCTCAACAATCTGATTCGCAGCACGGCTTGGATACGAAGATTTATCAACAATTCATCAAAACACACCTCAAGCGATCGCAGGGTCGGAGAACTACATGTGGATGAAATCAAATGGGCAGAAGCAGTGTGGTGCAAGATGGTACAGCAACAATCATTCCCATTCAGATGACTTGGCTAAACTGCAAACTGGAAAACCATCTTCAAAACTACGGCTCACAAAATACTGTATCTATCTAGATACTGACAACATCATTCGCGTCGACAGCAGGATTGAACGCGCAAAATACATAACCGCACGCACAACATGTCGGAACTCAGGTTGTGGTACATCGATTCAAGGAGTTATATTGGATGCCAAAATTGAATCGAATCATCAAAACAACTATCAACGCTTGCGTGTGGTGTAAACGCAAAAAACAAAGCCCCAAGCACCAAAAATGGGACTACTACCAGAGGAAAGGTTCCTCACATATAAAAAACTATTCACAGCAACAGGCGTGGACTACTTTGGCCCATTCTACACCAAGGCGGGCAGTGGCACTCGAGCATCGAAAAGCCTTCGCAAACGGTATGGATTAATCTTCACCTGCTTAACTACACGAGCAATGTGGAAATAGCGAACTCACTGGATACAGATTCCTGCATACTGCTCTTACAATGGCACAAATTTTAGAGGTGCAGCAAGAGAGATACAAGAGGCCTTTGAAGAACTGGATGAACATTACATCAAAACGGGCTTTTCAAGTAACAAAATAATTTGGAATTTAATTCCAGCTAAAGCACCAAACTTCGGTGGCTGTTGGGAGCGACTTATGGGCTGTTTTAGGAGAACACTTGAGGTTGTCCTATCGGTAATCGCAAATCCCAGCGATGAGATGCTACAAACAGTATTCATGGAAGCAGAGTACTTGGTCAACAGTCGACCTTATATTCTGGAGTCGGACGACGCCGATGATGATATCGGACTCTTTCCAAATGACATTTGTATTCCACAAAGTTGCGTCCTCAATAGTCAGGGCAAGTTCCTCAACGTTTCTGGCGAGAAGCGCATGTGGAGAGTATCGCAATTCCTGGTAGACGCATTTTGGAAACGCTTCATCAAAGAATATCTGCCGACACTGATTCATCGATCGAAATTTTTTTTTTTTTTTTTTTTAAGCTTATTTTGTATTTATTGAATCTTCTCTTAATGAGACTAACAATAATTTTTCGGATCTTAATCTAGAAACTATTTTATAAACCATCCCCTGTTGGAGATAGTTTGTGTTCTGCGGCCCTTCAATTCAGTCGCTGGGTTGGTAGGTCATTTCTCCTGAGGCGAGAATGCGTTGCTAGCATGGAAAGAGATTTTGCAAGTTGATTTGGGTGGGTGAGAAGCTTCTCAGAATATTTTTGTTTAAGTTTCTCTATTTCAGTTTCGACCAATGGGATGCTGAGATCGTTGTGGATACACTTATTGCGAATGTACCATGGCGCTCCAGTGATGGTTCTGAGAATTCTTGACTGTGATCTTTGGAGGATGTCCACACTGCTCGCACAGGCATTTCCCCATAACTGCGAGCCATACGTCCAGACAGGCTTTATGATGCTTTTGTACAGTAGGACTTTATATTCCAGTTTAAGAGGGGAACGGGAGTTGATTAGCCAGTGAAGGCTGTTGGCCACTGTTCCCACTCAAATCAATTGTGACTCCAAATAATTGCAACTTCAGCTTTGTGTGTCTGTGTGTACATACATAACCTCAATACAGCTCCGAACTCCAACCAAAGTTATAGACTACGCCGGCAACGACAACCAATTTAAATGCGACGAAGAATATGTACTCGAGTATGTGTGTATTTACTTACAGGTTTATATATGTACGCATCAGTTTAGATTTGCTTTAAGCTGGCCATGTACGTATGTATGTTTGCGTATGAAAAAATTAAAACAATTGAACACGTGCAAACTTCCCATATGTATGCATGTATAAACGTATGTACATACCGAATGCGTACATCAATTTATGTATATTTAGAAATGGCACAAATTTACGTACATATGTGCGTTGATATGCACTATACACTCACGTGTGTGTTTTAGATGGATTTTACCTGGTTCCGTGGTGATACGGCTTGGCAACAGCTATGTCCACAGCAACTCATTAAGCTTCCTTCTTGAACACCACCCAATCCGACTGATCAGTTGCTGATCTTGCGAGGAGAACTCCACTCCAAATCCAGGTCCACCCGGGGGCGCCAAATTTATGTGTGGGTAATTGTGCAGCTAGGCACTTGCAACGTAATTTCGTGGACTTGGAATAGTTTCCACCAGCAAGATCTATGCACGTCTTCTCGTTTCAAGTTTTTATTACAGAGAGACCGTTTCGTGGTCTTTCAAAAATACCAAATATAAACTTCATGCTTACAGCTAATGACAATAAGGGTATTCGTGAGTAGAGTTGATAACAATAAAGGTTACTTCATGTAACTAGTAATTTCAATTATGAGATTAACAAATATAAAGAAAATGTACTAATACTAAGAGATTTGACTTAACACTAATGTTAGCATTTATGTAAAGTGTAAGTCCTTGTGGTGTGAAAATATTCAAAATGATAACCAACTACGGCCAACTGTTAAGTCTGTTGCACTTTTTAGGTGAAATGTCAGTCTCCATGCGCTCACTCTTTGCCATATGGCTTAGCGAAAAATTCGAAAAAAAAATGTTAGCCCTGAAAGAATTTGTTTTTGGAACAATTTATAAAAACAAAAAATTGTCTAAAAATGAATTTTTTGTCGAAATCATCAAAAATGTCTAATAAAGATGTAAAGTTAGATAAAGTCGTAGTTGGGTTGCTCGCTAACTTCAAAAATTCCATGAATGATTCAGATTCATCAGATTCTGATTGATTACGTAATTGTTAGCACATGAAATTGTTTTTGTTGCTTCACATAGTTTAAATAACTTATAAATTTCAAATATTAAGAACTCGAAAATGTATATTATTCAGTTGTATGGGAGCTATGATGTATAGTTGTCCTAGAAAGTTTATATTTATAGAATAAGTGTTGAATGCGTTAAAAACCTTAAGTTTAAATTTTCAATAAAATATGTATTCATTTACTCGAGTTATTAATTAAATTCCGCTAGCAGAGCTGTTTGGCCCACTGTGCGGCGGTCGGAACCAATGAAAGGTCATAGCCATTGGTTGGTGGATTTGGCTGGAAAACATTTCTAAGGTGAAGTGCAAAGAGAGTTGCCTTTTCTTCGTCGCTGCGGGCCCATCTTCCTGTCTGATCTCTTAGAGGCGTGTCTACCTTTGCAGGTGGCATTATGCTGGCGCGTGCCCTCCATAGGGGAAATTTGGTGCATGTAGGCGATAATTTTTCGATATAACGGCTATGTGCTAGCTGATCTTCGGCTTCGAGTGCTTTGCGAAGTACGCGTTCTGCAAGTCTCAGACGATTTTTTGCGGCAGGCGATCTAAAGCTTTGCCATTCTCTTCCTGCACGCCGCTTATCAGAGACCAGCCGTTCAATGAAAATGTTTGTTAATCTACGATCTTGCTGAGGTGCTGTTGTTGTCGTTGGGGGGTTGAGTGATGAGCAGCTGCAGTAATGATAGAGGTTTTGGCTTGAGCTGAATTGTTAATGTCTTCTTCGCTGTTTATGGTTGTCCTCAGCTCGAAGTGCCTGCTGATATATTTTTTGTATTTGAGCCAGTTTGTCTTGTGTGATGTCACTCTCCGAGGATATTCCCTAATATGTGGGCACTCCAGAAGGGTGAATATTATTGGAGAAGGGACTGACGACAAGTCTGCAAAGGCTTCTGCTGTTACCAAGTTTGTGGAACTTTTCTTGTTATAGCAAAGTCTATAAGATCGGGGGATTTCTTTGGATCTGCCGGCCAGTATGTAGGCCTACCCGGAGATACAAAGACGAGCTTGTTTGATGCGCGCGTGAGTACGCTGTAGAGTTGCTTCCCTTTTGGATTAGTCAGTCTGGAGCCCCAGTGGGGATGTTTCGAATTAGTCACCCGCAGCCAAAAAGCGTTGACCAAGTGTATTAAAGAAATTTAGGAATTGAATTTCTGATATTGCGAAACGTGGGTGAGAGTAAACCGCGGACAGAGTGATATTGCCTAGTTTAGACTCTACACATATCGAAGAAGTTTTCTTGTAGGTAGTCTTGTAGGTAGTTTTCCGAAAATCCAGACCCAGGTATTTGAAAATTGTTTCGGTCCGTCAAGTGAGTTTCTGCAAGAAGCATTATGTCGATTTCATTGACTTGGAGAATTTTTATAGCTCCACTTTGTGGCGAGGAATACCATTTGCATTCCACAGTGAAACTCGTTGGAAAGCCAATATTTGGATTGTTGCGAAGCGAGCATTTGAATGAGAATTCCTTGTGTTCTCATTTTTTCTTTCATTGCGTTTTGCATATATACCATGAAATCCTTCAGGGTCTGCTGTAACGATAGAAACATAGTTTCTAAGCTACTACATAGTGTCTAAGCTACTAAAGTTTGTTGGTTGATCCGCTTGTTTTGATGGCAGTGTCGGCTCACTTCGAATTTCATGCGAAACCGTAGATATGGGTGCGGTTCTATCAGTTCCTAGTTTCAAGGCGTTTGCGAAAGAAACACGCTGGGTTGTAGTCGTTGGGGCAAAGGTCGATCTCGTAGCTTTGGTGAAGAAGACTCCAGGGGTCGACTGCGAGGGTGTGAACTGATTAAGGTTTCCATTGGATCGGGAAAATTCTGTGCGCGTATTAATCCTGCTCTTCAGATCTTTGTAGACTGGGCTTTGGCCCTTTGGGGCTGTGTCATCTTGACAATCCAATTTTACTTTTACTTATGAGAAAAACATATTTCGGTTTTAAATTATTTGGACAAATTGAGTGAACAATTCAACAGCTATTAAAAAACCCTAATAGTTCAACAATTATATTAAAATTACATTATACTACATTGAAACTACAAATAAACATCACATTAATTTAACTACTGGGATTTACTAAGCTAATTTGTACCCAAATCCCATATATCTGTCCCAGTTTTATAGATAGAGTGCTCTTACCTTCTGGGCATATTTAGTAATCAGCATTATTTATCCATCCGCTAAAAAAATTAAGATGGGGTTAGATGGGATGAACGTCAGTCGAGTTAAAGGAGAACAAAGATGTTCAGGTACACCTTAACCCTTTGAGTGGCAACAACTTCATCAGATTTATAAAAATTTTGGATGGTACAGAGTATATTTTAGTCAAGCCTGACCGATTTTCTTGCTTTTTTAAGTGCATAATCCATAACCCTACAATTCAATTCAATTCATTGCTTTATCATTTTAAAACTTATTTTTTATTACGTTTAAATAAAAAGATATCTTCGATTTATATTACAGAAAATATCGAAGTCACAATGAAGAAATTTGCGATTGATTGGAGGAACATTGATGAATATCTTAACAAGAACCATGATCCTATTAAGGAATGGGTTACTGAAGATGAATTGGCCAAAATACATCAAGAACTTAGGGGATTAGTTGACGAGTATATGAGGTAAAAATAAACTTTTATTTTATTAATTAGAGTGATATAAACAAAGTAAATGAGCACAATTTAAAGAGACGTCGAAGGTCGATAGAGCTCGGCTGAACTATACCCTGTACTTTTACTACACATCGTTGTGTCTGTGATTTAGATTCAAAATCCTTGTACAAAAACCAGTTTTAAATCATAAAACTTTTTTGGAAGTGGAATTGCGGACAAGGCTAAGAGAGTAGGATTGCGCTGAGCGAGACGGCAAAATAATACCTCTAAATTTAAAGGTTTGGTTTTGAACCTTTTTAGCAGATGAATTTTAGTAGTGATTTGTGATTTATGAATCTTGATTTGGCCTGCTGTGATTGCTGATTCCGATTGGTAAATTTGACAATCATGATTGCTCAAGCGGAATCGAACTAAAAAGTATAATTGGTAAAATTTTTATCTCGACTCTTAACACGAATGGCATATTTTAAATAAGCGCACCACACGCCCGGTCAACCATTTTTTAAACAAAAACGACACTCCACGCTCGACTTTAATTAATGTAAAAAAAAAACAAGTAAGAAAATCGGTTACATACTCGGTAACATGCTTAGTATGAATTTTGAAAACCAATCCCTTGGTTGGTCGATAAATATTCCTGATTACTAAAAACGTCCAGAGGGGACGAACCATTAAACTATATGGTGATTTTTTAGCTATTATCTTTTTGGGTGAGTGGCCGGAGTGGCTCAGTGGTTAGAGTGCGCGACTGCTGAGCATGAGGTCTTGGGTTCGATCCCGCCTCGGAACATCTAATGAAAAAGTTTTTTCTTTGAATAAAACTTTACACCCGACCACACCTCTTGCTGTTGGCGCCAGCATTGCAGTAATTAGCCATGAAAAGCCTCTCAAAAACTGCCGTTCGGATTCGGCGTTAAACTGTAGGTCCCTTTCTCTTGTGCTAAAATTAGAAGCGCACAAGCCAAGAGATTGAGAGAGGCTCGGCTTTGGCCCCTCGGGGCTGTTGTCATCTTGACAAGCCGATTTTACTTTTTACTTTACTTTTTACTATCTTTTTGGCAACACTGGTTTAAACAGCTCACGCATCTTCAGTTTGGTCTATAATTTAACCATGAATCGTCTTACAAACGAACAACGCTTGCAAATTTTTGAATTTTATTATCAAAATGCGTGCTCTGTTAAGAAAGTAAGAAGTTAGCGCGCTTCTTTTCTTCAGCGACGAAGCTCATTTTTGGCTCAATGGGTACGTTAATAAGGAGAATTGTCGATATTGGAAATGAGTATCAGCCAGAAGCTTTGTAAGAGTTACCAATGCATCCAGAAAAAATCACAGTTTGGTGCGGTTTATGGGCTGGTGGCATCATTGTACCGTACTTCATCAAAGATGATGCGAATCGTAACGTAACTGTGAATGGTGAGCGCTACCGGGAAATGAAATCCAACTTTTTTTGCCCAAAATGCAAGAGCTTGACTTGCATGACATGTGGTTTCAACAAGTCGGTGCCACATGCCACACAGCACGCGCAACAATGGACTTATTGAGAGGCGAGTTCAGTGAACATTTTATTTCACGTTCGGGACCGGCCAATTGGCCGCTTAGATTAACGCCTTTAGACTATTTTTTGTGGGGCTATGTTAAAGCTATTGTCTATACAGAAAAGCCCGCTTCAATTGACGCATTGGAAGACAACATTGAATCATTTATTCGTGAGATATCGGCCGAAATGTTGGAAAGAGTATGCCAAAATTGGACTAAGCGGATGGACCATTTGAGGCGCAGTCACGGTCAACATTTGCATGAAATAATCTTCAAACATTAAATTATATGGACCGTACTAACGATTCAAATAAAGATTTCATGCATTTTTCTGAATTTTATGTTTTTTTTTTTTTAACTTTCCAATAGCTCTTAAAAAATCACCCTTTATAAAACTGTGGGAGTTTCGGCGTTTTTCCCTAATTTGGGGGCGGGAGGTGGCGTGACAAAAATTAAAAATAAACTTGACCTGTCTGCAGGTATAAGAAGCAAATGTCCTATAAATGTCGAACCTCTATTTCTTACGCTCTCCGAGATGATTGTTCATTCGGACGGACGGACAGATGAATATGGCTATATACGAGGTGTGTTCAAAAAGTATCGCGAATTTTGAATTTTCGCGGGTTACGTATATTCGAATTTCGATTTTTTTGTGGCGTTATGTTGGTACTCATGTCTCTCACTTATGCCGACAATCTCGGCCATTTTGAATGTTCACTTAATTGTTGACAGCTGTTTTGCTTGCACGTGTTTGGATCGTCTTCGATTTTTACCTATTCAAAAAAATGGATCAAAGAACCTGTATCAAATTTTGTGTGAAAAACGAAATTAAATGCGCGGATGCATTCCGAATGTTGACTGTGGCTTACGGAGAAGCTACCTTGGACCGAAGCAACGTTTATCGGTGGTACAAAATGTTCTCAGAAGGCCGAGAAGATGTGAACGACGAAGAGCGTGCCGGACGCCCGAGCACTTCAACAACAGACGAAAAAATTAATGAAGTGGCGAAAATGGTATTGGCCAATCGTCGAATCTCCGTTAGAGAAGTTGCTGAGGACCTAAACATATCGATTGGCTCGTGCCATTCGATTTTTATCAATGATTTGGGCATGAGACGGGTCGCCGCGAAATTCGTACCAAAATTGCTCAATTGCGACCAAAAACAGCATCGCATGAACATTGCTAATGAGATGTTAAACTCTGTCCGTGACGACCCAAATTTGCTCCAGAGGGTCATAACTGGTGACGAATCGTGGGTTTATGGTTATGACGTGGAAACCAAAGCTCAATCATCTCAATGGAAGCTGCCGCACGAACCAAGACCGAAAAAAGCGCGCCAAGTTCGGTCGAATGTGAAAGTTTTGCTGACAGTTTTCTTCGATTGCAGGGGCGTGGTGCATCATGAGTTCTTGCCACAGGGAAGAACGGTCAATAAGGAATATTACCTGCAAGTTATGCGCAATTTGCGCGAAGCAATCCGCCAGAAACGCCCGGATTTATGGAAGAACAAAACTTGGCTTTTGCACCACGATAACGCCCCTGCTCACACATCGTTGCTTGTGCGCGACTTTTTGGCCAAAAACAACACACTAATGATGCCGCAGCCACCGTACTCCCCAGATCTGGCCCCCTGTGACTTTTTCTTGTTCCCTAAACTGAAGAGACCCATGAAAGGACGACGTTACGCTACGCTTGACGAGATAAAGACGGCATCGAAGGAGGAGCTAAACAAGATAAAAAAAAATGATTTTTTGAAGTGCTTCGAAGATTGGAAAAACCATTGGCACAAGTCTATCATATCTCATGGGGATTACTTTGAAGGGGACAAAATAGATATTCATGAATAAATAAATAATTTTTGAAAAAACACAAAATTCGCGATACTTTTTAAACACACCTCGTAGGGGACAAATGCTTCTTATACTTGCATCATCTGCTTGGTCGTGTAAGTGGCAAAAAAAGTACCTATAGTTTAAATAATGAACTACAGTTATTAAGACATAGTTCATTAGTTCATCTTGAAGTATGTCAAAAAATTCGGCTTAGCTCTATTCAACAATGACAGCATACTAATCTTCCTACGAGAATTTTTAATTTTTCAAAGTCTACACCCAAAGTCGGAAAATGGGCGGAAAACTCTTCTTTGAAAGATTTTTGTTTTCCATCCGATCAGGTTCAAACTTATTTTCAAATTCAACAATGACTACATACCAACCTTCCGGAAATTTTACCCCCTAGATGGAAATTGGGAGGTCAAGGTTAAATGGGCGAACGTTCAGTTCTCAGCGGTTAACTCTTAACTCATTTTCAAAATTACACATATAACGAGAAAGCAAAGCTAAATTCGTGTGTGCCGAAGTTTTAATACACTTGCAATAGAAAATTCCTATGGCAGCTACAAGAAGTAACCATCCGATTCGCGCGGTGCCGACATATTAATAGTGTGCAGCAGAGACCTGCAACAAGCATCTAATGTTTGATCACACTCGTGCGTTTACTTGGCTTGGTTGGACTCGTCGCCTTGCATCGACACACTCGAAATGATCGCAAGCACATTGAGTCAGAACGAGTAAGCCCTTTACTTCGTACGAGTAATAATATGAAGAAGCTTTTCATGCCACGAGCCAAAATAAGCCTTTTGCCAGCAATGGCCAAGCCTTTTCGACACTACTCGTGTTTACTCAGACTCACAACAGAATTAACTCGTACGTACTCTGCTGGTGGAAGGCGAGCGTCAACAAGCCTCTCATGCAATTGTTGTTGTGTTTTGAAAACTTCAAACAACAATATGCCACAAGAAGGAAAGTGAAAACCTATGCAAAAGACAAATGCAAATAATAGGCCATCATGCTATCTCTTTTGCTCTCACAAATTGTAGTTTTTCGTGTGCTTCTGACGATTGTGTACAAGCGTTGATCGAAACAGATCGCAGCAGATCTTTGACTTCGGCAACAAGTACTCTCGGTGATTCGCGGCCGAAGCTAGGAGTAATCGCGAGTATTTGTACCGAACGAACTTTACTCATGACGGCTCAAAGCAGAACATCGATTTTTAATAAGGAGCTTTGCGTCGACTCGCTGCCGAAGCGCTGAGTCAACTTGAGTATGAGTAAGTGCAATACTCGAGTCTGACAAGCCCTGAGCGGTGAGCGATTGAACTCGTGGCGGCTCGTTGCAGTTTTCTGGTGTGCAGCTTAAAGATTAGCTCGATAGCTTCAAGACTGAGGGAGTAGTTCGCGTAGAAACAGACAGACAGACGGACAAAGCTCAATCGACTCAGCTCGTCATGCTGATCGAGAATATATATGCTTAATGTGGTCGGAGATGCTTCCTTCTATGCGTTACAAACATCCGGACAATTTTATAATACCCTCTGCAAGGGTATAAAAACATCAAAGCAGAAAACATAACTTATTGCTGCTTGGAAGGCTGTTTTTGGACCTTTTTAAAAACAACAACATATGGCTGGTATTGATTTATATAGATCTTCTTCTTCTTTGGCCAAAACAACCGTTTTACGGTCTCGGCCGCTGCCACTAATGCCCGCCACTCGCCTCTGTCCCGAGCGACATTTCACCAGAAGGACACTCCCATGTTCGCAATGTCTCCCTGCACCTAGTCGCGCCAACTTCGGTCGACCCTGCGGGGGACTCGTTCGCATGCCGACTGTACAACCGTTTTGCTGGAGCGTTATCATCCATACGGATAACATGTCCTATCCAGCGCAGCCGCTGTTGTTTTATGCGCTGGACAAGCTTAGTATATAGAGCTCGTACAGTTCGTGATTCATTCGGATGCGAAATTCGCCGCCAACGCTTAGAGGTCCATAAATCCTCCGAAGAACTTTTCTCTCGAACACGCCAATTGCCGCCTCATCCTTCTTTGACATTGTCCATGCTTCTGCGCCGTATAGCAGGACTGGGATGATAAGCGACTTGTATAGCGCAATTTTCGTTTCCCGAGAGAGGGCTCTGCTCTTGAACTCCTTATTGAGCCCGTAATAACATCGGTTTGCAAGAGTAATTCTTCTTCGGATTTCCAGACTGGTGTTGTTGTCGCTGGTTATCGTCGTTCCGAGGTAGACAAATTCCTTAACAACCTTGAAGTTGTATTCTCCCATTGCAACAGATTGTCCAAGCGGAGACTTACTGCGCGTTGATTTTAGGTATTTCGATTTTTCCTCATTTACCGCTAAGCCCATAAGTTTTGACTGCTTCTCTATCTCTGAGAACGCCACAGATTCGCTTTTGCCGATGAAATTAATATCATCGGCATATGCGAGTAGCATGTTATCTCTGGTAAAGATGGTGCCCGTTCTGTAAGCATTTGGGCACTGGCGCAGTATGTACTCCATCAGCAGATTAAAGAAGTCGCACGATAAGGTATCACCCTGCCTAAAACCTCTTTTGGCTTTGTGTGCTTCTCAACGTCATCATGCAAAGTCGAACGTACTTTGCAGGAATACCAAAGGTAGACAGGGCTTCAAAGAACTTTGACCTTATCGGCGTGTCAAAGGCGGCTTTGTAGTCAACAAAAAGGTGGTGGGTGTCGATCTTTCTCTCTCGGGTCTTCTCCAGGACTTATCGCAATGTGAATATCTGGTCCGTGGTGGATTTGCCAGATCTAAAGCCACACTGATAAGGTTCAATCAGTTCACTTATTCTCGGCTTTAGACGTTCACATAAGATGCATGATAGAACCTTATATGCGATGGGAAGGAGACTGATCCCGCGGTAATTGGCGCAAACCGCATGGTCTCCTTTTTTAAATATTGGACAGAGTACACTTAGGTTTCAATTTTCGGGCATGCTTTCTTCGGACCATATTCTGCATAGGAGTTGGTGCATGCACCTTACCAGGTCCTCACCGCCAGCCTTGAACAATTCAGCAGGCAGCTCATCAGCGCCAGCAGATTTGTTATTTTTTAGCCTTTTTATGGCTAACTTCATTATGGTCCGGCGGATCTATCTCTATGCTATCGATTGGTGGTGTCGCTACTTCCCCAGAGGCGGCATTGTGTTCGTCATCACCTCCCAGCAGGTTAGAGAAATAGTTTCTCCATTTGTCTAGGGATTTCTCACCAGATTTCCGTGCTCGTCCTTCAATAGTGTGACTCTGGGCTTAAAACCTTCGGATAGTTGCCTTATCTTTTGGTAGAATTTTCGAGTCTCACTCCTTCCGAACAGCACTTCGACTTCCTCCCTCATGCGCTTTTCTTGCTCATTTTTCTTCCTTCTGAAAAGGCGCTTCTCCTCTCTCCTTTTCTCCCGGTATCGCTCCTTAACAGCCCGCGTTGCTCCAGACTGCAGAGTTCTCCTGTAGGCAGCGTCTTTCTCTGCAGTAGCGCGGCGGCTCTCATCATCGTATCATGACTGTTTTTGGGAATTTTCGGCAAATCCGAGAATCTCCTAGGCCAGGTGGGGTTTCCCTGAGCAGCAGGGTGAGTTTTGCTGAGTAGGCTTCGGATGTCCGTTGTGATTGCAGCTTCTCAACGTTCAGCTTTCGGCGTGTGTTAGACTGTGCGGCATGTGCCACACTGAGCCGTGTGCGTATTTTGGCTGCAACAAGGTAGTGATCCGAGTCAATATTGGCTCCTCGGAGCGCACGTACGTCTAGAACATTCGTGTTAATTGATTAGGAGACCTCCAGGTCGCCTTGTGGTCGTCGCGGTGTTCAAATCTGGTGCTACTAATGACCATGTTCCGGCCCGAAGCGAAGCCTATTAGCCTATCTTCTATTTTTTTTTAGGTTTTTTCGTGCAGGCTAAATCGGCCGATTGGCGGGCGATAAACTTCTTCTCTCCCGATTTGTGCGTTAAAGTCGCCTAGCACGATCTTATGTCGTGATCGGGGCAGCGCTCATAGAATTCGTCTTTTTCCGAATCGTTCTTTTCTTCTGTCGGGGCGTGCGCACAGATAAGACTAATATTAAAATATTTTGCCTTTAGTCTGAGTGCGGCAAGTCGCTTGTCAACTGGTGTAAAGCTGATGACAGAGCGGCACAGTCTGTATCCGAGGCATTGTATTATTTTTCATTGGCGGATGGAGATAGACGCCAATCGGGTGCCAAGCCCGAAGTAACGCCCCCTATTTGTCCTATGGTAGGTTCGCCGCTCACATTAGCTAGCAGCTTTGCGGATGCATCGCTCTGTTACCTGGGGTTACCACGTGGAGGTGTCAGTCGACTTGAGGCGCAGTAAGCTACATACGCCCACATAACCACAGGAATGTTCCTGTCTTCCGAAGATATAGAGCACAATAATGTAAACCAGTCATATGTCCCCTACCTAACACTATTTTCATTTCAACCATCAAAAAAAAAAAAATTTTGCTAATATAAATTTGAAAAATAAAGAAACGAAATTTTTTTTTAATTTCAAAGTCATGTCAGATAAAAATATCAATTTTTCTTATAAATTCAAAAGAAGATAAACGTAAAGTAGAAAACTGGATTCAGAAATAATAAATAGAAACAGGATTTCGAAAACGAGTCCCCCAATTAACGTAAAAACCAAGCTATCAATTATGTTGGACCATACGTCAAAAGTTGCGGATTCAAACGCAAACGTTATAAATACAGTCGAGGTTTCACAACCCGAACTGAAATTAATAACAATATTGCTAATTATCATTGTCGTACTATTGTGTGCTAACACTTTCACTAAGTTGTAAAGTTGCACAATAGGTGCCTAAAAAATAAATATATGAGTAGAGCAAACGACCTTGATAAGATGTAAAAAATAAAAGTAATGATTTTGTCTGCATACATAAATATTTTTTTTAATGAAAAACACAAAAGAAGAAATAATAGAAGTCCATGATCATTTCATACTAAGAGTTCAACAATTAGTCTCGGAAGAACCAAAAAGACAATCGTATTGACCACCAGTCCCGTTGCTCAGGTTAGATCAGTATAAGGAATAAAATAATGAATAAAATTATAAAAATAATATTAGATTTCTATTATGGAATGGCAAGATATTGCTAATAACATAAACGAAATCAGAACTAAGTTTGAAAAATCTTATAAATGCATGACTCAAAACAGACTCGTACAAGAGGTTACAGTTAAAAAACATGCAACCATATTGGTACATTGCTTTAATCAAGCACGAAAAACCATATATGACCAAAAAGATATATTAACAAACAAACATTGGTCTCAGGTATCTAAAGTTTTAATCAAATTTCGATCAAACTTGATATCGGTAAAAACAAGACATAACCTAAGAGATCCGTGAAAAGCAGAAGAAAACTGCAGAGAACGGGACTACTACGATAACGAAGCTTCACAAGAGAATCGCTACAAGTCCAGCAGTGCAGGATTCTAATAAATAGTTGAAGAACAAAGAGGCAAAAGAAGAGTTCCAGGTTATCACCCGAAAAAAGGTGGCGCAAAAACGAGAGAGAGCTAAGGACACTAAAGCGAAGCAAAAGGGAGAGCCTGGAAAAACCCCCCAGAACAAATCAGCGAAAACAAGGACGCGAACTCGCCCAGATGCTGTGCTGGTCAAACCAGCGGAAGGCAAGAGCTACGCCGAGGTGCTCCGCGACTTACGCAAAAACGTAAATCCAGAGGACGATGAAAGTGCTATCCGATCAATCAGGAGGGCAAAGACTGGAGATATGCTACTGGAGCTGACAAAAGGAAGCAAAACCCAAAAGCTAAGCGACGCTATCCAAGAACTACTTAAGGAAACGGCAACAGTGGAGGTACTCAGGCCTACCGTGAGTATAGAAGTTCGAGACTTAGACAGCTTTACCGAGGAATCGGAAGTGAAAACTGCAATAGCGGGAGCAATAAACTGTTCTGTCGACGATATTCGAGTACGGATGACAGCAATAAATAGATCGGAGCAACGCCGAGCCTTTGTCGTTCTCCCCGCAGAACATGCAGCAATTATTTTAAAAGAGCAGATGTTAAAAATCGGATGGACACGATGTCGAGTAAAGCGCGAGTTAAGAAGTGGAGCGTCATCTTGCTAACGTTGTGGTTGCCGAGTTGGGGTTTTGGTGGAGATTTCTGGGCTGCAAATGTTAATTTCACTCGGAAATATCGGTAGGTTGTACGTTAGGAGTACTAATGGCTTCTCTCGTCCTTCCTAGTCCCTTGGGTTGGATACCTGGATCTTTGGTTGGTTTGTGCAAATTTAAATAAGAACTCGGACACGTAGTTGATGGTTTCAATGTTGATACAAATCTACTTTATTCCAAAGTCAAAATGCTCGAAGAAGCCTTAAAGTATATAAACTGCTCACAGGCAGCCGAATGTATATATGTCTAATAAAATGCTTATGCTCACAGGCCGCCGCATGTATATATGTATAATAAATGCTTACTCTCATATTTCGATTGTAGTTGCACTGTTGTTTTGTGCATTTATGTGGTTGTCGGTCTACATATGTATGTCTTTGCCTAAACTGCTGATCTAGCATATTCTGAGTGGGTGGTCGGCTAAGGGCCGGATGCTTGTGCATTTCAATAACTGATCGTGTTGCAATTCTGGGCAGTGGCGGAGTTAATGGGATCTTGCATATGGGTGTAGTCTAGGGGGTTTAGGGGGCGAACTGGTAGAGGTGGTAACTCCTCCCCCCCTGGAATGAAGCGACGGCCAAAGAGATGGAATCTCTGCCATAGCGAAATTAGGAACGATTGTTTCGGGCTTGAAAACGAAATATCTCCTTCTGGCCTGTAACCCTATGATCCCTATTGCTATTGCTATAATGATTAGTACAATATAGGTTGCAATATTGTGTTTTACCGTAAACACCTTGAACTGAACCAGTTCTTCTTATCTCTTGACGTCTGCCAGTTGCAATTTTTGAAGGTTCGGTTCCTCTATAGTGTTGTTAATTTGGATTCCCACGATATCTTTAAGAATTGGATTTAGGTGGTCGGACATTGTGAAACTAGTCTTTGTGAATGTAAAATTCTTAATGGTTATTGAGCAATTAGTATATTGGATCAAAACAGATCCTTGGATTAATGGTTGTTTACCACAATCCGAAGTAAGTTTTAGTTTTTCTGCATTAAATATAAATATGTTCCCTTCCTCGGGTTCGAAGATTTCCTCTTCCCCTTGAATTTGCCTGACGTCGCAGACCGATACATTTTCTTCTAGTATAGGCTTTAAACATTTGTCGTTTCCGACTTTAGATCTTTGACAATAGTAGACTCCGCTAGTTTTAAGACATTTGTTATCATATTCGTAAATTTTGTTTCTTAAATAGCTAATATAATTAGGTGTAATTAAAATTGTTGTCTTGTTAATAGGGATTGGCACAATCCTTGCGAATTCGTAGTTTTCTCTTTCGACAATAGGTATTTTAATATTAAACTCGATTGTTGCTTGGTTATATTATACATCCATTTGTAGATCATACATGTTTTCGACAGTATTAAATTTAATTTCTTGTTTATTAAATGCTACTTTTAATTTTTCTAATTCTTCGTTCCCCAATAAAAATTTAGGTAGAACTCCAAGTTTCGAGAGTAAAACACTTTCGGCTATTCCATTGACGTGATTAAAGACTATTTCTATGTTATAACTAGACATCGGATTTTAGGTAAAATCATATTTTTATTGGGTGGTCAGAAAAAATATTTGATTGGATACAAATTTGTTTCACGAAAAGTAGATTATTTTAAATCCTCATTTATTTTGCATATTTGACATATTTACATATCTTCGACCTAAAAGCATATTCGAGAATATTTCGACCTATTTTGACCTATTTTGGAATATGTCATATGCTTTTACATATTCTGAGAGTCAATATATGCTCCCAAGTAGGCATCTGCAATATAACTTGGCTAATTAAATGTATAAACATCGTCAGTCATTTTTGTAGACTCTATAAAGCAGGAAGTAAAGATGCCGAAAACTAATAAAAAATGTAATCTTTTTACAAAGTGGCTAAGTGATTTTCATGATGAGCCGGTTTCGATTATTGATGGAAGTCTTTATTGCAAAGCATGTGAAAAAACGGTGAGTACATTATAATATATTTTAAACAATAGTGATTCTAAACAATTTCGATTAAATTTTTGTTTTGGTCCTGAAGATTGTTTTAAACAAAAAATCTCAACTGAAGCAACATATTGCAACTAGCTCACATAAAAGCAATAAAAATAAGACTGCAGTCCTCGAAAATGATAATATTACTGAGAATTCGTTTAATTTTGAATTGTGCCAAGCTATGGTTGCCGCTAATATACCATTTAACGCGTTAAGTAACCCCACTTTCAATTCGTTTTTGAAAAAGTATACAAATCAGAATATCCCGAATGAAAGCACAATTCGCAAAAACTATTTGGATAAGTGCTATATGCAGAAAATATCGGAAATACGAGAAGCTATTGGAAATGATTGTGTATGGGTTTCAGTTGATGAAACCACTGATAAAGCCGGGAAGTTTATAGCCAATCTTATAGTTGGAAGTCTCAATGATTTAACTCCCACAAGACCATATCTAGTTGCTAGTAAGGAGATAGAAAACGTTAACAGTGGTGCTATTTCAAGATTGGTTAATAATGCTCTGAGGAATTTGTGGCCAAATGACATTGAAGAAAAAGTACTTATGCTACTAACGGAGCAGCTGCATATATGATTAAGGCTGGAAAGCATCTAAAAGTATTTTACCCCAACATGATCCATGTTACTTGCTTGGCTCACGCGCTCCACAGGATTGCGGAGACTGTGCGTGCATCCTATCCTGATATAAACAAATATGTATCCAGCGTAAAAAAAGTGTTTTTGAAATCTCCAATTCAGGCAAAACAATATAAAGATATATTAAATATAATGTTACCATCAGAGCCAGTCATCACCCGATGGGGAACTTGGCTTGAGGCAGTAAGCTTCCATGCTGAACATTTTTCCGGAATTAAGTCGGTAAGTAGGTATGAAATATAGAAAATAATTTGAATCTTATTTTTGATTAATGCTGCAGGTACTGCAGTCGTTTGATCCAGGTGAAGCCGAATGTGTAAAAGAATCACAAGAGCTGCTTAAAAAATTCTAAGCTGGCTTCAGATCTAAATTTTATAAGAAGACATCTTGAGAAGCTACCACACATAATTAATTCTTTGGAAGAAAAAGGAATCTTGCTTAGCGATGGCATGCAGCTTTTACAAAATGCTAATAATTTAATCCAACAAGTTCCGGGGAAAATTGGAAAAGAATTAAAGGATAAATTTAAAAACATAATTAACAGGAACCCAGATTACACCATAATAAACACTATACATAAGGCTATAGAGAATTCTACATGTTTTGTTGACAACATTACATAAGACAATGTAAGAAAGTATAAATATGCACCACTTACATCGTGTGATGTGGAGAGAAGCTTTTCGGCTTACAATTTAATATTTTCCGATAAAAGACATAATTTATCACCTATTATCATGGAAAAACTTATAATAATTTATTGTAAATTGAACTATAATTAATTGTACGACCCACACATATATGTTATAAACTTACACTCAAAACTCACATATATGAAAAAATATGTTGACATATTTTGACCTAATTTGACCTAATTTGACCTATTTTGACCTATTTTGACCTATTTTGACCTATTTTGACCTATTTTGACCTAATTTTGACCTTTTTTAGCATAAAAAAAAGCATATTTTGGATATGCTCATCTTAAAAAATTGCCAATATTTATATTAGTCAAACGCCAAAATTTCGAATTTTTTGGACCTAAAACAAAAAAAAACCTAAAATCCGATGTCTAGTTATAACTTATCCTCATTACTCGTTTTAAAATCTGGATTTCATAACTCTCTTCCCCGACCTCCTTCCAAATCATGTTCTGTGCCTTTCCTAGGTAATCATTTATTTCTTCTTGTTCTTTATTGATAAACTTTGTTATATTCTGATCTTTGATCTGAATCTTTGAATCTTTTGAAAAATATCCTTATTTATTCCCACTTGGTCATTCCAGCTTTCTATTAGTTTGTTTTCCTGGTGTTTTATTCCCTCCATTTCTTTCTGTATATTTTCTTGATCCTGGGCGTCCATATTTCCTGTCACGACTTTAATTACTGACCCTAATCCATTTATTAAGCCTCTCTTCGATCTTCTTAATGGTGTTATTAGGTTCAATCGATTTTTCAACTGATATATTTTTGTTTCTAATACTTCTACTAATTCTGTGGTACTTCCCTGTATGTCTTTCTTCAATATTTTGATAGAGTTTTGAAAATGATTAATACTTTCCTCAAATTCTGTTAAATTTACTGTATGCTTTAGTTCGGTATATGCAATGATCATCCTTGCGTCTCCCAGATTGATTTTGGCCAATTGGTTATTACCAGTAATTTCCTTTATTGTCATCCATTGTGTGTTAGCCCAACAAATGCTGTAAGTAAACCATACGTCTTATTGATTTATATCGGGTTGATTTCTGAGAAATTTTGTTTTAATCTTTGATTTGTGAATTTTCTGTCCTTTCTGAGTCTTGAAGGTGACTGCCTGATTTTGCAGTACTTTATGTGTTGAGAATCTCGGTGTTAACTTATTTCTCCTATTTTCTTTTCTAAAAACCACGTCGCCTTGCTTCAGTTCTTCGGGTTCCTGTCTGTTCTTGTTCTTGTCCAAAGCTCTTGTGCTAACTATAGCTTCAAGTTTCTCTTTTACCTCGGGATATAATTTTTCTTGAAATTCCCTTAATTTTCTAAAATAATCATGCTCATCTCTGAACTGGTGTGTTTTTTCAAAAGCATGTGTACGACCAGTGAATAGTTCATACGGCGTATGCTTTGTTGTCGAATGTATCGCATTATTGTATGTAATGAACGTTTCCGACATGATTTCTCCGTGATCGCAAGACATTGCTCTGTTTTCCCCTGGTTTCAAAAATAATTCTATATGCCTCCTAATTGATGTAACCTTTCTACCGGGGCGTTGCTCGATGATTGTTGAAAGGATGTTAGTGTAAATCTATGAGATATTGCCTACAAAATTCCTTAAATATTTGCGGTAAACTCTACTCCTTGATCACAGACTAACTTTTCGGAGCCGTATGATTCAATAAAAGTTTTTAAGCGTTGAGAACACTTATTCGTTCCTGTTTGTAATTGTATAGCCTGCGCAAATCTAGAAAATTTGTCTTACCGTCTACATATTTAGTAATTATAAAATACAATCTATGTGTACTATGTCCAGTTTATTCGGTGTTTCGGGGGTTTGAAAAACTATTCTTTGAGGGTGTCTATCGTACTTTAATTTGTCGCAAGTGTCACAGTTCGCTATCGTTCTTCTGATGATAGCCTTCATTTGTGGAAAATAGTATAGTCTTTTTAGATGTGCTGTCGTTTCATCCACTCCCCTGTGGTTGTTATTAACATGATACGTTCTTACTGCATTCTCTTGTTCCTCAGGGGTGATTAAGTCTTGGACCATGAATGTGGATCGTGTTAGTCTATACAATTTTCCGTGTGCAAATAGTTTTGAATAAACTTTCTGTTTTTTTGAATGGTTTTGATTTTGTTCCTGAAAGGTTGTTCTGTTCTTTTTGTTGAATTCTCCCCCAACTTGAAAATAATTTGGACGTTAAACTCGTTTAATGGCTTTTCGGAAATTCCGATTCCATCCTCTTCATTTTCTTGAGCTGAGTGTATTGTCTCTCCGCATGTCCCCTCCTGTGAATCTACATCGTTCATGTTTACCTCCACCCTTATTCTGCTGAGGGCGTCCGCATTAGTATTTTGAGTTCCTTTTCTGTAAACTACCTCGTAATCGAAATCTGCCAGATGTAATCGCCACCTCACTAATTTTGAGGTTGGGTCTTTGATACTCATCAACGCTGTTAAAGGTTTATGGTCCGTTACTATCGTAAATTTTGTCCCATACAAATAAGGTCTAAAGTACTTTGTAGCCCAAACTATTGCTAACATTTCCTTTTCTATTGTTGAGTAATTGGTTTCGCACGTCGTGAGAGTTCTACTGGCGTAAGCCACTGGCTTATCTCCTTTAATAGGACCCTGTGATAATACTGCTCCAATTGCGTAGTCACTAGCGTCCGTTGTTAGTATAAATGGTCTGTCAAAATCTGGGTATATGAGTATAGGATCATTACATAGTAGCGTTTTGCAATACTCAAATGTATACTTATATTCCTGGTCAATTTCCACCTTTTTCCGACCCTTCAATTGTCTAGTTAAAGGCTTGGTCAACCGTGCAAAATCCTTTATGAATCTCCTATAATAGCCTAGAAGCCGCAGAAAGGATTTAATTTCTTTCCTATTCTGTGGCAACGGAATCTTTTTTACTGCTTCTATCTTTTTAGGGTTTGGTTTGATTCCATTTTGGGTTATGATATGACCCAAGAATTCAATTTCCTTCTTTAAAAATTCGGATTTGTCCTGCTGTAATTTGAAATTGGCCTTTCTTAATTTCTGAAAAACCTTCTTTAAGTCTGTCATATGTTGTTGTAATGACGCTGAATATACTATGATGTCGTCCATGTAAATGAGGCAAGAGATCCCTATCAGATCTCCAAACAAACTGTCCAAACCTCTGGAAGGTAGCAGGGGCGGTGGTTAACCCGAAAGGCATTCTTAAAAATTCAAAGTATCCTCCTTCTGCCGTAAAGGCTGTTTTAGGTATGTCTTGAGGGCTCATTTCTATTTGATGGTACCCCCTTGCCAAGTCTAACACTGAGAAGTATTTTGCTCTACCGATTCGGTCTAGCACATCCGAAATTATTGGTAATGGATATTTATCCTTGATAGTTTTCTGGTTCAATTTCCTAAAGTCTACCACCAGCCTCCATTTAACTTTTCCCGATGCATCCCTTTTCTTGGGTATTAACCAAACGGGTGCACTCCACGGTGAGTGACTATGTTGTATTATACCCTGTTCTAGCATCTCTTCTATCTGTCTTTTTACCTCCACTCTTTCCTTAAATGCATACCTATACGGTCGCACATATACCGGGTCCTCATTATCCAGCCTAATTTCATGTTTTACTGTGTTCGTAAAAGATAAATTTTGTCCCTCCTTATAAAATATGTCCTTATAATCTCTACATGTTTTAATCAATTCCCTCTTCTCCTCTTCATTAAGGTGTTCTAAATTTAGCTCCAACTTATCCGTTATTAGATTTCTCTCTCCCTCATCTTCAATCCTTAAACTATTTATTTCTATATACTCCTGCTCGTTATATCTTTCTACGAGTACAGGTGTTTCGACGTAAAAAACTTTGTCCTCTGTGCTCAAATTCGTGACTTCTATAGTGGCTGCATGATTCTTTGCCACATATAATCCCTCTGAGATTATTAAGCCTGGTCTCACTTCTTTGTTTCCACAATAAATATCTCCACTCTCTACACTGACTGGTGTTGAGACAAACATCCTGGTTCCCGCAGGTATCTGATCTGCCTCTGAAACCGAATTATTTACCTTCCATAGCTTGTCTCCCCTTAGTGATGTATCCTGTTGGACATCCGAGGCTACCTGTTGAAAATTTCCGGAATCGTCAATGTTATTTATTTCTTGCTGGTCATATTGATCCTGATCACCTTTTTGATGCGGTACATCCACTGTATAACAGTGTTGCTGATTCCTATCATTGTTATGATAACCTCCCTTCGATATTCCTGAACGTACGGTGGTTTGTCCACTTGATTTGTCGTATCTTTCTTGTTTTGGTGGCATCACCGCTCGTCTTGTCACATTACTACTAGTTTGTCCACCCTGGTGTCTAAAAGAGTTATTGCCTTGGTTGTCGTTCCCTTGGGCTGTACTAGCTCCCTGGTTTCTACCAAAAAATCCATTGTGATTGTTATTAAAATTCCCTGGTCTATTGTATGCATTCTGCCCTCCATTTGTTCTGTTATCGTTACTGTTCGGTCTGAAATTTCGTTGACCTTGCTGTGGATATGGGCCTTGTCTTCCCTGATGTGTTCTCTGTGTTCCCTGAGTCTGGTCGTTTCTATTTTCCTGTCTTGTCATTTTTTCCCTGAAGAAGATGTCTCTTTCTGTGTTCGCTATCTCGTATGCTTCTAGTAGACTTTGAGGTTTTGTCGCTCTTATTGTTGCTCCTAATGGGCATCTTATTCCCATCACAAAATTGTCCAAACAAGATTTAGCGTAAAACTCCTTCCTTTCTTTTCTCACCATTGCGTCTTTAACATTTAGTTCACATAAATGTGATAACGCCAACCTTATTTCGTTGACTCTCTCATATAATTTGGTCAATGACAGCCCCCTGAAAGAAAGACCGTGCAGCTCCTGCATGAGTGCATGTTCATCTCTCTTGTCTGCAAAATGGGCAACGAGACTTGATTTTATTTCATCCCAATTCAGCTGTACCCCATCTGCTATCAATGCGTCATTTGCTCTTCCTTCCACCTTATTCCTAATAGCTCTCATTAATAACAATCCATATGGGGTTTGGTCAGTCCCCTTAATAAACATCAATACCTCCTCAACATTTGTAACAAAAGTACCTAATGTTTTCGGATTCCCCTCGAATACGGGTAAAAATTTGATCGCATCTGGGATTCTCATAGACCGGAATATGTCCTCTGGGTCCATCCTTTGACTCTGGCCTGAGCCTGATGGGCCTTCTTGATTCGGCATTTGTCGTCTTAAATCTTCTTCCTGCAGTATTTCCTCTCTTATATCTGGTAGGCTAACCGCTAATTTCTTTTTAAAAGCCCTTGTTTCCGGCTGTCGTGTGAAGGCTTTATTAATTGGTAGTACTAACTTCCTCTTTACTTTGTCTAATTTTGACATTTAAATAATCAACGGGGTTTGCCTCTTTTTTACTCTCGAAACCTCTGTATATATTGTTTTTTTAATTTATGTCCCTTATGTGTTTTATGTCTTTGTATAGTGTATTTATGGTGTGTGTTCTTAATGGCTATATTTCTTTTATCCCTTGTGAACAGAGAACCCAGTGTGAGTTATCATATTTTCTTTGTAGTTTTTTTTTTTTTTTCTTTTGGATTTTTGTGCTTTTTACGGATTAAAATTTGTGCCCATGCAATTAGTAAACTTCTTCTTCTTTGTTTTTTGATTTTGGTTTTGTTAAATTTTATTTTCCTTGCTTGTTCGGAAAATAGCTTTAGTCTTTTGAACTGCACTACCACCCCTCAAGGATTGTATTGCTGAAGGTCCCCACGCTCTGCTTACTGCAGTTACAGTTTTTCAGGATTGCTCCAAGTTCTGACGTGATCGACCGACCGCTCCTCTCGGGTTCACTGAAGAACGCTGAAGCAAGTTGTCCGACTCGCATAAAGCAGACAGCACTTAATAGACCAAACGGACCTATTAAACAGACAACCTAGTGCGGACAGCGACACTTCAAGGAATGTGATGTGCGAAGAGTGGGCACTTTGCCTGTAGCACTCTTGTACCTTAGTTTTTCTAAGGTTCGGTACCGAATTTTGGTACCTATTGTGTGTAAATTTGGCAAGTTTCTCCCCTTCCTTACCAACCCCCAGCTGTTATTGTTCTTCTAATGCAGAGGGTCCCTTGGGAATCAGCATTTGAACTTTATTATAAATCTTTATTTTGTTTCTTTTTTTTTTTTTGTAGGTTTTTTGTTTTTATCGCTTTACGCCACTTTATACTTTTATGTGTTTTGTTCGTTTAGACTATGTTTTTGTCATTTAATTTGATTTTACACTTTACTCAATTGCATGGTCTTTTATTATGTTCGCACTGTTTTTGTATTCTTGAACTAAATCTCTCACACTGGTTTCATTTCACTTACTTGAGTAATATTAACATCATCCTCATCCCGTCTGTGTTTGGGGTCATCCTCTCTTGGAAGTTCTTCCTTTGTGGCTCTTCTTCTTGTCCGCAAAGGTCACCGACTGCGCCAGTTAAGAAGTGGAGCGTCATCTTGCTAACGTTGTGGTTGCCGAGTTGGGGTTTTGGTGGAGATTTCTAGGCTGCAAATGTTAATTTCACTCGGAAATATCGGTAGGTTGTACGTTAGGAGTACTAATGGCTTCTCTCGTCCTTCCTAGTCCCTTGGGTTGGATACCTGGATCTTTGGTTGGTTTGTGCAAATTTAAATAAGAACTCGGACACGTAGTTGATGGTTTCAATGTTGATACAAATCTACTTTATTCCAAAGTCAAAATGCTCGAAGAAGCCTTATGCCGAATGTATATATGTCTAATAAAATGCTTATGCTCACAGGCCGCCGCATGTATATATGTATAATAAATGCTTACTCTCATATTTCGATTGTAGTTGCACTGTTGTTTTGTGCATTTATGTGGTTGTCGGTCTACATATGTATGTCTTTGCCTAAACTGCTGATCTAGCATATTCTGAGTGGGTGGTCGGCTAAGGGCCGGATGCTTGTGCATTTCAATAACTGATCGTGTTGCAATTCTGGGCAGTGGCGGAGTTAATGGGATCTTGCATATGGGTGTAGTCTAGGGGGTTTAGGGGCGAACTGGTAGAGGTGGTAACTCGCGCTGAAGAAATTAAGCGCTGCCTTAAATGCTTCGGAAACAACTATATTCAGAGCGAATGTAAAGGACCGGACCGAAAAGACCTTTGTATCCGGTGTGGAGAGAGCGGTCATAAGATGAAAGGATGCACTAAAACCCCAAGGTGTTGTCTATGCGCGCACGAAAACTTAAAAGAGCTAAATCACTTACCAGGATCGAATTACTGCGCTGCCAGTGCCAGGAAAGCCTCAACATGAAAGTCCTTCAAGCAAATCTACACAGAAGCCGAACAGCGGATGCTTTACTGTCCCAAATAGTCTTGGAACACCAAGCAGACCTAGTGATTATCAGTGAGCAGTACAAAAAAAAAAGAGGAAGGCTTCTGGCTGGAGGATACTACCAAAACGGCCGCAATATGGATACCAAGCACAAGCAGAGTGCTGCACACTAATGAGGGTTCACGTACGAGTCAGCGACTACAACGTATTCAGCGATGACATCCAAACATTTGAGAGCAAACTGAATGAGATAGAAGACACCGTCTCGAGTATACAGGAAAAATGTATCGTAGCAGGCGACTTCAATTCAAGGGCAGAGGAGTGGGGTATGCCAACTACCAACTCCAGAGGACGGAAAGTCGCAAACATGGCTGCCAGAATTGGGCTTACAGTAGCGAACATAGGAGCAACCCCAACTTTCAGTCGAATCGGATGCGAAGGAACGATTCCGGACATAACTCTGGTTTCAGAAAACCAGGCACACAGAATTATAAACTGGAAGGTACTTGATATTTATACTGGTAGTGATCATCAGTATATTTGATTTGAATTGGAAGATCGCACAAGAAATAGACGCACTGCCAACTTTGGACGACAAGCGCGCAGATGGAACGTAAGCCGATTGAACAGAGCAGCACTGATCAACGAACTTGACAGAAGAACCGACGTAGCCCAAACTACGGAAAGCACCGATAGCACAGTCGAAAGTGTCATGTCCACAATCAAAGCAGCCTGTGATGCTGCAATGCTTAGAGTGGGAAACAGGCATAGAGCTGGTCAAGAGGTTTACTGCTGGACAGAAGAAATAAGTTTTCTGAGAGAGAAGTGCCTAAGGTGTCGACGCCGCCCAACTAGAGCGAGACGTCGAGGAGACGACTTCGAAGAAGAGGAGGCACAGAACAGAAAGGCTAAGAAGGACCTGAATATTGCCATTTGCAGGAGTAAGGTAGAGAAATGGAAAACCCTATGCGACGATGTCAACACCAACCCCTGGGGTCTAGGATACAAAATCGTCATGAAAAAGCTTAAGTCCAACAGCGGACTACCCCATTTAAAAGCCGAGAAAATGGACAATATTGTGAAAACACTTTTTCCAACTCACCCGGTCAGACCAGCCGAGCCAAGGGCCCCATTAGACCATGTGGAACTCTTTACTGAGAGCGAGCTGACTAAAGCGGCTAAAAGCCTTTAAAACGGGAAAGCACCAGGACCAGATAATATCCCGGCAGAGGTACTTAAAGTCATTGCAGAACAACGACCACAAAGGCTTCTGGATATGTATAATGCGTGCATTCGTACGGGAACATTCCCCGAACCTTGGAAGGTACAGCGATTAGTCTTGATAAGCAAGGGAAAAGAGGACCCCGAAACCCCATCAGCCTATCGACCACTCTGTATGCTAAACACAGCAGGAAAGCTTCTAGAAAAGCTCATTAAGCCCCGGTTGGCAGCCGCGGTTGAAAATGCAGGAGGACTTTCTCCTAGACAGCACGGGTTCCCCAAGCGGCGATTGCGAGCCACCAAGGCAGTCACTACTCACGGCCAATAGTCCTGCTGGCAACGCTAGACGTGAAAAACGCTTTTAATAGCGCAAAATGGACGGATATGATCGAGGCTCTACAAAAGCGCTTCCGAATACCGGGGTATCTGCTGCGTATAATACACAGCTATCTCGAAAGCCGAAAGCTGTTGTACCAGACCATAGCAGGTGAAAAATGTATTCCAGTAACAGCAGGAGCTGCGCAGGGATCCATACTTAGGCCGGACCTCTGGAATATCAGCTATGACGAGGTGCTCCGCATAGAAATGCCCGACGACGCATTCCTGGTAGGATACGCAGACGACATTGTGGCAGTCATCACTGCGCGTAATACAGAATACGCACAACGTACACTCACGCAGGTGATGATCCGGGTCAAAACTAGGATGAACTCACACGGACTGCAGCTAGCAGCAGAAAAAACAGAGCTACTGCTCGTCACGAGAAGGCAAATCCCACTAGAGTTGGACATGAGGATACACGATAGCATTATCCGCGCTCAGAAGGTGTTAAATTACTTGGGAGTCAGGCTTGACTCGAAGCTATCGTTCCAAGCTCATATACAGCACGTAGTAACGAAGTCTATCACTGCGACAGGCTCGCAATGTAGGCGGAAGTTACTAATGGAGGTGAACAACGCCATTCTTCTATATGGATGCGAGATCTGGGCAGACGCTCTAAACGCAAAATGCCGAGCAAAACAACTTTTATCGATCCAAAGAAGAAGTGCGCTGAGAATAATAAGTGCATATCGGACAGTATCAGGAGTAGCAGCGATGGTCATCGCAGGTGTTACGCCGATCGACCTATTAGCCAGAGAAGTAGTTTTAGTAGGTGCGAGTCCTACATACCCTTTCTGCGACGGCAGACTAGGAAATGCATAAGGCATTTTCCCCTCCTCGCCCTAAAAAAAAAAAAAAGACATAACCCAGACACCAAATATTATAAATACCGATATAACCATCGAAACAGGTGAACAACCAGAATCGATATAACAAGAAATAATTGATCCAGAATATGAACCAGAAACTGAAATAGACGAAAAAGATTTACACGATTTGACAATTCCAGCGGTAATAACATTACCTGTGTTGTCTGATCAAGAATATTCAGCTTCAACTTCGACTCCTAGTGTAATCGAACAAAAACCATACACAATGACTGACACATCAGGCGCCGACAGGGCGTATATAAGAGAAATAGCTCAAGCAATTCCCGAATTTGACAGTAAAAAATTGCCTCTACAAAGATTTTTAACAGCAGTAAAGTTGGTTAACCTTACAAAAGGACCATATGATAAAATCAAAAATAGTCGGCTCAACGCTAACCAAAGTCCAGAATGAAACAACAATCGACGCGATTATCCAAAAATTGCAGGCTACGATTATCGGTAAAGCATCCGATGTAGTCAAGGCCAAAATGGAAAATGTTTTCCAAAAGGGAAAAACAGCCACACAATTTACAAACGAAATAGAAAACGTACGTAAATTGTTAGAGTCGTCGTATATCGATGACGGACTTAGTGCAGAGCATGCTGATACCTTCAGCACAAAAGAAGCCATAACGACTATGATCAAAAACTGTGAGCATGGTAAGTTGAAAACTATTTTGAAACAGACACGTTCAAAACAATGAACGAAGCCATTACCAAATACATGCATTATATGTATATGCATTGTATATATACCCAAAGAGGACATGGCTATAGAGGTAATAACTTCAGAGGTAATTACCGTGGAAGAGGTAACTTCCATAATAATAATAATTACCAAAACAATAATGGTTACCAAAATAACAACTACAGAGGTAACAATAGAGGCTGTGGAAATTTTTCAGGAAATTACAGAGGCTTTAATCAAACCTACAATAATGCCAATCGAGGAAATTTCAACAATGGCAATCGAGGCGACCAAAACAATCAAAATAACCAAAATAATATCAATAACAGAAATAATATAGCTTCCATGCACAAAGCACGTCGGAAAACCAAAAAAATCCCTTAGGTATTCGAATCCAATAAACTCAAAAATTCACAATATCAATCTCAGTTTAAGTATATTCATCAATATAAAAAATGAACACACAGGAAAACTATTTACATTTTTAATAGATACAGGATCAGATATTTCAATTATAAAAGAAAATTCCGATATATTTCAAGATATCGATCATACTAATATAACACAGATAACAGGAATAGGAAATATATCAACAAAATCACTTGGTCAAACATTTCTCGAATTAAGAACAGGTAACTTCATTATACCATACAACTTCCATATAGTACCAACTGATTTTCCAATACCAGGAAATGGAATTCTTGGATTAGACTTCATAAAGATATTCAATGGTCTACTCGACTTCACTCCAGAAAGCGATTCTTTAATATTACGCCCAACAATTCACAATCTTCAATACACATTCCAATTGTCTATAATACAGACAGCAACGAAATCGTCATTCCATGTCGATCCGAAGTAATAAGACAAATTACACTTAATACAGATGACGAAGAGATTCTAATACCAAATCAAGAAATTCAAAAAGGTATTTTCATCGCAAATACAATTTCCCATACAAGAAATGCATTCGTTCGCATACTGAATACAACGAACAAAACTCATGTTCTAAAATTAGGCAAATTCCAATATGAACCACTTCAAAATTATGAAATATTACAGATAAAAGTAAAAAAAAAAAAGGACTAATTCCTTTATTATTATTATTATCTCAGTTAAAAAAGTGCTGTGCTGTTTGAGTTGCCGAACAGGTCGGACGTGTTTTTTGTCGCGCTCCGGTTTAAATCGTTGTAAAAGTGCTTAAATCGGTTGTTTCAATAAACAATTTCGACCCGCGATAAAAGACGCTAATGGACATTCATAAGCACTCGTGCTTATGTTATCCAAAAATATCTAATAGTTAATAATAGCTAAACAAACAGGCGAAATTAAAAGCCGCTTAATATGAGCGGGCCTAGCCCTCGCTCATTAACCCCGCTCCAAAACAAAACAAACAATAGAAGTGCATATTTCTCGTTCTCGGATGTGTCAAATCACACGAACAACTATCTAAGACCCGATGAACAAAAACAAATGATGCCGAGATCTGCCTCTCCAACTTTGCCCAGTGCAAGGTGCTCAGCTCCATGGAGCGCTCAGTGCGCCTCTCCCGTAACTCCGCTCTCAACAACAACAACCACTACTACAGCCCAAGCGTCACCAACGTTTCTGCTCTCCACACTCCCGCCTACAAATTTGTCAACATCAACGGTTACAACAACAACATCAACAATTACAGCGACGACGGCAACAGTTAGCTCTCTCCGCTCCTCTCTCACCACACCAGCTTCAACATATGCAACTGCACAAACTGCTACAAACACACATACGCAAGTACAAAAATCAAACAATACTAATACAAAAATGTCAACTCAGCACGATCTCCCGCAAAATCATACACAACGAAATGCAACACCCACTACCCGCTCGTATGTGCAGACTGGCATCGATCGGTATGTACAAATAAACAAACGCAAATTAAGCCCGCAAAACAAAAACAGCGGCAACATTTCAAAGATAAACAAAACAAGCGATACACCTGTGGACAAAGATCCCCTCACTGGGAATAGGTTCCAAATTCTTGGCCAACAGTCTGATGCTGAGTGTGAAGAAAAGACTCCGAATGCCCCTAAACCAAAGCCTCCACCCATTTATATAAGGGATAGCAACTGTGCGGCCCTAGTCCCAAAGCTTGTATCGCTAATAGGCAACAACAACTTTTATGTAACATCCGTCAACAAAGGCAATATTCGCGAAACAAAGCTCCAAGTCAACACCGAAGAAAATTATCGAGCAGTCGAAAAATGCCTAAGAGCTGAAAAAAAAGCTACTACACCTACCAACTAAAAAGTAGCAAGGGTCTACAAGTAGTAATCAAGGGCATTGAATCAAGTGTACCTGTAACGGAAGTCGCATCTGCCTTGGAGGAAAAGGGATTCAAGGTCAAGTCAGTTATTAACTTAATAAACAGGGACAAAAAACCACAGCCACTATTCAAAATTGAACTAAGCCCGGAAGACACAGCTCCAAAAAATAATGAAGTGCATCCAATTTACAAACTGCCTTTCTTATTGCACCGCAGAATAACCGTAGAGGAGCCGCACAAACGCACAAATCCAGTGCAATGTACCAATTGCCAAGAATTTGGGCACACAAAAGCCTACTGCACCCTGCGATCAGTTTGTGTAGCATGCGGAGAGCTGCACAACACTGCCTCATGCCCTGCTAACAAGGAGGATCCATCTGTCAAAAAATGCAGTAACTGTGGAGGTAACCACACTGCAAACTACAGAGGTTGCCCAGTCTACAAAGATCTGAAGAGCAGGATTAATACACGCACAGAATTTGCCCGATCCAATGGAAACCTTAATCAGTTCACACCCTCGCAGTCGACCCCTGGAGTCTTCATCACCAAAGCTACGAGATCGACCTTTGCCCCAACGAATACAACCCAAGGTGTTTCTTTCGCAAGCGCCTTGAAACTAGGAAATGATAGACCCGCACCCATATCTACGGTTTCGCATGAAATTCGAAGTGAGCCGACACTGCCATCAAAACAAGCGGAACAACCATCAAACTATAGTAGCTTAGAAACTATGTTTCTATCATTACAGCAGACGCTGAAGGATTTTATGGTATATATGCAAAGCGCAATGCAAGAACAAATGAGAACACAAGGAATTCTCATTCAAATGCTCACTTCGCAACAATCCAAATAATGGCTCTCCTACGAGTTTCACTCTGGAATGCAAATGGCATTCCCCGCCACAAAGTGGAGTTATCACAATTTCTCCAGGACAATGAAATCGACATAATGCTTCTTGCAGAAACTCACTTGACGGACCGATACAATTTTCAATTACCTGGGTATGCATTTTACGGCACAAATCACCCAGATGGCAAAGCCCATGGTGGCACTGGCATCCTCGTCAGAAGCCGCATCAAGCATTACCCACTATCAGGATTTTCGGAAAACTACCTACAAGCCACATCGATATGTGTAGAGTCTAAACGAGGCAATATCACTCTGTCCGCGGTTTACTGTCCCCCACGTTTCGCAATATCAGAAAATCAATTCCTAGATTTCTTTAATACACTTGGTCAACGCTTCTTGGCTGCGGGTGACTATAATTCGAAACATCCCCACTGGGGCTCCAGACTGACCAATCCCAAAGGGAAGCAACTCTACAGCGTACTCACGCGCGCATCAAACAAACTCGACTATGTATCTCCGGGTAGGCCTACATACTGGCCGGCAGACCCAAAGAAATTACCCGATCTTATAGACTTTGCTATAACAAGAAAAGTTCCACAAAACTTGGTAACTGCAGAAGCCCTTGCTGACTTGTCGTCAGACCATTCTCCAATAATATTCACCCTTCTGGAGTGCCCTCATGTTAGAGAATATCCTCGGAGACTGACATCACACAAGACAAACTGGCTCAAATACAAAAAATATATCAGCAGTCACATCGAGCTGAGCCCAACCATAAACAGCGAAGAAGACATCGACAATACTGTTCAAGCCCTCACCTCTATCATTACTGCCGCTGCTCATCACTCAAACCCCCAAACGACAACAACAGCACCTCAGCAAGATCGTAGATTGACAAACAGTTACATTGACCGGCTGGTCACAGAAAAGCGGCGTGCAAGAAGAGAATGGCAAAGCTTTAGATCGCCTGCCGCAAAAAATCGTCTGAGACTTGCAGAACGCGTACTTCGCAAAGCACTCGAAGCCGAAGAACAGCTTGCACATAGCAGTTATATCGAAAAATTATCGCCTACAAGCACCAAATTTCCCCTATGGAGGGCACGCGCCAGCATAAAACCACCTGCAAAGGTAGACACGCCTCTAAGAGATCAGACAGGAAGATGGGCCCGCAGCGACGAAGAAAAGGCAACTGTCTTTGCACTTCACCTTAGAAATGTTTTCCAGCCAAATCCTTCAACCAATGGCTATGAACTTCCATTGGTTCCGACCGCCGCACAAACTGACCCAATCAAAGTTCATTCGCTAGAAATAAAAAATGCCATCGGAGAGCTAAATCCCAGAAAAGCCCCTGGACATGACCTTATTACACCTAAAATGATTATGGAACTTCCAAGTCCCGCCATTACATATATCTCAAGGCTTTTCAATGCTGTTCTGCGATGTGGATACTTTCCAACTCAGTGGAGGAAGTCCACAATCATAATGATTCAGAAACCAGGAAAAGATAAAACACAAGCGTCATCATACAGACCCATTAGTCTGCTACCTTGCCTGTCAAAACTATTTGAGAAGATCCTACTCAGTAAAATTGATGCCCATACACAAAATATCATTCCCTCACATCAATTTGGGTTTAGAGCAAAGCACGGGACTATTGAGCAAGTCAACCGTTTAACTTCAGACATTCGGACTGCGTTTGAGCACCACGAATACTGCTCTGCAATTTTCTTAGATGTTGCCCAAGCATTTGACCGCGTTTGGTTGGATGGTCTTATATTCAAGATAAGGACAATGCTTCCTCCAAATACTCACAAAGTCCTAGAAAGTTACGTCAGTAACAGAGTATTTACAATTCGTCAAAATGAGTACACAACGGAAGAGTTCACTATAGGAGCCGGAGTGCCGCAGGGTAGCGTACTCGGTCCTCTCCTATATGTAATGTACACTGCCGACATACCAACAGACCCTCGACTTACAATAAGTACTTTTGCGGATGATACGGCAATATTAAGCAGATCACGATGTCCAATTACTGCAACAAGTCTCCTGGCAAGCCACCTAGCTAAAGTGGAAGAGTGGCTGGCCAACTGGCGCATAAAAATCAACGAGCAAAAGTGTAAACATGTGACGTTCACACTCAACAGAAGCACCTGTCCCCAGCTATCCTTAAATGCAACCCAGATCCCGCAATCAAACGATGTTGTATACCTAGGTGTGCACCTCGATAGAAGGCTCACATGGCGCAAACACATAGAGTCGAAAAAGCTTCAAATCAAGCTAAAGGCCAACAGCCTTCATTGGCTAATCAACTCCCGTTCCCCTCTTAAACTGGAATATAAAGTCCTGCTGTACAAAAGCATCATAAAGCCTGTCTGGACGTATGGCTCGCAGTTATGGGGAAATGCCTGTGCGAGCAGTGTGGACATCCTCCAAAGATCACAGTCAAGAATTCTCAGAACCATCACTGGAGCGCCATGGTACATTCGCAATGAGTGTATCCACAACGATCTCAGCATCCCATTGGTCGAAACTGAAATAGAGCAACTTAAACAAAAATATTCTGAGAAGCTTCATACCCACCCAAATCAACTTGCAAAATCTCTTTCCATGCTAGCAACGCATTCTCGTCTCTGAAGAAATGACCTAGCAACCCAGCGACTGACTTGAAGGGCCGCAGAACACAAACTATCTCCAACAGGGGACGGTTTATAAAATAGTTTCTAGATTAAGATCTGAAAAATTATTGTTAGTCTCATTAAGAGAAGATTCAATAAATACAAAATAAGTCTAAAAAAAAAAAAAAAAAAGTTAAAAAAGAATTTCCCGTCTCAATACAAAGACGTTTTGACAGAATTGTGTTCGAAATATACAGACATATTCGGATTGGAAACAGAACCAATTACAACAAACAATTTCTATGACCAAAAATTGAGATTAAAAGATGATGAACCAGTTTATATTAAAAAATTACAGAAGCCCCCATAGTCAGAAAAATGAAATTGTAAGACAAGTTGAGAAATTAATAAAAGATAACATTGTAGAACCATCAGTGTCAAGTACAACAGCCCAATGATTTTAGTTCCAAAAAAATCACTACCTGATTCAAACACAAAAAAGGTGGCGTTTAGTGGTTGATTACCGCCAGATAAATAAGAAACTATTGGCAGATAAATTCACATTACCAAGAATAGACGATATTCTAGACCAATTGGGAAGAGCTAAATATTTTTCATGTTTAGATTTAATGGCTGGATTCCGTCAGATAGAATTAAACGAAGATTCAAGACACATAACTTCATTTTCAACGAGCAACGGCTCTTATCGTTTCACACGATTATCCTTTGGATTAAAAATAGCACCAAATTCTTTCCAAAGAATGATGACAATAGCATTTTCAGGATTAAATCTTTCTCAAGCGTTCCTTTATTTGGACGATTTAATAGTCATCGGTTGCTCAGAAAAGCATATGCTAAAAAATTTAATTGACGTATTTGAACTGTGCAGAAAACTTAATTTAAAACAAGTAAGGGAGCTGTAGTCGAGTGTCCCGACTACAAAATACCCTGTTCCCTTGACTTCTTGTGTTTTCATACACATATACACACACTCACACATACACACACACACTCTAACACACGCACGCGCAAACGCGGTAACTGACAATGCAAGGCCCCCCTCTCTCCCACAAGCGAAATTGATGCGTATATAACTTCGGTGTTTTTCGTCCGATCTTATTGATCTTTTCAGAATAGATAGATATTGGGCCTTACTTGATATATGTAAAGTTTGGAAGGTCTATCTTAAAAATTGTGGCTGTGACAGTTTTTTGCGCTTAAAGGGGGGGAGGGGGAGGAATTTTCCAAATCTGAAACAAACTCGTATTGAATCGGGTATACACCTACCTACATTCAAAAATTTGTGGCTCTAGCTCTTATAGTCTCTGAGAAACACGCGTTCATACGGACAGACGGACAGACGGACGGACAGACGGACAGACGGACGGACAGACGGACAGGGCTAAATCGACTCGGCTGTTGATGCTGATCAAGAATATATATACTTTATAGGGTCGCAAATGTTTCCTTCTCCCTGTTACATACTTTTGCACAACTTCATGATCCCCCTTTTCCCATTTTCAATGGGAACAGGGTATAATTACACCCCGAAAAATGTACATTATTCATGCATGAAGTTACATTTCTAGGCCATAAATGCACTAGTCAAGGAATTCTACCGGATGACAAAAAGTATGAAGTCATAAAAAAATTATCAAGTACCTACTGACGCAGACAGTGCTAAAAGATTCGTTGCATTTTGTAACTATTATCGTCGATTTATCAAAAACTTCGCGGAATATTCCCGCCTCATTACATACTTATGTAAAAAGAATGTTAAGTTCGAATGGACACCTCAATGTTCGATTATTTAAAAGAAAAATTAATGTCCCCGACATTACAGCAATATCCAGATTTTTCCAAAGAATTTTGTATCATCACGGATGCAAGTAAACAAGCTTGTGGAGCCGTATTAACTCAAGAAAGCAACGGACTACAACTTCCAGTTGCATATGCTTCACGATCATTTACGAAAGGTGAATCTAATAACAAGTAAGGGGGCTGTAGTCGATTGCCCCGACTACAAAATATCCTGTTCACTCACACATACACACACACTCTAACATACGCACACACGCACGCGCAATCGCGGTAACTGACAATGCAAGGCATCCCTCTCTCCTACAAGCAAAATTGAATCGTATATAACTTCGGTGTTTTTTGTTGATTGATCTACAGAATAGATAGATATTGGGCCTTACTTGATATATATAAAGTTTGGAAGGTCTATCTTAAAAATTGTGGCTCTGACAGTTTTTTGCGCTTAAAGGGGGAAGGGGGAGGAATTTTCCAAATCTGAAACAAACTCGATTTGAATCGGGTTTACACCTACCTACATGTAATTTGTGGCTCTAGCTCTTATAGTCTCTGAGATCGACGCGTTCATACGGACAGGCGGACAGACGGACATGGCTAAATCGACTAGGCTGTTGATGCTGATCAAGAATATATATACTTTATAGTGTCGCAAATGTTTCCTTCTACCTGTTACATACTTTTGCACAACTTCATGTTCCCCTTTTCCCATTTTTAATGGGAACAGGGTATAAAAACACCACAGAACAAGAATTAACCGCAATACATTGGGCAATAAATTATTTCAGACCATATATATATAGAAAACATTTTACAGTTAAAAAAGATCATAGACTACTAACGTTTCTATTTTCAATGACAAATCCAAGCTCAAAATTAACAAGAATGAGACTTGACTTAGAAGAATACCAATTTACAGTCGAATATCTTAAGGGAAAGGACAATCATGTTGCAGATGCGTTATCTAATATAACCATTGATCAACTTGAAGAAATCCCAAAACAAATCCTAAAAGTCACTACAAGAAGCGAAAGTAGACATAAAAAATCCTGCGAAGGAATAGATTCGGAATTGCACAAGCAACCAAACACTTCGAAGCCCAAAATATATAACGTCATTCGAAATGAAGATGTTAAAAAAGTAGTGACCTTGCAAGTAAATTTATTAAAATGTTTCTTGAAACATGGAAAAAAAGTAATTTCAAGAATTAATGTTGATGACATATATACTGATGGAGTTTTTGATTTAGATCAATTTTTCCAAAGGCTTGAAAAAGATGCCGGTATACATGGAATTATTCAACTAAAAATGGCACCGTGTGAAGAAATCTTTGAACACGTTTCAATTGATTCTTTTAAAAATATAGGCAATAAAATACTAAAAATCTAAGAGTAGCGCTACTCCAGCCGGTGACCACAATAAAAAATGAAAATAAAAAACAAATCGAAGAAATAATGTCTACATATCATGATAGTCCAATACAAGGAGGACATACAGGAATAACAAAAACGAAGTCGAAAATAAAACGTTATTTTCTATTGGAAAAACATGTCACGAGTTATAAAATCTTACGTGAGAAAATGTCAAAAAAGTAAAATGGCATTTGATAGAGTAATAGTGGATACGATCGGTTAAAGTGAATATGCTTTCACTTTAATTTGTGACCTAACAAAATACCTTGTTGCCATACCTATACCCGACAAAAGTGCTAATACAGTAGCAAAAGCAATTTTTGAATCTTTTATTCTAAAGGACGGTCCGATGAAGACGTTCATTGCGGACATGGGAACGGGATATAAGAATTATATGTGAACATACTACATCTCCCTCCTTTAGAAAAATAACGTAATTATATGAAGTTATTTTTTTTTATATTTATTTTTATAAAAATTTATCTTGTTTGTTTAACTATGTATATAATATATAAGTGTATATACTATATAAGAAATTTATGAAGTTATTTAATATTTAATTAATAAAGAAATTAAAAATTTTTTTTTTTGTGTAGATTAATAAAATGAAGTATATTTGAATAAAGTGTTTATTTAGTATTTGGTTGAATTTAATTTGCTTTTTATATTTATTTGAATGATTAATAAACGTGAATGGTTGATCAGGCCACCACCTTTTTGATTTTTGGTTTCAGTTTTACTGTTTTGAAGTCTATTTGCTGTATTCTTTGAGTCTGTCTTTGTGTACTTTTTGTATTTTGTTTTTCTTATCTTTAATTAAAATATTGTCTTTATCTTCTATTCCTGTCACTAAATATGGACCTAAATATACTGGTTCCAACTTATGGCCAGTTTCATTTCTTAGTAAAACGTTATCTCCTATTTTCAAGTTAAAGTTATTTATTTTCTTATCATAATATTCCTTATTCTTTGCCTTATGCTGTTCTAGCATTATTCTAGCTCTTTTATATGCTATTTCTAGTCTGAACTTAACTTCCTTAGCGTAGTCTTCTACATTGTATAGTGGATCTATCCTGTCTATACTATTAAAATCTTTTGGTAAGTTATTTGATTTTCCAAAAATAAGTTCATATGGACAATAATCATGAGTTGCAGATGGTGTAGTATTAAAACAATACACAAAATACTGTAACCATGTATCCCAATCAGTTTTGTCGACTGATATGTATGAACGTATGTACTCATTGAAGGTTCTATGACTTCTTTCAATGGTACCTAAGGTCTGGTGATGGTGTGCAGTTGACGTTATGTTATCTATTTTCAGATATTTGCACAGGTCATTTATAATAGAATTCTTATATTCTGTTCGCATGTCCGTAATGAACGTCTTCATTGGACCATACTTTAGAATAAAAGATTCGAATATTGCTTTAGCGACAGTATTTGCGCTTTTATTTGCAACTGGAATAGCAACTAAATATTTGGTTAAATCACATATTAAAGTGACTGCATATTCGTTTCCAATCTCCGATTTTGGAAGTGGGCCAACAGTGTCCACTATCACTCGGTCAAAAGCATATATTGGGGTTTCTGTTTTAGTCATGGGTGTTTTTGTATGCTTCGTTATTTTTGAAGTCAGGCATTTATGACATCTATTTATGTACTCTCTGATATGACGAGTCATATTTTTCCAATAATAGTGTCTTTTTATTTTTGCTAGCGTTTTGGTTATGCCTGTATGACCTCCTTGAATTGGATCGTCATGGAATGTAAACATTATCGCTTCTTGATCTTTCTCATTATTTATTAGGGTCACCGGCTTGAGTAGCGCTACTCTTAGAGTCTTTAATATTTTATTGCCCATTTTTTTAAAAGTGTCTATTGAAATTGATTCAAAGATCTTTTCGCACGGTGCCACTGATATTTGGCTGATATTAAGTATACCGGCTTGTCTTTCAAGCCTTTGGAAGAACTGACCTAAGTCTAGGATTCCATTGGTGTACAAATCGCTAATATCGATTCTAGCTATAACTTTTCTTCCATGTTTTAACAAACATTTAAGTGGGGTTATTCGCAATGTCACTATTTTTCGTAAGCCGTCATTTGTGATAACGTCATATACGTTGGGCTGAGAAGCGTTTTCAAGAGATTGCCTAGGCATATCTACTTGTTCATTTCCTGCGCAGGATTTTTTCTGTTTACTTTGAAATCTGGTAGTGACTTTTAGTATATTCGTGTTTATTTGTTTTAATTCTTTTATTGTTATTCGTGACAGTGCGTCGGCCACGAAATTATCTTTACCCTTTAGATACTCAACTGTAAAATCATATTCTTCTAACTCGAGCCGCATGCGTGTTAGTTTAGAGCTGGGATTGACCATCGAAAACAAATAAGTAAGGGGTCTATGGTCTGTTTTCACTGTGAAGTGTTTGCCATAGATATATGGTCGAAAATGTTATATTGCCCAATGAATAGCTGCTAATTCTTGTTCTGTAGTGCTCTTATTGCTTTCACCTTTTGTGAATGAGCGTGATGCATATGCTATCGGTAGTTGGAGTCCGTTATGGTTTTGAGTTAAAACCGCTCCACAAGCTTGTTTGCTTGCATCTGTGATTATGCAAAATTCTTTGCTAAAATCTGGGTACTGCAGTAGGGTAGGTTGCATAAGTTTGTTTTTTAGATATTCGAATGCTTTTTGGCAGTCAACTGTCCATTCGAAAGGGACATTCTTTTTACATAATCTTGTTATGTGCCGTGAATAGTCGGCGAAGTTTTTAATAAAACGTCTATAATAATTGCAAAATGCAACAAAACGTCTAGCGCTGTCCGCATCGTGTGGGACTGGGTAATTTTTGATGACTTCATATTTCTTGTCATCTGGTAAAATTCCTTTGTCTGTGCATTTATGACCTAGGAAGGTCACTTCGTGCATAAAAAATGAGCATTTTTGGGGATGTAGTTTAAGATTGTGTTTTCTGCATAATTGAAAAACATCTGTTAAATTTTTAATCATATGTTTTTCGGAACAACCAATAACTATTAAATCATCCATATAGAGAAATGCTTGGGAAGGTTCAAGCCCAGAGAATGCGATAGTCATCATTCTCTGAAATGAATTTGGCGCTATTTTTAAACCAAATGGTAGTCGCGTGAAGCGATATGAGCCATTGCTCGTTGAAAAAGACGTTATATTTCTTGAACTTTCTTCGAGTTCAATCTGATGAAAACCTGACATTAAGTCAAGGCATGAGAAATATTTTGCTCGACCTAGTTGATCTAAAATATCGTCAATTCTAGGGAGTGGAAATTTATCTGATAGCAGTTTTTTATTTATTTGACGATAATCAATTACTAATCGCCATTTTTTTGTTTCTGAGCCCGGAAGGGCTTTCTTTGGGACAAGTAGTAGTGGGCTGTTGTACTCGGATACAGATGGTTCGACGATGTTGTCGGAAATGAGTTTTTCAACTTGTTTTTGTATTTCATCTGTTTGGCTATGCGGGCTTCGATAGTTTTTGATATATACTGGCTCATTGTCTTTTAGCCTTAGCTGTTGTTTATAAAAGTTGTTTGTTGTAATTGATTCGGTTTCAAGTCCGAATACATCGACATATTCTGTGCATAATTCAGTTAATGTTTCTTTGAAAAGAGGGGGAAAGTTTTTTGACAATGCTTCCATAACTTTTTCTTTTCTGTCTTCTGAATTTAATTGGAATGTTTCGTACTCGTGCAATGATTCAATTTTTACCTTGTTAAGGTTGACCATTACTGCTTTGTTGGTTGTATTTAAAATTCGGACATATGCATTTTTAGATTTGGTTATCGAATTTGCGATAAAAATTCCATTTTGAATTTCTTGATTTGGAATTAGAATGTGATCATCGTTTGTGTTCACTTTAATTTCTCGGACAATTTCGGATCTTGCTGGTAAGATAATGGCATTTGTATCGTTTGAATGTGATATTGGAATCGAAATTTCATGATCCAAATTATTTGGTCGGAGTACGAACCGATCTTGGACTGGGTTTATGTCAAGAATACCATTATATTTTCTGAAGAAATCCATACCAAGAATTCCATCACTTGGTATAGGAAAATTGGGTGATACCAAATGAAAATTGTGTGGTATTATATATTGGTCTGACTGAATTTCTACGAAGGCCAATCCTTTGGAATTAGTTACACCTTCGCCTATTCCAGATATTTTTGAAATAGTGTTAAAATCTATATTGGTAAATTGATCTGAGTTCTCTTTGAGAACTGAGATATCTGCACCTGAGTCGATAAGTAATGTGAGATTTTTTCCAGTATTTTCATTTTTTACTTTTATAAAGACGCTGAGTTCGGGGTTGATTGTATAAACTTGCTTTATTGTTCGCGAGTTTCTAAAGGGTTTTGGGGGTTTCCCGAGTTACCTTGTGCAACTCTTACATTGTTGTTGTTGTTTCTGTTACCATTATTATTATTATTATTATTGTTTTGGTTGCCACGGTTTTGATTCCAATTGTTGGAATTACCTCTGTTGGCGTTGTCATAATTTTGCTGAGAGCCTCTATGATTTCCTGAGAAATTACCACGGCCTCTGTTGTTATAGTTGTTGTTTCCTCTGTAATTACCATTATTCTGATAGTTACCTCTTCCCTGGTAATTACCTCTGTTACTGTTACCCCTGCCTCTATTCTGGTAATAGAAGACAGTGCTTGGGCTTCCAGTAGCTTTTGTGCAACAGTGTATATATTTTCCAATAGCATCATTTACTGTGCTAAAGTTTCCTGCTTCAAGTATTGTCTTAATTTTGTCATCGTCGCAATTTTGGATCATAGCTGAGATTGCTTCTTTTGTGGCGAAGTTTTCAGCATTATTAGCATCTAGACCATTGTCTATATATGCTGCCTCTAGTGATCTGCGGAGGTTGTCTATTTCTGTGGTGTATTGGGATGCCGTTTTACCTTTTTGTTGAATACTCAACATTTTGGCTTTTAGAACATCCACTGATTCACCTTTTACGACTTCTTTTAGTTTTGCAATTATTCCATTTATGGTTGTTTCATTTTGTACTTTGTACAATATTGGACCAATTATTTTGGACTTTATTACCTCAATCGCTATTGCTTCTTGGTTGTCTTTTGTTAGTCCAACCAGTTTTAAGGCTGTAATAAATCTTTCCAAGTGTAGCTTTCGTCCGTCAAAGTCAGGTACGATTGAAGATACCTCTTTGACGTACTGTCTATCTTTTGCTATTTGGTCTGTCATGTTGATAGATATGTTCTGCGTAGTCTCTGCTTGTTCTGAGCTAGCAGGTGTATTTACTGCTGCTGGTGTATCTTCTCTATTCGTTTCTATCGCAATGCTGGACTTGTCATCCATTAATATGGATTTGTCGAATGTTGCTGGAAAATCTAGTGATGTAGGGCAAAACAATTGTAGTTTATGCCTATTTGATATATGAACTAGATTTTCTCTTAGACGTTTGAGAACATCTGACGCTTGTGTCCAATGTAAGGAACTTAATCTGGCTTTATTATCATTAATTATCCTTCGTACTTCATTATATGTGCGAATTAGTATCTCAATGTGCTTACTTTTTGTTTCGTTTGAAATGACTGCACTTTTATTGAGACATTTGAAGGATTTATCAAATTCTACTCTATTTTGTTTGATAAGTTCAACTGTTTTATTCCATTCCATATGAGTGGTATTATATTCATTGTTTTTGTTTTAAGGTTTATCTAGGTCGTTTGCCCTGCTCATATACTTTTTCTTAATACATTTGTTGTGCATTTGGTATATTTTTATACCGATGCTTATGCACATCAATACTACAATAGCTATCAATAAAACTGAAATCAATTCTATATGAGGGGATATTACCTCGATTTTGTTTATAACATTTGCGGTAGAATCTACCGTCTTAGTGTCTATTAGACCCATCTTGGGCCAAGATTTAAGTAAAATCAATGGGATGTCCAGTTTTTGGAATTAAACTGAAATGATCGTTTAGGCAATAATTCAAGAACAAATTAGTTTTGTTTTTATTTAAAATTTTTTTTTTTGAAATTATTTCATTTTATTCAAATAAACTTATAAAATTGTTTTTTTTTTTTAAAACTTTTTTTTTTTACTTTTTGCCCAAATGGCTAAAACTCGTATGTATAAGACACACGCTCCTAATACACCTCGTAGGTGGAGAGAAAGGTTTTACCGTATTTGACGGTTTACATTTTCCTACCTAATTTTCGCAAAAGCTTTACAGGCTTAAGCTTCTCTAGCGCCACTGTAGCAGCACCAGTTAACAATGTGTTTACAATCATTAAATTCATTTCTTATGTTTTTTAAAAAATTTCAAATTATTTTAATTAAATTATATTCGGCTTGGTATCTTCCTGCTAGCTGCTGCTGTTGTCCAGAGCCTTTGGTGTAGGCGATGCCGGTGCCGGACTGCACAGGCTGCTGCTGATGTCCGTGGCCTATGGGCTCAGGCGGTGCCGGTGCCGGACTGCACAGGCTGCTGCTGATGTCCGTGGCCTATGGGCTCAGGCGGTGCCGGTGCTGGTCGCACAGGCATTTCTTCTTCATCTTTGGTAGTGGTTTCTGTTCGCCTTCTTGGGGTTTGAGAGTTTTGTTAATATTGATTTTTGTTGTTGTGCATAGTGCTGGTATGGTTTTCTTTGTGAGTGTGGTTGTGTGATTTCTACTCTTGTGTTCTTGGAGTTTGGCTTTTAACTAGTCTAACTTCATTGTTAGTTTTTGGGCATCTTCCCACTTTGGTTGTTTACTGGATCCATATAATAACCATTTAATTCTGGCTATCTCTTTTTTCAACCTGTTTTGGTTGCCTCCTTTAATTCTTTTCTTGTACTCGTATTAATATTCTTATCGACATTTTTCACACACACGTAACCACTTTACTCACTCAGACATATTCCTTCCTCTGTTTACGGGGTGTTATCGATGTCATCCCCAGGTAATCCGAAGATTGAGGTCACGGTCGCCATGTATTAGATTTCCCGCCGTCCGTTGGGCTGAGTTTGTATTCGTATTCCCACCGTCCGTTGGGCTGAGCTTGTATCCGTATTCCCACCTTTAGTCCGCCATTGAATTAGAATCGCAATGCTTGTTTGGTTTTATTAAATGTCTTTGTTTTATTAAAGGGCTTGGGCAACACGTCTGTGCTGCCTCAAGTCCGTATTCTCAACTCAACTTAATTCTATTACAATATTTCATATGACTCGCTGCGCTGCCAGTGACGCCGGCAGAGGAGCGGTCAGTGCTTATGTATATATGTATACAAACGTTTAAAACGGGCGAAGAGGTATATGTTCACATGGCGACAGAGCCGTCGCGCATGTCAAATATGCCGACTCAGCTCTGTCCAGTCCCATTGCACTCGAGGAAGACTCATATTACCGAATGCTTGGGGAACTGCTTGGGACTTTGATTTGTATTTGTATTTGTATAAATATTGTGGCCAATTGCTACAATGTGTTTGGAAATATGAATGCGTAACTGGGTACAGTGTGCATTCGATATGTGAACATACTAGTGTCTTCTTCTTCTCCCCCATAATTAAAGCGCACGTGTACTAGATCAAAATAAAATATAGTCTAAAATAATTGACGATATTAAAAAAAAAACCCCAGGAGGAGACCCTTAAATTCTGATAGAAGGGAATTCATTTGTTCGTATATATTAAAATCTATTGCAGATAAAGGTTTCTCTAAGTCAATTTGAGAAATGCCACCTTAAGCAAATGGCAAAATCATCTTTATTGCAGCAGGATCAAAAGAAATACGCAGCACCAATATTCCTATGCTTCTGATTGGCGACTCCATTTACAACTTCAGCTTCAGTGCAGCAAAAAACATTTAACTATCAGTTGTCTAAAGCTAGGCGAGTAGTTGAAAATGCATTTGGGCACTTGAAGGCAGGATTCCGTCACATTTGCAGAGGATTAAATAGTCGCCCAAAGAATAGTGCAGTGCATCTATAGTCATTTGTTGTTGTATTATGCACATCTCACATGAGTACAGAGTTGCTCCATCTCCATCTGCATGGCCATCTCCTCTCGTCCCTCTGAGGTCGTCGATGTTTCCACTCCAGAGAACACACAGTGCGCGAAGACGTTATTTTTGTAGCTAACATTAAACAAATGAACTCTTTTTTAGAAATACAAAAAAAAAAATAGCTTACCTTTTACTTCAACAATCGAAATTTGAAGTTTGACAATCACTTGCGCGCTGACATTGTTCACGTTTTCGTTGCGAGTGTCAATTTTTTTAGTGGTGAACGCAAAAATATCGCACACACGTTGAGTGGAACAGCATGACGGGAGAATATATTGAGAAAATTTAATACGACAAGTTCTTACGTACCATCTTTGACGGTAGACGGTGGACGGTAGATGGTGGCTAGTGTGAATTGGCTATAATCTGAAAAAAGATGCCCACCCCCATTATGAATATTGAAAGGATCCAAGGGGATCAAGGGGATGTAGAATCTGATTTATTCCAGCGTGATAAAGAGACAACAGAGTCGGGTTGTCCTCGTTGCGAAATGTTCTGCAGGAACAAACACTATTGGCGCAACCAATTCATGGAGCTATCTAGAAAGCATGAAAAGTTAGAGGAAAAATGCCTGGAAATGAAAGAGAATATTGGAAAGCTACAGGAAAAAATAGAGGAAGGCCTGGAAAAACATGAGGAGCATACGGTTTGGTGCATTGTAGTGGTGAAGATTCGAAAGCTCTTGCGCGGACTCTGCTTAGCGACAAGCGTAGGAACTACAATTCGGTTGAGAAAAATTTGCTCACGAACATCAACTAACGTTCTGCTTTGGTCGTCAGCTCCCTTTGCCACATCCGAGAACGCTTTTTAATTGGAGTCCGATTCAACAAATTGCGCCCGGCACTGACCAAATGGTGTGCGATAACATCCGTAATCACGTGATGGTCATGTCGGAGAGCGAGAAAACCTGCGCCATCGTCTTCGATTAAATTCTAGGTCGGACGGCAGCGTAAGTTCAACCGACATTAATGCTCGCTAAAAACGGGAAATTTGGCGTCTTGCGATTTGGGCAGACATTTCTATTAACGAGACAAAGTGTCATTTGGACCTTAATGCAACTATAAGAAGTGTTTCAGAGCGCCTATACTAAAACTACTTCCTTGTCACCTGAAGACTCGCTCTGCATTTGCTGAAAGATACAAATTTTGGTTAACAGGTTTCTACTATATGTTTTTTTTTCGAAGAGAAACTCTTAATTTTGACGGCACAGGACTCGTTCGTGCTGTATTTTAATTAAAACTAATTCCGAGATCAATGGACAGGTTTTGGAAACCGAACATGTTGACTTTGGAGATGACTTTTATGAGATAGTTGAATTTTATAACAAAACGCCTTGATACACAATTCACCCACTACAAAGGTTTCTCTTTCTTCCAGAAACATTCCGGTCTTGGAGTGGTCAGCGATTAGCCCGGGATTAAACCCCAATTTTTAAGAATGGTCGACTGTTTGAGACACTCACGCAAATTGAACACGATTTGATTGCAAAGTGGGAACAAGAATTTTCAAAAATTGATAGATTTCTTGGATCACCTTAAGGAGTTTTAAATTGTGGGGCGGGAGTTTTTAATTGTGATCTGCGTAGGGACAATTGGAGTCTACCTACAAAATTTGGTGGCTCTAGCTCTTTTCGCCTCCGAGATCTAGAAGATCATACAGACAGACGGACATGGCTATATCTACTCGGCAGTTGATGCTGATCAAGAATATATTTACTTTATGGGGTCGGAGATGCTTCCTTCTGCCTGTTACATACATTTGCAAAACTTTAGTATACCCACGTTACTCCACGAGTAACGGGTATAAAAACGACCTGACTGCACTTGAGGCACCAAATCATAAAAAGTCTTAGTAATTCAATTAATATTGTGCATTCAACCATCCTTCTGACTTCGACAACAGCTGAACAAACGTGCTCTCTGCTGAAAAGATTGAAAGTTTACCTTCGTGATGCTATATCTGAAACTAAACGTGTTACCGTTGGCCAACGTTCGCAAAGATATTAAAATTGACAAAGTATTGCAACACTGGACTGGGCAGCCGAGGATTGTTGATCAAGTGTACTTGAGAATTAACGACAATGCTATATCATACCAAATCTAATCCACTAAAGAATAATTTGAGTGCGCACTCACCTGAAAAAATATATTCTTTCTTGAAGTTTTAGGAATTCAATGCAAACAATCGAGCTTAGTTCGCTATCAATATTTTCTCAGATAGTGCGCAAAAGTGCACTATGAGGCAAAGCGAAACGTATGCGGAATTGACGTCTCTACAAGGTGCAAAAACCGCAGCCTTAACAAATCTCAACAAAATTTGGTAGGTCTTTGTAAAGTTAAATTTTTGTTCACAAAATTTTCATTTGTTGAATGCCTTGCTTGAACCCGCTATTTCAAGGATACCGCGTTTAGTTTCTACAATCTTTAGATTCCAATAAAAAGAGTTGATACAAACTATTGTTATAATTAGTTTTTCGCAACTGTAAGAATCGCAGCATATAAGTTTGCTCTTAATTTTCAACAATCATTTCTTAGCAAAAGTGACTTTAATAGCTGGTGTACCAATAGGGTTTTGTGTAATCTAGGATTTCTGGTATACAACTTTGAAGCTTGATGTATTTGACCTAATGACAAAAAATTTGTATGTTTTAATCAATTTTGCAAAAAGAGTTTAAGACTAATAATTGGGAAAATTTCCTATAGTGCAAGGGTATAAAAATGTATTCCGTACCGGTGCACAGTAGGTCATAAGACTACTTTTTCTGTACGAAAGTAATAACGACCACAAAATCATGTCATTCAAACTAAAACCTGTAAGAAATTCGAAAGTAAGAACAAATTTATTAATGAAATTGGAGTTTAACCCTTTAACGATCATAAATTTAAATGAACCCTCTGCAATCATTAATACAAACTTAATGCAGGGTATGAATGAATTCATTCTTATTATTCTGAAACATTAATAAGGCCCGATTTCTCAAAAGTTCCGGTTGGCCAACCGCCGGTCAAATTTGTTCCTCCAGTTGACAAGCGGTCAATTCATTTGGTTTTCTCAGCAGCAGTTTCATCCGATTGCGATAAATTTTTATCGCTGCATTAGGGTGACCAGAAACTGTTTAACCAATCGACCGAATCAGCTGTGTTGGTTTGTTTTATTTTTATGATATTGGTTATTGCTGGTCATTGTTGATTAAAATTAAAGTTGAATAAAATTAAAATTACGATGATGAATGAATGTGATGGTGCAAAAAGACCTAGAGGGAAAAACTTTTCGGTGGCTGAGGAGCATTTGCTGGTGGACCTTATTGAGACCAACAAATACGTCTTGGAGAACAAGAGGAGTGATTCCATTACTTGGAAGCAGAAGGCCGAGGCTTGGCAGAGGCTTGCAGATCAGTTTGCTGCTCAAGCCGGAATTCATCGCCCTTGGAAAGCCTTGCGCGATAAATAAGACAATTTTAAAAAATATCGGAAAGTTAACTTCGGCTCGGCCGAAGTTTTGTATACCCTTGCAGCTTCCATTGAAAACAAAAAAGTTTTTCTAAGACTACTTCTTGGACATTACTTTTCTAGGGGATCTATACTATAAAGATGTCTGATTTCGATTAAACTTGGTGAAATCATGGAAAAGCATAATACACTGTTAATTGCGAAATGTGGAGGCGATCCCATTTAAAACAAAAAGTTTTTCTTACTAGAACTTCTTTTTCGACCGATCATTCATACTGCAGCTATATGCTATAGTCATCCGATTTTTATAAAACTTTGTAGAAATGTTCCTTCCAATAAAAACACGTTTTCATTAATAACAAAAAAGTTTCCAACGGTTTTTCGGCGTTGAAAAAATATGCCAATAAAAAGGACGTTTCCACTAAAAACAAAAAAGTTTTTCTCACTAGAACTAGTTTTTCGACCGATAGTTCCTATTGCAGCTATATGCTATAGTCATCCGATTTCGACCAAACTTAGTGAAATCATGGGAAGGGATAGTTAACTAAGAAATACGTACTTTGGAGGCGTTTCCATTTAAAACAAAAAAGTTTTTCTCTTTAAGACTAGTTTTTAAACCGATCGTTCCGATGGCAGCTATATGCTATAGTCATCCGATCCGGCCGGTTCCGACAAATGTGCAGCGTATTTGTACCAAAAGACTTTGTGCAAAGTTTGGTGAGGATAGCTTTAAAACTGGCGGAGGAGATAGCATAGAAACAGACGGACAGACAGACAGACGAACAGACGGACAGACGGACGGACAGACGGACAGGGCTAAATCAACTCAGCTCGTCGTGCTGATCAAGAATATATATACTTTATGTGGTCGGAGATGCTTCCTTCTATTCGTTACAAACATCCGGACAATTTTATAATACCCTTTGCAAGGGTATAAAAAAAGTCGCGAAAAGAATTTGCCATTGAGAAGCGGGAGACTTATCGCAGCGGTGGTGGGTTATCCAGTGCAACTGGAGTCTCAGCAATCTTGCATTGTTTATTCGTTGCTCTGCCTCTTCAAATTCCATTTCCATTGCGTGGAGTTGAAAAATTCGTTTATTCATGAACATTTAGTGGCAGCAAATAATTAAATAAACAAATCAAATGTTGGAGCCAGCTGTTTGTATAACGATAAAATATATCGAAAATTTTGTCAGCACTGAACTCGCGGTTAACTTTAACCAGTGCTCGAGCAGCGGTTAAGTCTGTTCCTCCGGTTGCGCCACACACAGCATGAGACACGCAATTTCGGTTAAACTGCCTGTCAAGTTGACCAACCGCACATTGAGAAATCGGGCCTAAATCGCTTAAATTTGATTCATTTTGTAGACTTAAATCAAGAAAGTCCTCTTCACTTTCATTAATTTCCTCTTCTTGGTTGCTAATGTGAAATTCTTCTATGGCTTCGCTGCAACTTAGTAGTTGAGTGGCTTCAGGTGGAAGTGTGAAACGTTTTCGTTTAGAAATGATTGTATCTGAAGTATTAACAGCCCTACTCAATACGTGTAATAAGTTATTGGTGCGGTTATTTTTGCTAGCGCGATGCAATCTATCGGTGCTCTATCAAACATCAGGCGTCTTTGTCTTGAATATTTTTTCTTATAATTAGCTTACCCAAAACAACGAGGAATTACTTGTAAAACGCGAAAAATAGCAATTTGAAATAAATTGCGAAAAACACATTGCTAGTTTTATCATATATTTTGTAAATTTTAAAGAGGTAAAATGGGTCAAAATTGGTTACGGCTATCAGAAAGTCAAAGCTTGTTATTAATTCATGCGACATAAATATGAAGTAGTTTTAATTTAACTTTTATTTACAATAAACATTGTACAACATACGTGTCTTTTCATTTTCCATTTTAAATTAATGAATTATTAGCAACCAGGGATTAGTACCGGTACCGGAACCGGAACCGTTAACCGAAATAAACCGTTTCAAATCACGTACCGGATCCGAAACCGATACAAATTTTTTTTTGAGAACCGAATACCGTTTTCCGTTATTATTGGAACCGATAGAACCGGAACGAAACCGAAACGTTGGTACCGGTACTGTTTCGGTTTTTTTTTTACATCTGCAGAGCCCATCGTAATTTTGGTCAGATGTTTTTAATGCGACGAAGAATCCTTTACACGGCTTAAAATGTTCTGCTAACTTTTCTAATAAGGCGTAAAACGTTGGAAATATCAAAAAATCCGCCGTCTTTAGCGAAATCGCTCGTTAAGAAAATTTTCAAGGACATCAACATATTCGAAACCATGAAAACATTCTAAAGTGGTGGTCAGAGTTCCCGTAATGTTTCCAGAATTATAAGAGATTTCAAAAGTTGTAAAGGATGATTTTTTTATATGCTTTTTAAAAAAAAACACATAAAATTCAGAAAAATGCATGAAATCTTTATTTAAATCGATAGTACGGTCCATATAATGGTCCATCCGCTTAGTCAAATTTTGGCATACTCCTTCCAACATTTTGACCGGTATTTCACGAATAAATGCTTCAATTTTGTCTTCCAATGCGTCAATTGAAGCGGGCTTGTCTGTATAGACATGAGCTTTAACATCGGCCCACAAAAAATAGTCTAAAGGCGTTAAATCGCACGATCTAGGCGGCCAATTGACCGGTCCCGAACATGAAATAAAATGTTCACCGAACTCGCTTCTCAATAAGTCCATTGTTGCGCGTGCTGTGTGGCATGTGGTACCGTCTTGTTGAAACCACATGTCATGCAAGTCAAGCTCTTGCATTTTGGGCAAAAAAAGTTGGATATCATCTCACGGTAGCGCTCACCATTCACAGTTACGTTACGATTCGCATCATCTTTGAAGAAGTACGGTCCAATGAGGCCACCAGCCCATAAACCGCACCAAACTGTGATTTTTTCTGGATGCATTGGTAGCTCTTACAATGCTTCTGGCTGATATTCACTCCAAAATCGACAATTCTGCTTTTTTAAGTACCCATTGAGCCAAAAATGAGCTTCGTCGCTGAACACAATTTTTCGGTAAAAAAGTGGATCTTCGGCCAACTTTTTAAGAGCACATTCACCAAAAATTCTACGTTACGGTAGGTCGTTCGGCTTCAATTCTTGAACCAGCTGTATTTTGAAAGGCTTCACACCTAAATCCTTCCGCAAAATTTTCCACGTTGTTGAGTAACAGAGGCCCAATTGCTGCGAACGGCGACGAATCGATAATTGATGGTCATCATTAACACTGGCCGATACAGCTGCGATATTTTCTTCAGTTCGCACTCTACGTAAGCGTGTTGGTGGTTTAATGTCCAACAAAGAAAATTTAGTGCAAAATTTATACACAATAGCCCGAATAGCCGCTTTAGTGGGTCGATTAAACTGACCATAAAATGGAAGAAGCGCGCGATGAACTTTCTTAACAGAGCACGCATTTTGATAATAAAATTCAAAAATTTGCAAGCGTTGTTCATTTGTAAGACGATTCATGGTTAAATTATAGACCAAACTGAAGATGTTTGACAGTGAAACAAAACACGAAACTTGCGTTAGCTGTTTAAACCAGTGTTGCTAAAAAGATAATAGCTAAAAAATCACCCTTTACTTTCTGTAAAATAATACGAAATGGGAAAAAATCGATTGCAATTTTTCTTTAAATTTCAAACGGCTGAAACTTTTATGTTGAATATTGTTTCTTTATATTACAAAGGAATAAAATGTTTTGAACTTATATGAGCATTTACTTTTTACAATATTTAAAAGTTTTTCTGATTCCGGTACGTACCGGTATACCGAAAAAAAAACTGGGTACCGTATCGAAACCGAAAACCGAAATAAATTAAAAACCGAAATAGAACCTTTTACCGAAACATTCATTTCGGGTCGTACCGGTACCTGTACCGGAACCGAAAATCATTTCGTTATTAATCCCTGTTATCAACACAACTCGAGTAACACGCATTTACAGTTTATAGACTTTGACTTTGAAGCTCAGCTGTGTGACGGAGTTCTATTTTTAGACCAATCAAACATCACGCGTCTTTGTTTTGAAGCATTTTCTACTACAAAAAAGAGGGGCAGTTAGCATCGGCTCGGCCGAAGTTTGTATACGCTTGCAGTTTGTTTTTTCAAATAAGACTACTTTTCGGACCTTACTTTTCTATGGGAGCTGTACTATAGCTATTATTATTATTAATTTATTTGGTTAACAATGATCTGCTAACTTAGGCTAAATTTATATAAACATAATAGGAAAAGTAATTGGATTACAGGTTGAATGATTCAAGGTGATGTTAAATTTCAATTAATATAAACATAAGTGACTTTTCTAATGAAACAAGTAAGGGCGCTGTAGTCGAGTGCCTCGACTACAAAATAACCTGTTCCCTTGACTTCTTGTGTTTTCATACACATATGCACACACTCACACATACACACACACACTCTAACATATGCACACACGCACGCGCAAACGCGAAAACTGACAATGCAAGGCCCCGCTCTCTCCCACAAGGAAAATTGATTCGTATATAACTTCGGTGGTTTTTGTTCTATCTTATTTATCTATTCAGAATAGATAGATATTGGGCCTTACTTGATATATATAAAGTTTGGAAGGTCTATCTAACAAATTGTGGCTCTGACAGTTTTTTGCGCTTAGAGGGGGGAGGTGGAGGAATTTTCCAAATCCGATTTGAATCGGGTATACACCTACCCACAAATTTGTGGCTCTAGCTCTTACAGTCTCTGAGATCGACGCGTTCATGCGGACAGACGGACAGACGGACATAGCTAAATCGAGTCGGCTGTTGATGCTGATCAAGAATATATATACTTTATAGGGTCGCAAATGTTTCCTTCTACCTGTGACATACTTTTGCACAACTTCATGATCCCCCTTTTCCCATTTTCAATGGGAACAGGGTATAAAAATAGAGGAAAGTTTACTTTCCACGCAGCTTCCATTGAAAACAAATAAGTTTTTCTAGGACTACTTTTTGGACCTTACTTTTCTATTTGATCTTTACTATAAAGATGTCTGATTTCGACTTGGTTAAATCATGGAAAAGAATAATACACTGTAAATAACGAAATTTGGAGGCGATCCCATTTAAAACAAAAAATTTTGTTTCACTAGAACTTCTTTTTCGACCGATCATTCATACTGCAGCTATATGCTAATCCGAACTTAATAAGAAATGTAGAAATGTGTTAAAATACAAAATAAGAATTTGCCAATAAAAAGGACGTTTTCATTAAAACCAAAAAAGTTTTCCTCACTCGAACTAGTTTTTCGACCGATCGTTCCTATGGGAGCTATATGCGATAGTCATCCGATCACATCGACTTTTTTTTTTTAAGCTTATTTTGTATTTATTGAATCTTCTCTTAATGAGACTAACAATAATTTTTCATATCTTAATCTAGAAACTTATTTATAAACCATCCCCTGTTGGAGTTAGTATGTGTTCTGCGGCCCTTCAAGTCAGTCGCTGGGTTGGTAGGTCATTTCTCCTGAGGCGAGAATGCGTTGCTAGCATGGAAAGATTTTGCAAGTTGATTTGGGTGGGTGAGAAGCTTCTCAGAATATTTTTGTTTAAGTTGCTCTATTTCAGTTTCGACCAATGGGATGCTGAGGTCGTTGTGGATACACTCATTGCGAATGTACCATGTCGCTCCAGTGATGGTTCTGAGAATTCTTGATTGTGATCTTTGAAGGATGTCCACACTGCTCGCACAGGCATTTCCCCATAACTGCGAGCCATACGTCCAGACAGGCTTTATGATGCTTTTGTACAGTAGGACTTTATATTCCAGTTTAAGAAGGCTGTTGGCCTTTAGTTTGATTTGAAGCTTTTTCGACTCTATGTGTTTGCGCCATGTGAGCCTTCTATCGAGGTGCACACCTAGGTATACAACATCGCTTGATTGCGGGATCTGGGTTGCATTTAAGGATAGCTGGGGACAGGTGCTTCTGTTGAGTGTGAACGTCACATGTTTACACTTTTGCTCGTTGATTTTTATGCGCCAGTTGGCAAGCCACTCTTCCACTTTAGCTAGGTGGCTTGCCAGCAGACTTGTAGCGTTATTTGGACATCGTGATCTGCTTAATATTGCCGTATCATCCGCAAAAGTACTTATTGTAAGTCTGGGGTCTGTTGGTATGTCGGCAGTGTACATTACATATAGGAGAGGACCGAGTACGCTACCCTGCGGCACTCCGGCTCCTATAGTGAACTCTTCCGTTGTGTACTCATTTTGACGAACTGTAAATACTCTGTTACTGACGTAACTTTCTAGGACTTTGTGAGTATTTGGGGGAAGCATTGTCCTTATCTTGAATATAAGACCATCCAACCAAACGCGGTCAAATGCTTGGGCAACATCTAAGAAAATTGCAGAGCAGTATTCGTGGTGCTCAAACGCAGTCCGAATGTCTGAAGTTAAACGGTTGACTTGCTCAATAGTCCCGTGCTTTGCTCTAAACCCAAATTGATGTGAGGGAATGATACTTTGTGCATGGCCATCAATTTTACTGAGTAGGATCTTCTCAAATAGTTTTGACAGGCAAGGTAGCAGACTAATGGGTCTGTATGATGACGCTTGTGTTTTATCTTTTCCTGGTTTTTGAATCATTATGATTGTGGACCTTGGAAAGTATCCACATCGCAGAACAGCATTGAAAAGTCTTGAGATATATGTAATGGCAGGACTTGGAAGTTCCATAATCATTTTAGGTTTAATAAGGTCATGTCCAGGAGCTTTTCTAGGATTTAGCTCTCCGATGGCATTTTTAATTTCTAGCGAATGAACTTTGATTGGGTCAGTTTGTGCGGCGGTCGGAACCAATGGAAGTTCATAGCCATTGGTTGAAGGATTTGGCTGGAAAACATTTCTAAGGTGAAGTGCAAAGACAGTTGCCTTTTCTTCGTCGCTGCGGGCCCATCTTCCTGTCTGATCTCTTAGAGGAGTGTCTACCTTTGCAGGTGGCTTTATGCTGGCGCGTGCCCTCCATAGGGGAAATTTGGTGCTTGTAGGCGATAATTTTTCGATATAACTGCTATGTGCAAGCTGCTCTTCGGCTTCGAGTGCTTTGCGAAGTACGCGTTCTGCAAGTCTCAGACGGGTTTTTACGGCAGGCGATCTAAAGCTTTGCCATTCTCTTCTTGCACGACGCTTTTCTGAGACCAGCCGGTCAATGTAACTGTTTGTCAATCTACGATCTGGCTGAGGCGCTGTTGTTGTTGTTTGGGGGTTTGAGTGATGAGCAGCGGCTGTAATGAAAGAGGTGAGGGCTTGAACTGAATTGTCAATGTCTTCTTCGCTATTTATAGTTGGGCTCAGCTCGATGTGACTGCTGATATAATTTTTGAATTTGAGCCAGTTTGTCTTGTGTGATGTCAGTCTCCGAGGATATTCTCTAACATGAGGGCACTCCAGAAGGGTGAATATTATTGGAGAATGGTCTGACGACAAGTCAGCAAGGGCTTCTGCAGTTACCAAGTTTTGTGGAACTTTTCTTGTTATGGCAAAGTCTATAAGATCGGGTAATTTCTTTGGATCTGCCGGCCAGTATGTAGGCCTTCCCGGAGATACATAGTCGAGTTTGTTTGATGCGCGCGTGAGTACGCTGTAGAGTTGCTTCCCTTTGGGATTGGTCAGTCTGGAGCCCCAGTGGGGATGTTTCGAATTATAGTCACCCGCAGCCAAGAAGCGTTGACCAAGTGTATTAAAGAAATCTAGGAATTGATTTTCTGATATTGCGAAACGTGGGGGACAGTAAACCGCGGACAGAGTGATATTGCCTCGTTTAGACTTAGTTTTCCGAAAATCCTGATAGTGGGTAATGCTTGATGCGGCTTCTGACGAGGATGCCAGTGCCACCATGGGCTTTGCCATTTGGGTGATTTGTGCCGTAAAATGCATACCCAGGTAATTGAAAATTGTATCGGTCCGTCAAGTGAGTTTCTGCAAGAAGCATTATGTCGATTTCATTGTCTTGGAGAAATTTTGATAACTCCACTTTGTGGCGGGGAATGCCATTTGCATTCCAGAGTGAAACTCGTAGGAGAGCCATTATTTGGATTGTTGCGAAGTGAGCATTTGAATGAGAATTCCTTGCGTTCTCATTTGTTCTTGCATTGCGTTTTGCATAAATACCATAAAATCCTTCAGCGTCTGCTGTAACGATAGAAACATAGTTTCTAAGCTACTATAGTTTGATGGTTGTTCCGCTTGTTTTGATGGCAGTGTCGGCTCACTTCGAATTTCATGCGAAACCGTAGATATGGGTGCGGGTCTGTCATTTCCTAGTTTCAAGGCGCTTGCGAAAGAAACACCTTGGGTTATAGTCGTTGGGGCAAAGGTCGATCTCGTAGCTTTGGTGAAGAAGACTCCAGGGGTCGACTGCGAGGGTGTGAACTGATTAAGGTTTTCATTGGATCGGGCAAATTCTGTGCGCGTATTAATCCTGCTCTTCAGATCTTTGTAGACTGGGCAACCTCTGTAGTTTGCAGTGTGGTTACCTCCACAGTTACTGCATTTTTTGACAGATGGATCCTTGTTAGCAGGGCATGAGGCAGTGTTGTGCAGCTCTCCGCATGCTACACAAACTGATCGCAGGGTGCAGTAGGCTTTTGTGTGCCCAAATTCTTGGCAATTGGTACATTGCACTGGATTAGTGCGTTTGTGCGGCTCCTCTACGGTTATTCTGCGGTGCAATAGGAAAGGTAGTTTGTAAATTGGGTGCACTACATTATTTTTAGGAGCTGTGTCTTCCGGGCTTAGTTCAACTTTGAATAGTGGCTGTGGTTTTTGTCCCTGTTTATTAAGTTAATAACGGACTTGACCTTGAATCCCTTTTCCTCCAAGGCAGAAGCGACTTCGGTTGCAGGTACACTTGATTCAATGCCCTTGATTACTACCTGCAGGCCCTTGCTACTTTTTAGTTGGTAGGTGTAGTAGCTTTTATTTTCAGCTCATAGGCATTTTTCGATTGCTCGATAATTTTCTTCGGTGTTGACTTGGAGCATTGTTTCGCGGATATTGCCTTTGTTGACGGATGTTACACAATAGTTGTTGTTGCCTATTAGCGATACAAGCTTTGTGACTAGGGCCGCACAGTTGCTATCCCTTATATAAATGGGTGGAGGCTGTGGTTAGGGGCATTTGATGCCAGTCTGCACATACGAACGGGTAGTAGGTGTTGCACTTCGTTGTGTATGTATTTGCGGGAGGTCGTGCTGAATTGACATTTTTGAAGGTAGGTTAGTGGGGAACGTTGGTGTCTGGATACTTGCTATTGTTGTTGTTGAGCTTGTCGATTGAGCGGTTGTAAGCGTTACCGTAGTGGTCGCTGAACTTGACGAAAAGCTAGTCATTGGTGGCTTAGGGGGCGGTGTGGGGCATTGGGAGCTCCAAGTCGTAGTAGGGGTATGAGAGCTTACGGTCGCTTTGCTTGTGGTGGTTGCGTCGGGGGACACAATCGAAAAGTAAGCGTTGTTGCGTGTTATGGAAAGTCGTCGATCGTTTTGCTGTTGTAGCATTTTGGCATTGAGTTCTCTCTTTGACTTATGGTGTTTTTGGTATTTTTGCCACTTGCATTTGTTGAATTATTACGGGTTGACATTTATCAAAATTTAATTTAGTTAAATATTAACTATTAGATATTTTTGGACAACATAAGCATGAGTGCTTATGAATGTCCACTAGCGTCTTTTATCGCGGATCGAAATTGTTTATTTAAACAACCGAGTTAAGCACTTTTAAATCGATTTAAGCCGGAGCGCGACAAAAACACGTCCGACCTGTTCAATGGTTTACAGTTGACAGACGATTAAATTAAAAACAAAAAGTTTTTCTCACTATAACTAGTTTTTCGACCGATCGTTCCTATGGGAGCTATATGCGATAGTCATCCGATTTCGACCAAATTTTGTAGAATTGTGTAAAAGTATATAAAATAAGTGAATGCCAATGATAAGGACGTTTTCATTAAAAACAAAAAAGTTTTTCTCACTAGAACTAGTTTTTCGACCGATCGTTCCTATGACAGCTATATGCTATAGCCATCCGATCCGTCCGGTTCCGACAAATGTGTAGCGTATTTGTACCAAAAGACTTCGTGCAAAGTTTGGTGAGGATAGCTTTAAAACTGACGTAGAAGATACCATAGAAACTGACTGATAGACAGACGGACGGACGGACAGACGAACAAGACTAAATTAACTCAGCTCGTCCTGTTGATCAAGAATATATATACTTTATGTGGTCGGAGATGCTTCCTTCAACGCGTTACAAACATGCGCACAATTTTATAATACCCTCTGCAAGGGTATAAAAATTAAGTACAGGGAATTATAATTAGAGCATAAGACCCGAAAAGGGTCATGTAGGGCGTAGTTGAACCTACAGACTGACAAGCGTAGTGGCCGGAATGTGCGAGTAAACCTCGAGGGAACTGTTAAGTTTATTGAAGAGAGAAGCACTTGAGAATCAACTAATCCGAAAGGATGCTTGTGCACAAATAGGATACCATTGCTTATTCTGCTGTGATGCAAAGATTGAAGATCGATTAATTTTAACCTTGATCGATAAGAAGGAAAAAGTCTGCTAGAGTCCCAATTCAGATTGCGAAGAGCGAAAATTAAAAATTGTTTCTGAACAGATTCCATAAGCGATTGCTGTTCTTTGTACTATGGGCCCCATACACTAGAGGAGTATTCAAAAAAAAAATCGTATTAATTATATGTACAAAGTTTTCGTTGTATAGGGGTCGTCAAACTCTTTAGACCAGCGTTTAATAAATGCCAATACTCCTTTGGCTTTATTTACTGAGACGGCGATTTGAGTGTTAAAACACAATTTCTGGTCAAAAAGTACTCCAAGATACTTTACTTGAGATTCTATAGAATTGATTTCCTATAGAATATGAGACAATATGGGGAGAGCTACGGTAAAAAGCCATCATTTGGCATTTAGAATGGTTAAGGAAAAGAACTTTATTTAAACACCAATTCTGAATTTCATTTAGGTCTAGCTGTATGTGAGTATGCAAGAACCACTCCAAGTATGAAAGGCAGATTTTAGATGACTGCCCTGCGGGACACCTGAAGTTACGTTCACAACTGTTGACAGAACATTGTTAAACAGAACTCGTTGAGTTTGATTAGATAAGTAGGTCGAAAGCCAGTATAATAAGTTAGGAGGCAAGCCCAATAGCGACAGTTTGTGGATAAGAAACTATGGCCTCCTGCTACATCAAAAGCTGAAGGATCATTGGCGGGATCACCGACAATATGCAGTTTGTGGGCTGCTTTCTCTGTAATAATTTAGCACACGTTAAATGTGCTGAAATTACTGGACTCGTTGCTGATTGCATCAACCAGCAGATTGGCGTCCACTAGGCTTGCACTGCCTGCAGAGCCGTAGAGTTGGAAATGATGAAGTTCATGAGGCAAACTCGCAACGGTTTCAAAGATGTTCATTTGGATTTCAGGAAGCTCTTCACCAAGTTCAAGGAAATGGAATCACAGTTTACTGCCTATAAACTTCTTGGCGCATCTCCTGAAGTAAATCTCCCTGATGCTCGGTTCGTCGCCTCAGGAGTTGGAGTCGATGACAGCGATGTTTATATCTCCATTCTTCCCTCACCCAGTCCTCAGGCTACTAGTGCACCTTCCACTCATCGGTCGCAGAGGACTGGTGGTGCTAAAAATACAAGTATTAATAAGGATCCCCCCAGATGATGTCAAAAATCACCTATGTTTGAACCTTCAAGACGCTCCTTAAAATATCACCAAAAATAAATTTTATTTTTATCACCCCCCTTAAAAAATTTTCTTTTATAATATTTTTACCCGAATTTTCTTCTTTCTAGAGCACTTGAGCCTAGTAGACTTACCCAGACCAATTTACAGAATTTTAAACTTTAATAGTAAATAATATTTTTTAACAAAAATAAATATTTCTTTTTTTTGTAAACAGACTTCACACTAATAGTGCATCATTTGTTGACAATGCTATTGCTTTAACTGAAACCTGGCTAATTTCTTCTGTTTCCGATCATGAAATTCTTGTCCACAAATATACCACTTGCAGAATCGATGGTCGATCTTTCGCAGGCGGAGTTTTAATTGCTATTCAAAATAATTTCTCGTCGAGTTGTTTCCATTTGACAATACTCAAGAAATTGAGTTTGTTGCTGTCAAAGTAACTTGCTCTTACGAGGTGTGTTCAAAAAGTATCGCGAATTTTGTGTTTTTCAAAAATTATTTATTTATTCATGAATATCTATTTTGTCCCCTTCAAAGTAATCCCCATGAGATATTATACACTTGTGCCAACGGTTTTTCCAATCTTCGAAGCACTTCAAAAATCATTTTTTTTATCTTGTTCTGCTCCTCCATCGATGCCGTCTTTATCTCGTCAAGCGTAGCGTAACGTCGTCCTTTCATGGGCCTCCTCAGTTTAGGGAACAAGAAAATCTCACAGGGGGCCAGATCTGGGGAATACGGTGGCTGCGGCATCATTAGTGTGTTGTTTTTGGCCAAAAAGTCGCGCACAAGCAAAGGGGTTTGAGCAGGGGCGTTATCGTGGTGCAAAAGCCAATTTTTGTTCTTCCACAAATCCGGGCGTTTCTGGCGGATTGCTTCGCGCAAATTGCGCATAACTTGCAGGTAATATTCCTTATTGACCGTTCATCCCTGTGGCAAGAACTCATGATGCACCACGCCCCTGCAATCGAAGAAAACTGTCAGCAAAACTTTCACATTCGACCGAGCTTGGCGCGCTTTTTTCGGTCTTGGTTCGTGCGGCAGCTTCCATTGAGATGATTGAGCTTTGGTTTCCATGTCATAACCATAAACCCACGATTCGTCACCAGTTATGACCTTTTGGAGCAAATTCGGGTCGTCGCGGACAGAGTTTAACATCTCATTAGTAATGTTCATGCGATGCTGTTTTTGGTCGCAATCGAGCAATTTTGGTACGAATTTCGCGGCGACCCGTCTCATGCCCAAATCATTGATAAAAATCGAATGGCACGAGCCAATCGATATGTTTAGGTCCTCAGCAACTTCTCTAACGGTGATTCGACGATTGGCCAATACCATTTTCTCCACTTCATTAATTTTTTCGTCTGTTGTTGAAGTGCTCGGGCACCGGCACGCTCTTCGTCGTTCACATCTTCTCGGCCTTCTGAGAACATTTTGTACCTCCGATAAACGTTGCTTAGGTCCAAGGTAGCTTCTCCGGACGCCACAGTCAACATTCGGAATGCATCCGCGCACTTAATTTCGTTTTTCACACAAAATTTGATACAGGTTCTTTGATCCATTTTTTTGAATAGGTAAAAATCGAAGACGACCCAAAACACGTGCAAGCAAAGCAGCTGTCAACAATTAAGTGAACATTCAAAATGGCCGAGCTTGTCGGCATAAGTGAGAGACATGAGTACCAACATAACGCCACAAAAAATCCAAATTCGAATATACGTAACCCGCGAAAATTCAAAATTCGCGATACTTTTTGAACACACCTCGTACATTCATTCTAGATCTTACATATCTGTCTATTTGTCTGCTTTAGGGCACTCTGATCAAATTATAGTTTTAGGTGATTTTTACCTTCCAAATGTCTCATGGCTGCCTTGTGAAGATTCAAATGCCCTACTTCCTGATTGTGAACATGAATTTATCGATGGTTTAACCAACATTTCCCTTGGACAAATTAACTATGTGCAAAATAGACGTGAAAGGCTCCTTGAGCTGATCTTTGTTAGTGATGTTTCTTTAACAACGGTAGTCAAGACTAACCCAGTATCCCTGCCTGAAGATTGTCACCATCCTTCCCTCCTGATCTCTGTTGAGACTATTGTCCCTGTTAATAATAAGCCATTGGCAACTACTCATGTAAAGTGTTTTCGCAAGACCAATTTGGTTGAACTCAACCTTCATCTTTCTTCATCTTTCTGACACTCCGACATTGAGTCTGCAGTTAGAGCATTTTACCAAGTTCTATACTCTGCTTTTGAAACTCATGTTCCTGAGGTTAAGTTGACACCATCAACTAAACCACCTTGGTTTACACTGCACTTGTCGTACCTTAAAAACAAGAAATCCAGACTTTAAAAAAATATCAGAAAACTGGTTCATCGATAGACTTTGCGCTCTATTCTTCTGCTCGTTCTGAATTTCTCACCATTAGTAGCCGATGTTCGGCAGATTACCTCTCACAATGCAGGATCAATTTCCGTAATGCTTCAAAGCAGTTCTACTCATTCGTTAACTCTTAACGCAAGTCAAACGCATTTCCCCCCACTCTTCAATATCACAATAGGATTGAATCTTCTGATCTTAATATTGCTAATCTATTTGCCAAATTTTTTCAGTCGACCTATTCATCTCAGTCTTACAGCTCTTCTACTCCATATCCGTACCCTATACCTCACGCGAACAATATTTTTCTTTCCTTTTTTGAAGAAAGTGATATTTGGCATAGTCTATCTACGACTGATTTATCTTTCTCGGCTGGCCCTGACAATTCCATTTGGCGCTTAGGTAATACCTCTTAGTATTTTTTTTAATATTTTTTTTTGTTGCAAATAGATCTAGTTACAATTTTAAATAAAAAAATATAAATTTTAGTTTATGTTTATGTGAGTTTTAATTTTGTCAAAGTGAGATCAACTTTTTATCATAATTTATTTTTTATTTGACGCAAAATTTGAAAATTTTTTTAAATTTTTTTTTTTTTTTAATAAAAATATATTGAAATTTAATAAAAAAATAATTTTAATATTTTTAAATATATATTTTTTTGTTTCAACATAGGTGTTTTTGGCCTTTATCCTTTATTTTCTTTGTTAATAATAACAAAAATAATTTTAAATAGTTTTAAGTATTATTTTTATATGTATGGGTTTAACGCCTATTTTGATTTTAGTCAAAGTGAATGTTAGCAGGCTCAAGGTCGAGGGTTTTTGATTTAGTTCAATAATCAACCAGAAAATTCAACAGAGAATACATTTGAACATGAACAGTAGCTGTGGCTGTGTAGACGGCCGTTTCGGCTGCCGCCATGCAAAGCCTTCGTCAGTACACTTTCAGTTGCTGTCACACCAACAAGCCATTTGCAAATCCTATTTATACTACAAAGGCGGCGAATAAATTGTTGAGAATTCCAAGTGCACAAATTTGCACGAACTTTCAACTAGCTTTTTAAGCTAGAATTTCAAGTGCACAAGCTTGCACGAACTTTCAACTAGCTTTAAGCTCCGCTTTTATAGGGTATATGAAGGTATATGCATTGGCATTGAAGGTTGTTCAATGTATCTCTGTTGTTTATGGCCACTATTTTAATTACTGAGAAATTCGTCTCAGAGTGTGATTAAAGTGTGCCACGATTTTCTTGTGTGCATTTATTTAAAGGGAGTATGCTTCCCTTTTTGTATAAATACCAAGGTATTTTTATTGTTTGTTTAATAGGGAACCGTTAAGGTTTTATAACAAACATCACGGCGAGCCAATTCCGTTATTGTATCTGAATATGGGTTTAACGACCTATTTTGATTTTAGTCAAAGTGAATGTTAGCAGGCTCAAGGTCGAGGTTTGATTATAGTTCAATAATCAACCAGAAAATTCAACAGAGAATACATTTGAACATGAACAGTAGCTGTGGCTGTGTAGACGGCCGTTTCGGCTGCCGCCATGGCAAAGCCTTCGTCAGTACACTTTCAGTTGCTGTCACACCAACAAGCCATTTGCAAATCCTATTTATACTACAAAGGCGGCGAATAAATTGTTGAGAATTCCAAGTGCACAAATTTGCACGAACTTTCAACTAGCTTTTAAGCTAGAATTTCAAGTGCACAAGCTTGCACGAACTTTCAACTAGCTTTAAGCTCCGCTTTTATAGGGTATATGAAGGTATATGCATTGGCATTGAAGGTTGTTCAATGTATCTCTGTTGTTTATGGCCACTATTTTAATTACTGAGAAATTCGTCTCAGAGTGTGATTAAAGTGTGCCACGATTTTCTTGTGTGCATTTATTTAAAGGGAGTATGCTTCCCTTTTTGTATAAATACCAAGGTATTTTTATTGTTTGTTTAATAGGGAACCGTTAAGGTTTTATAACAAACATCACGGCGAGCCAATTCCGTTATTGTATCTGAATATGGGTTTAACGACCTATTTTGATTTTTAGTCAAAGTGAATGTTAGCAGGCTCAAGGTCGAGGTTTGATTATAGTTCAATAATCAACCAGAAAATTCAACAGAGAATACATTTGAACATGAACAGTAGCTGTGGCTGTGTTGACGGCCGTTTCGGCTGCCGCCAGTACTTTTCTTTCAAGCCTGCCTAACATTCACTTTGACTAAAATCAAAATGGGTCGTTAAACCCATATTCAGATACAATAACGGAATTGGCTCCCGTGATGTTTGTTATAAAACCTTAACGGTTCCCTATTAAACAAACAATAAAAATACCTTGGTATTTATCAAAAAGGAAGCATACTCCCTTTAAATAAATGCACACAAGAAAATCGTGGCACACTTTAATCACACTCTGAGACGAATTTCTCAGTAATTAAAATAGTGGCCATAAACAACAGAGATACATTGAACAACCTTCAATGCCAATGCATATACCTTCATATACCCTATAAAAGCGGAGCTTAAAGCTAGTTGAAAGTTCGTGCAAGCTTGTGCACTTGAAATTCTAGCTTAAAAGCTAGTTGAAAGTTCGTGCAAATTTGTGCACTTGGAATTCTCAACAATTTATTCGCCGCCTTTGTAGTATAAATAGGATTTGCAAATGGCTTGTTGGTGTGACAGCAACTGAAAGTGTACTGACGAAGGCTTTGCCATGGCGGCAGCCGAAACGGCCGTCTACACAGCCACAGCTACTGTTCATGTTCAAATGTATTCTCTGTTGAATTTTCTGGTTGATTATTGAACTATAATCAAACCTCGACCTTGAGCCTGCTAACATTCACTATAAATAAAAAAAAAAAAAAAATGAGGTCGTTAAACAGATAATAAAGATTGCTCTCGCCGTATGTTTGATACCACGCTAAATCCACAAAAAATAAAAACCCTTTATATTTAAAAAAAGAAATTATATCCCTTAAATAAGACAACTACAAGAAAATCGTGACACACTATTAAGTCACATAACTCTGAGACTAATTAACGCGAGCAATTCAAATGTGCCCCTATTATACAAAGCGGGCTTAAAAGCTGGATTGAAAGTCCGTCTTGTGCACTTGAGAATTCTAATCAGTAGAAAGTTCGTGCAAATTTGTGCGCGGAATTCCCTCAACAATTTATTTACCGCCTTTGTATTGTAAATAGGATTTGCCAAATTTGTTGGTGTGACAGCAAATGAAAGTGTAGAGAGCTGCCATGGCAGCCAGAAACGGCCTTCTGCAGCCACAATATGTTCAATTCGCTGTTGAATTCTCTGTTGATTGTATTTATAATCAAACCTTCGAGCCTCTAACATTCACTTTTTGATCTCTAAAAATATATAATAATTCTGTTGTCCAAATAAAATTTATATTTTCTTAAGGAAGACAATTATACTGATCTTTCTATTGTAATTCAGTCTAAGTCTATTATGAAGTTATTCATCAAGGCATTACAAAGTAGATTTTTTTTACCTCCATATCCAAAAAATGTCATTATTTTGAATGTCAGAGACGGACTTTTGCTTAAGCTAGTTATTAGGGGGATCCGAAGATATTAATAGTGAGTTCATCAGATCCTCCATTGTATGTATGCGTGAAGTTTTACGACTATGCTTTAGCCGAAACTTTCGGAAATCTTTATTTCTGCCTCCAAGGCTTCTTCCGACATCATTACACTAGAAGTGGTACACATTCAATAACATCAGCTCCGTGAAGTAATATTCTATGACACTGAGCTGGGCATATGGCAGTCCAGGGATATTCACTGACAAACATTTTTTGCGGTTTGTAAGGCGTACTCTAAAAAGCTGTCAATATTTATCGCATATCCAGCCATACTGCGTAAATCACACCAAGTCTTCTTATTAGTTTTTTCATTTACGCCAGTTATTTCAGAATGTGACATGTTGTTCGAAAAACCTTCGAGCTGTATTGCCACTGTTTGTATTTGCCAGAACCCTGCATTGGGATATCCACCAATAAAGCCATTTCGATCCCTAAACCTATTTTGGATCTCTTCTTTTCTGCTATTAACAATGTTCTTGACCAAGCCGCGGACCTGCCACTTTTGATTGGAAGTCGATATCCCACATGTAAAATGCACTCAAAACAGCGAATCCAAGCATGCAAAGTCGATATTCAAATTCATATAAATCTTCGTTTTTCGGCAAATAACAATGCAGACTACAGTCATTCATCATTTGGGCGTGGCCTTAATATGCCCACGCTTGCGAGAATCTCTGCAATCACGTTGAATACTTTGCCATCGATCATGGTAAGCTGCAAACTGTGCTGAACTTCGAAAACAACTGAGACGCGTGGGCTCAATTTTCAGAAGTCCAGATTTAATATTTTCAATTTGCGGCGCGAACTAAAACTTCAACTCCTTTGAAAACATTATTTTGTGTGGATACCACAATGCCGTGTTGATGATGGCAGTGGATTTTCCAGAGTACGCTGCTACCCCATTGTAATTGTAGTGGCACAATACAAACAACAAATAAATGTTGATCTACCATATTGTAATCAAATTGGCAAAGCTCTGCCGATAAGAACTCCATCATCCCCCATTTGTAAAGACATTCAAACTTTCATATTTGTTTTCATCAGATATTTGCGAAATATATCGGGTGGGCTTTTAGCTATTCGTGTAATTGTGTGATCTAGCATTTCCTTGGGGCAGCTCAGCACAACACTCTTCTATTTTGATTTGATATGGATACTTTTTCTTTTTGGCAGATAGTAAAACATCGTATGCTGGGTGAATGTGCAATTTCTCTCTTTTGCACTAGCTTGCAAAGCTTATAGGAGATGCTTGGTCAAGTCTCCATCAACATACAGGGCCAATGCTTCTTCTGGGTGTATAGTGGGACCTGCTTGGATCTAATTCCAGACTCTTTTCATTTTTATGAACACATGTCGGAATCAGTGGCCATTGAAATTAGCGATGTTAGCGATGCGCTCCGTTTTCCAGCTTTGTGCAAACTGACACGTGTCGCTGTCACGAGTTCATTGGTGGCTTGCCATGTACTAGCTCCAAAACTTTGGTTGCCTGACGTTTAGCGCTGCAATCCACCAAAATTCTTTTCTTTTCACGACCTGAACCTGCATGAGTTTTTTGTTTTTAAAAGGACTAAGTCTTCTTAATTAAACTTTGTATTTCTGATCGAATCTTTTCAAAACTCTATGGCATTCTCCACATTACAGAA
>JAEIFV010001255.1:0-72215 GCA_018904265.1 Lordiphosa collinella
AAGAAAGCTTATGCAAAATAAAAATGCAAAAAATAGGTCATCAGGCTATCTCTTTTGCTCTCACAAATTGTCGTTTTTTGTGTGCTTGTGACGATTGTGTAAAAGCGTTGATCGAAATAGATCGCAGCGGATATTTGACTTCGGCAACAAGTACTCTCGGTGATTCGCGGCCGAAGCTAGGAGTAATCGCGAGTATTTGTACCGAACGAACTTTACTCATGACGGCTCGCATCAGAACTTCGATTTTGAAACAAGGGGCTTTGCGTCGACTCGCGGCCGAAGCGCTGAGTCTACTTGAGTATGATTAAGGGCAATACTCTAGTCTGACAAGCCCTGAGCGCTGAGCGATTGTACTTGTGGAGGCTGTCAGAAGAAAGCATCTCCGACCTTATAAAGTATATATATTTTTGATCAGCAGCAACAGTATATTATTATACATTAGTATATTATTGTCGGGCTTAACCGATTTTCTTACTAGTTTATATTCATTTCTTAATATCATTTTGATTCTAACTCTTATCAATTTGATATTGCAACATTTGCTATTATAGCGATAGACCAACGCATCTATAACGCCACCGACGTCGTTCAGCAATATTTGTATCGCCTTAGCAGATGGGCGAGGCAATTGAACATTGAGCTAAACCTAGCTAAATGTGTCAGTGTAACATATGCACTTCGTTAGTATGAGTGTCCAGGCGTCTTTCTCAACGTGCAGCTATTACGGCACTTACCTGGACATAAATACTTGGGAGTATATCTGAAAAAGCGCCTTACATTCGGAACTCATTTCAAGAAAGAGTGATTGCTGCTCTCCAGTAGCAATAAACTCTCACTTCATTACAAAGTTCTCATATGCAAAGTCATCATAGCACCAGCTTGGAGATATGGGATCCAAGTGTATGGAATATCTGTAAAATCTCACCTGAGAAAAATTCGTGTCTTCCAGTCCAGGTGTCTGCGCAGACTATCGGGAGCGCCCTGGTATATGTACACAAGACACGTAATAAATACACCGGCAGGTGATTAGTAGCCAGAAGGCTCTTGAGTAGACGAAGGAAGGCAGAAAGCAGAGTAAGACGACGTCTAAAGAAGCTACTCCCCGAAGAACTTTCGAACAGACAAATACTCTAGCACCCACTCCAACTTCTATACACCAGACAGAACTAATACACTAAACCAGTCATGCCCAAAAAAAGCTTAGGGCAGAGCACTCACCAATACTCACCCAGAAAATCGCATTGAAATTGGGTAAGGCAACAACAAAATTACACAAAATTGTTCTTGGTCAGTCTGCTTGCGCCAATCAAAGAGAAGAATAAAACCAGTTTTTGTTCTAAGCGACGCACACACACGAAATCGTTTACGTGTGTGTCGTTTTCTATACCTCGCGCCCTGCTTGTATACGCTCATTGACTTCCTATCTTTGGTGAAGTGCTGCCCATAATCGACCGAACCTTCTATCTATAACACTGTGGAAGATATGAAGTTTTTTCCAATTTTCGGGGCGGGTGGGGGCATGGTAAAATTAAAAATTAGCTTGGTCTACCTGCAAGAACAAGAAGTTTTTGTTCCATACATGTCAAACGTCTATCTCTTACCATCTCTGAGAACTGTGCGTTCATACGGACAGAGAGACGGACAGACGAAAATGGCTAAATTGACTCGGCTGTTGAGGCTGATCAAGAATATATATATTTCATGGTGTCGGGATGCTTATGAGTTTCAAAAGATGACAACAAATGAAATGTACTAAAGAACAAGCAAACGAAAAAATGCCTCGTGAGAAAACAAAAAGCCGAAAGCCCGCGTCGTGAGAGAGTAAGCCGCTGAGCGTGATAATTATAGAACTCACGCTGCGACGCCGGCAGAATTATGAGTTCCTATACCATGGGATAGGATTTTGGCATTTTGGGCACCACTGCATTAAAGCCATGGCGTTCCAATACACCTTTTTGATTTTTATAATTATTAATTTCCAGGGGTTTTTGTAAATAATTTCTCCCCATGTACACTGTCAGCAACAAGAAATGTTCAAACCCAACTTCCAAAAGAAAACCCTAATCTAAGTAGAAAAAGCTAACTAGCTTGTACTTCTTTAATTAAATAATAATAGGATCTCACAAATTGTTAATTTTAAGCGAAGAGAATAAACTGAATTGAAAAATAATTATTAATTATACAACAAATATTAGCTTTGGGAATGCCGAGACCTACTTTTTTCCATTTTGTCGTTTTAAGGTCCGCTATAATGTACAATGTGGCCGGGTGGCTCAGCGGCTAGTGTGCGCGACCTCTGTGCAAGAGGTCGTGGGTTCGATCCGGCCTCGGAACATCTAATGAAAAGTTTTTTCTTTGAATAAACTTTACACCCGGTCACCCCTCTCTGCTGTTGGCGCCAGCTTTGTAGTAACTAGCCATGCAAAAGCTTCTCAAACTGCCGTTCGGATTCGGAGTTAAACAGTAGGTCCCTTTCTTTTGTGCGAAAATTAGAGGCGCACAAGCCACGAGATTGAGAGAAGCTTGGCTTTGGCCCTTTGGGGTTGTGTCAAGCCATTTTTACATTGAAAACAAAAAGTTTTACCCACTAAATCTAGTTTTTCGACCGATCGTTCTTATGGGAGCTATATACTATAGTCATCCAATCCTGTCGTTTCCGTCATATTTGTAGCGAGCAGTAGAAAGATGTCTCTGTCGGACGGACAAAGCTCAATCGACTCAGCTCGTCGCCCTGAACATATACTTTATGGGATCGGAAATAAATATTTCTATGCGTTGCAAACTTCTGGGCAAAATTATAATACCCTTTGAAAGGGTATAAAAAAAACAAGCTTCTTCTTTCTCTCGACTCTACAAATATGCAGAACATCCACGGTAACAACTGAACACTTCAGATGTTAATTACAAGTAACCAAAAACAAAAAGCTTACGTAGAAGCGTCGAAAGGAAATCCTCGTAACGTGAAACAACAACACACAAGTCTAGTCCAAGTAATAAGATGAGAAGGTTGCTGGTTTTTCTTTGTCCATTTTTGGGTGAACTCCAGCCAACACTTAAGTGGAGCAAAACCTAGACCAATAATGAGGCAAAGCAAAAATAGGAAACCCAAAAACCAAACATGGAAAACTTTAACTTTTGCAGGCTGGCGGTTTTCCTAGAGCAGCTTAGCCGGGAGAAGGGTTACGGGCTATAGTGGGGTACATTGTTTACCTTTTGTTGTATGCACTTACTCGTTAGCTGCCTTTTGTTTGCCTTGCCTTGTTTTGCCTAGTTCTGCTTCTTCATCTTTTGGTCGGGTAAAGTCTTGGTTGGAGCGCGCGAGTTAACTATCCGGCCTGGGGGGAGCGGGGAACGGCCGGTCAACCGCCTCTTCTTGTAGGTGGGTGTAGGGGTTTACTTCTAGCTGATGGCTGAAAAGGTTGGTTTCCAAATAATCACAAGACGTGTGTATGGTGTTGGCTGTCGTCAAAGACTCAACATTTATTTTACACAAAGGCTTATATGTATCCCCTAGCTTACAAATAAACTGCTGAGGCGTTCGAAACGAATTCTTATTTATTTAAAAGTGGACCGCCACATCCTCCGAAACTGCTGACTGCAGTGTCTGATGGTCGATGACTGCAACAGTGTATGCTGAGCGGGGAGGCTTTGGTGGTGGGGAAGGGGGTCGTTGTGCTGATAACTGCAAGCAGCGTATGTTTATGCTGAGCGGGGAGGTTTTGGTGGTGGGGTAGGGGGTCGATGTGGTGATGTGGTAACTCCTCCCCCCCTGGCTTGTAGTGAGGGCCAAAATGATGGATTGGCCTGAACGGAAACCGCTCGGGTGTCTTCGGGGATGTAAGTTGTAGTAGTCCTCCTCTTGTACAGATATGCCAACAATGTGATGCAGGTGATGACTGACAATAGTGAATATATCGCCGCCAAGTGAGATTTTGAGTGTTTGGCTATTTGCCAAATTTGTGCTTGGTGATTTAAAGTTTGCAGGTGTAACTGCTGTAGGTTGATTTCTTCAAACGTGACATTGACCGCTAGGTCCGAGATTTGTGGTATATTAAAATCTTTCTTGTCTTCAAAAATCATCGCTGAATCTTCGTAGATTACTTCGTTAATTTTTACCGTACAATTGGAGTATTTTACTATAAGTGACCCGTTCGTTGTTCTGCGTTCTCCACAATCCGAGTCAATGTTTTGTGTAGGATCGTTGAATATGAATATTAATCCTTTTTCTGGCTCGAAGATTTGTTGACTTTTCCCCAGGTCTCGAGTGTTGCAGGTGCTGGTTCTTTGCTGTAGTATGCTTCCTAAACATTCTTCGTTTACAACCGTTTCTTCTACGTCTGAAGCCTCGCAGATATTTAACTTGTGTATTTTTTGACATGGTGAACTAATCTGTCTTAAGGTTAATGGGTTAACAAGTACAAACTTAGGTGTAATTACAAATTGAGTTTGATTAATTGGTAATGAAATTATACGAATTAATTGGAACATTTCCTTAGTAAATATGGGAATTTTTAATAAAAATACAATGGATTTCCCTTTCTCCAAAATTTCTAGAGTTAATAACCTATACAACTGTTCCGTTGTTTCTATTATTACATTTTGATCTTGCAGAAGTTGAGTAATTTTTTCAATTTCCTCATTGTTCAATATAAATTTCGGTACGATCTTTAATTTCGCCAGTAATATACTTTCCGCTATGTTGGTAAGGTGATTATATAATAGGTCTATATTTAAACTTATTCTATTGACGTATTGTATTAATACGATTTGTTCGTTTTCCAAATTTATGTTCTTTGAAATAGTATTTTGGTAATTATTCATGAACTTGTGAATATTGTCCTGCTCCTCATTTATGTGCTTTGATATATTTTCAAATCGAATGACTACTTCATCGTTAAATATCTCCTGCATTCGTGCGTTTTTGACATAACTTTGAGATTCCCTTTTTAATGCCTCTATGTTTTGGTCTATTCTATTGCTATCGTCCGCGTCCATGTTTCCTGAAATTGACTTTATTATGGTGCCTAAACCGTTCACAAGTCCCCTCTTATGTCTTTTAACTGGTAAGAGACTGTTCAATCTGGATTCTAGCTGTGTTATTTTCTTCTTTAAAACGTTTTTCAACTCGTTTTCCCCTTCTTCTTCGCTTATCATCTCGATTGCTAATTTAAACTTTTCTATATTGGATTCGTATTCATCCAAGTGAATAATGTGAGATATCGATTTTAAGGTTCTTACTATTTTTGCTGGGCCTAAATTGATTTTTGCGATCGGCTGCTGTCCGGTAATGGGATGAAACTCGATGTGTTTTCCGATGGTCATGGTTGATCTGGAATGTTAGTTGGGTTATTAGCTATTTTCTTTTTGATGCCCCTTAATTTTGATTTATGTAATTTTTGTTTCTTTGCTGTGGTTAATGTTGGGCCTGAGTCGGTTAGTACTGTCTCTTTAGAAAATCTAGGCGTGATTTTGTTTCTCCTATTCTCTTTTCGAAAAATAGTCTCATCCTTTTGAAAAGTCGATGGTTCGGTTCTGTCCTCGTTAAGTTTTCCAATGTTGCTTCTCTTTGCGATTTCTGCCTTCTCTTTTACCTGTAAATATAACTCCTTTCTAAACTCGTTTAACTTTCTTAAATAGTCGTGGTAGTCGTTAAACGTTATTGTCTCGTTAAAAAGATGGGTTCTTCCCGTGATTAGTTCGAATGGAGTGTGTTTGGTTGAAGAATGAATGGTATTATTATATGTTATCATAGTTTCAGCCAATATTTCTTCGTGGTTTATTTGTAACTTTAATTTTTTCTTTTTCTCAATAACGATTCTGTAGATCTCCGTCAAAGTTGAATGAAGTCTTTCTACCGGTGCGTTACTAGACGACTGTTGAAAGGACGTCGTATGAAGTTCTATATTGTATTGTTTACAAAAATCTCGAAACAGATTTGACTGGAATTCTGACCCCTGATCGCATATAATTTTCTTTGGTGGGCCAAATATTTCCATAAAATGTTGGAATGATCTGGTAACGTTCGTGCTATCCCTTACTGGAATAGTGAAAGCTACTGCGAATTTCGAACATTTATCTATAATAGTTAACACGTAATTCCCATTGATCGTATAAAGGTCAGTGTGCAGGATATCCATCGGTCGATCGGGTGTCTCAGTCTCCTGATATATTATTTTTGGTGGATGTCTATCATATTTGAGTAATTTGCAGATCTCGCAGTTATTGATAGTCTGCGTAACTCGAAGTTTCATATTTGGGAAATAAAATTTTCTTTTTAATTTCAACGTGACTTCGTCAATTCCCCTATGGTTACCGTCCTCATGTTGTTCGCGTATGTGCTTTTCTTGAGTGTCTGTTCCTAGCAGGTCAGTAAGTATTGTTGTGCATCTCACAACTTTATATATATTTCCGTGCGCGAAAAATGTGGAGTATGAGCTTTGAATAATTTTAAAAATGTCGTCCGGTGCATAAATCGCACACACTTTATTGGGCTTGAGAATTTTTTTTAAAATTTGGGAGATTTTCCATATGTCAAATTTAGGTTCGGTGATGAGTCGTTTTACTTTGTTTTTAAAGGGTGTCGTAGTTTCGATCTTTGATTCTGGGCCCGTCGAAAATATCAACTGGACGTTATGTTCGTTAATGGGTTTTTCTGAAATAAATATATACTCATTTGTTTCCTCAGCGCTTGAATGTATAGTATCGATCATTGTCCCGTCCAATGATTCTCCTTCATTGGCGTTAACTTCTACTTCTATTCTACTTAAGGCGTCTGCTACTACATTTTGGGAACCTTTTTTGTAAATCACCTCAAAATCATACTCTAATAGTCGGAGCCTCCAACGTACTAATTTAGAATTTGGTTCTTTGAAGCTCATCAGCCACGTCAGAGGCCTACGGTCAGTAATGATTTTGAACTTCTGACCGTATAGGTAAGGTCTATAGTATTTAACTGCCCAAATAATTGCTAACATCTCTTTTTCGACTGTTGAATAGTTTTGTTCGGCATCGGTCAGATTTTTACTCGCGTATGAAACGGGTTTATCGTTTCCTATAGTTCCCTGAGAGAGCACAGCTCCTATTGCAAAGTTACTAGCGTCTGTGGTCAGTATAAATTGTTTCGAAAAGTCCGGGTATTGAAGAAGAGGGTCGTTGCAAAGGAGAGTTTTACACAATTCAAATGTGTTAATAAATTCTTGGCTTATGGTGACAGCTTTCTTTCCTTTCAACTGCATGGTCAATGGTTTAGTTATTCTTGCGAAATCCTTAATAAACCTTCTGTAGAACCCGAGCAGCCCTAAAAACGATTTTATGTGTTTTCTTGTTTTAGGAATCGGAAATTTCTTTATAGCATCTAGTTTTTTTGGATTCGGCTTTATGCCTTCGCTTGTCACAATATGTCCCAAATATTCTAGCTCTTTTCGCAAGAACTCGGATTTATGTATCTGTAATTTCAAGTTTGCTTCGTCTAACCTTGTAAAAACTTTTCTTAGGTCCTCCATATGTTCTTGTAAGGAAGCAGAAAATACCACTATATCGTCCAGATAAACTAAACAACATTTGCCCACAAGATCGCTTAGAACATTGTCCATGACTCTTTAAAATGTCGCTGGGGCGTTGGTCAGTCCAAAAGGCATTCTAGTAAATTCATAATGACCTCCGTCTACCGAGAATGCTGTCTTTTCAATATCCTGTGGTGCCATTTCTATCTGGTGGTATCCGCTTGCTAAGTCTAGAGCAGAAAAATACTTTGCTCTTCCTATTTTATCAAGTACGTCGTTGATTACCGGCATCGGGTATTTGTCTTTTATTGTCTTCTCGTTTAGCTTCCTAAAATCCACCACTAATCTCCACTTTTTTTCCTGATTGATACCTTCCTTCTTTGGGACTAGCCACACAGGGGCACTCCACGGTGAGTAACTATTCCTGATAATGTCCTGTTCAAGCAACTTGTTTACTTGTCTGCCTACCTCCGCTCTTTCAAAATGACCGTACCTAAATGGCTTTGTATGCACTGGCACGTCGTCTGTTGTTGAAATGTTATGTTTTATCCGGTTGGTAAATGTCAAATTTTGGTCTTCGTCATAAAATAGTGTGCTGAAATCTGCGCACAACTTTTTTAATTTAGCCATCTCCTTCGCGTCAAGGTGATCTGTACGTAATTGCTTAATAATATCTTGTCCAGAACTTGGGTTCTTTGCCAGTCCTTCTACTAAATTCAACTCTACGAATTCTTCCTCGTTCCATTTGTCCACCTTTAATCTTAAGTCCAGGTCTATTTCTAATGCTTGATCGCTATAGTTTGTTATTTCCATATAGCTAATATTCTGGTTTGCTTGGTACAATCCCTCCGTTATGAATATGTTTGAAGCTATTTCTGCTTGGTCGCAAAGAAATGAGCCATTATTCAAACTGACCGACACTGGAAGAACAGCCTTAATTCCGGCCTCTAGTAAATGAACTTTGGTGTATCTTTGGTCTCGAAGAATAATTGGTAAACTGGTTATTGCCGTTTCTAGTACAAGATTTCTAGCGTCTATTTTGGCGTCTAGCTGCCTCAAAATGTCCCATCCAATAAGTCCGTCGAAAAAATCGTGAAATTTAAATAATAAAAATGACAACTTGCCGCTTGTTTTAAACTCCTCAAATACTGAAAACTCTACCCATTCTCGAAGGCTGTGTTCATTAAGAACTGTTTTAAGAACCATCGATTTCTCGAGGGGCCTTCTATCTAACTCTGTTGTGAATTTGGGATCTAAAAATGAATTCGACGCTCCGGTGTCGATCAGAAATTTTAATTTTCTTCCAAAAGGAGAATCAATCAGTATGAAAGGTAGGTTTGCTTTCCCGAGGTTATTTATCTCTATGACTGTTGTCTGCTCCGTAAGGCTTCTGCCCGAAAATTTGAAGTTTCTGGTGATTCACGTGATTCTGTACGATTTTGTTCCTGTTGTGAACTTTGACTCTCCACATTATAAATTCTCTGTCCAGAGTTGTTAGTACCTCGTTGAGTTCGTCCACTGTCATTTTCTGCCTTAGGTAAGATTGCTGGTCTATTCCGGTTTGCGTTATAATTATTATTATTATGACTGCGACTACTGTCGTTCCATTTGGATTTATCCTTATTTCGGTTATCGTCCTGTCGCTTATCATCATATCGCTTAGACCTCCAATCGCTAGAACCGGAGGGTCGAGAATATGATCTGTTTGATGAGTCAGCTGTTGATCCCCCCTGCTGCCTATTATACTTGGATACCGCTCTTTCCAGTTCCAACTTCCTTTTACGCTCCTGAAAGTATATGTCCCTTTCCTTTAGCGCGGCATCATATGCCTCTCTGAGAGACGTTGGCTTCATTGCTCTAACGAAAGTACCTAGTGGTCCCCTGATTCCTGCCACAAACGTATTTAGACATACCAAATTATATGAGTCTTTCTTGGCCTTAGATATTGCCGATCCTACTTCTTGTGTATCTACCAAATTAAACAAGGTCGTCCTTATCTCAGATATTTCCTCAAATAACCGGGTTACCGAGAGGTCCTTCTGAGATAGGGAATGCAGGTCGTAAAGGAGAGATGATTCCTCTCGTTTGTCCGCAAAATTTGTTATGAGAGATTGTTTAATCTCGTCCCAGTTTAAGGGAGTTCCCGCTGAGAGGAGTACATCGTTAGCTCTTCCCTCAATTTTATTCCTAATGGCCCTTAATAACATTCGACCATAAGGAGTAAGGTCCGTTCCCCTAATTAGCAGGAGTATTTCTTCTACGTTTGTAATAAACTCGTTGAGAGCTTTAGGATTCCCCTCATATGTTGGGAGGAAACGAATGGCATCCGGTATGCGTAAGGAATTGAACACATCCTGGGGGTTGCTGTTAGAAGGTTGATGGGGAGGTGGTGAATCCGAATTGGGAAGCATTGCTTGTTCTGTTGTTTTCTTGCTGGGTTTTGCTTTATTATCTACTACCTTAGTTGTAGTGTTTTTGATAGTTGTTATACCTGTGAATTTAGTCCTGCATCTCGTTAAGTGCGCCTTAACTTTACCTAAACTCGACATTAAATCTCTAACACTCTAGCGTGAACTATATATCCCCTTAAGCGAGGAGTACTACAATGTAAATGTGTATTATGCTCTTGTGTATGTTGACGAATGTACTTGATCCTGGTGATTCCTTGTACCGCCTGTGTTGAATATTGTTGCTTTAAGTGTTTCTGAAAAAGGGTACTTTAGTGATTTGATTCTAAAGTCTTCAGTGAACATGTGATGATGTGAAGTGGAAGAAGATTTTTCAAATTATTGTACATCTGTATATTTATGCTTTATTTGCTTATTTGTTGCCTTTTTGCAACGGCCTTATTGCCAAAAAGAATATATTTTTCTTTTTTCTTAGTTGCCTTATGGCATTCTTTTTATTTTTTATATACTTTGTTAATCGATGGTTGCCTTATTGCAACGGCCTTATCGCCAAAAAAAAAAAATTGTTATTTGTTGCCTTTTCGCAACGGCCTTATTGCCAAACGTATTTTCCCTTTTTTTTTTTGTTGCTTTTGTTTTGTTCTATATGTTGCCTTTTTGCAACGGCCTTATTGCCCAAAAATTGTTCTTTCCCTTTTTTTTTCTTAGTTGCCTTATGGCATTCTTTTTATTTTTTGTATATTTTGTTAATCGATGGTTGCCTTATTGCAACGGCCTTATCGCCAAAAAAAAAATTTATTATTTTATTTTTTGTTTATTTTACTTGTCGATTTATCTTTTTAGTCATGCTTTACTGTAATGTATTAAACATATATTTCTATTCCAGTGGAATTCGGAATATGTCGAAAGCGAAATATGAGTTTGCAACACGCATTCCCATACTCCAGAGCGATAACAACAGCTTAGTCCGAAGGTTTCCACAAAATAGAAAAAGCTCAATACATTACCCCAACTCCCAGTTTCTCTCTCCTAGCCTTTTCCTACTAATTGTATACATGCCACAAATGAAACAATCTCAAAAATAAAAATTTTTCGTTTGCCGTAGTCAGCTACTTTGGTGATCAAGTTACAAGCATTTGTTTATCCGTTTGGTGAATTCCATTATTCATACACATCTTCTCATGCTATCATTGACTAATTTTATTTATAAACTAATTTGTCTGTCCGACCAATTGATTTGCCTTTAGTTATTAATTCCTTTTGTCTTTCATACACACACATAAAAATAGTTTGTAAGTCTGTTTGGTTAGCTCTTGTCTCTATTATTTTTTCTTTTATTTATTTTTATACACACACACACACATGCTTTTGGAAACTCGTTTTTCATTCTCTTTTTTTTCTACACATATTTGCTCGTCTGCTACCTTAATCCTTGCGTCTTTTGTTTTGTTGTTTAGCTTTTTATATACACATACACATATGACTTTCTACCACATATTTTTGCTTTTTCTTGGTGTTATTTCTAATCATTTTATTATTTGGTTTGTTCTGCCACTTCACTTTATCACTTTAACTTACATTAGTACCAGTATTACAATTTCCAACATGGTTCTTCTCCTGTATTGTGCCAGTTCCAGGAGAGTGCCGACTGCGCCAGTTAACTATCCGGCCTGGGGGGAGCGGGGAACGGCCGGTCAACCGCCTCTTCTTGTAGGTGGGTGTAGGGGTTTACTTCTAGCTGATGGCTGAAAAGGTTGGTTTCCAAATAATCACAAGACGTGTGTATGGTGTTGGCTGTCGTCAAGGACTCAACATTTATTTTACACAAAGGCTTATATGTATCCCCTAGCTTACAGTTTATGCTGAGGCGTTCGAAACGAATTCTTATTTATTTAAAAGTGGACCGCCACATCCTCCGAAACTGCTGACTGCAGTGTCTGATGGTCGATGACTGCAACAGTGTATGCTGAGCGGGGAGGCTTTGGTGGTGGGGAAGGGGGTCGTTGTGCTGATAACTGCAAGCAGCGTATGTTTATGCTGAGCGGGGAGGTTTTGGTGGTGGGGTAGGGGGTCGATGTGGTGATGTGGTAACTCGCGCTCTGGCGGGTGTAAAAGTCATCAATATTGCTTATTTGCAACAGTATTTTTTTTCTCTCTTTCTTTTTTCTGTTGTTTGGCAGTTATTGAACGAGTAGTTCGGCCTCTTCCCTTTACCATTGCAGCACAAATTGCGTTTTGTTTTTGTCTCTTTGTTCTTCAACTTGTGGTGCCTTTTGTGCCTTGATTTGTGTGTGTGGGCGGGACACAAGTTGCAGTGTCCTCCCTCCCAGGAGGAAGCCATTGAGTGCAGTGCTGCGTCAGCTTCCTTCCATTTCTGCCTGCTCCCTTGCGCTTGTTGCGCATACAAATTGGTTTTAGTTATTAATGGTGTGTATAATTAAGCGGGGTGCCTTTTGTTGCCAACTTTGTCTGCAGTTTGTTAGAATGTTTCTTAATAATTTGTGTGCGCATCGCTCAAGACAAACACGAAAAGCGCACGAGCCGGCAGGCGGTAGAGGAGAATGAAATTTCCAGCGAAAGAGGAAGCTCCAACAATTGTCATGAATAAGACGTGAAGAGGGTGAATTCTAAGAACTAGTTATAAACAGCTTTAACTGACCTTAAGTTATAACTCTAACAACAGAAACCTTTTACCGTGATCTACCTCATTAGAGAAATCTTATATTTCTTGTGGCTTTCACAGGCCTGATTAAACTTGGGCAACCTAAGCAACCCTTTAAGGGCATACAAATCAAGCGTAAGTCAAACATATCCACGTTCTTCGACCCTTTCAATTAAAAAAGTGCCAGAAACAGGCCCAAACCCAAAACCCTGTTTGTCTATCAATCAGGCAAAAACAAATAGCCGTAAAAACACTTTGGCTTCACGGCTTAACAAATTTTTGCAATTGAAACCGAAACCCTTTTTTTCTCATTACAAATTCAGGACAGGCCACCATTTTCGGGGAAGCGGAAATGTTGCACAAATTTGCATGGTTTTGACCTTTATGTTTGCACTTAAGTATTTCCCTCATAAACTTTGATTTTGGCACAATAAATGCTAAACAAGTTTTAATTGAATATGTGTACACAAAAGTTCTTGATAAATATTAATAAATTTTGTATAGAAAAGTTTTGTCGGTGGGGCTGAGAGTGCGTGGGAGGAGAGGGAGGCCTACAGAACTTTTCTAATTTATTTTCCATATGCTGCCGTTGTTGTTGTTAATACATATTATATAATACTTTTTATTTTTCTTTGGCTTGCGCTTTTTGTGGGCCTTTTGTTCTAAGCAAGTCAGAATCTGGCGCAAAAACACTCAAGGGAGAGAGCGGTAGGGAAAACTCAAAGAAAAGTTTACCCTCAGCTTAGGGAGTTGTGCAGGAAGTTCCCTAGTTGAGTTCTCATGGGTGTTGACGCCGCTGGTGTTGACTGTTGTGGGTTTGTCGAAAGCCCAGCTCAGAAGGAATCCTTCTGCTGTTTTATGCCTGATGGTGAGTTATTTTTGCTGCATAGTTTAAGGCGATTGCTTGCTAACTAACTCTTTAAGTGGATGACATTTTCATTCCATTTACCCACCTAATCTTCCAGCTTCCACCCACTCCATGCGACTTATGGCCATATCGTAAAATTCGTCACATTTAACCTTTTACCACACTTACCTGAGAGCAGCCCAAAGCAATTTCATTAAATGAAATTTCCCTTAATGAACATTTATTTTTTGTGTTCTCTTGCGAAAGCGCAGCACGCGACAAGGCATTAAAAACCCTGACATGTATTTTCCAATATACAAAAACTTAGAACTAGAAGTCTAAATCTATATACTTATTTTAAAATATATTGACACGGTGTTTGTCTTCGCACTTCACCGAAACGGCTCGGACACAGCCGCAGAAACAGAACAGACAGAATAAACGGCCTTAAATAGCAGCTCAAAAATCCAAGGCCGAACGACAAAGCTTGAGGAGCTATCCTAGCCATGAATAGTTTCTTTACAGCTGGCGCCAATAGTTAATGAAGATGACAGATTGTGTAAACTTTTATGGAAAAATCTTTTATGCTAGATGACCCAAGCAGGGTCGAACCCACGACCTATTGCACAGAAGGCACAGACACTACCTACTGCATCACAAACGGTAGGTAACCGGTATTTGTCATTTCTTGATTCACCAATTTCCGCCGAAGTACGTTCAAATAATGTCATCGCATGCGTTGCCATTAGTGGATCTATATGAGCAGTAATCAAGATTATTCATCAAATGCTGGAAAATATTTCGACTTATGCAAAAAGCTATCAGCAGTGAAAAACATTTAAAAAAAAGAACTTTGTTATCAAAGTTTTATTTAATTAGCATTCCTCATTTTCCAATATTATGCGCAAAAGTGGTTTCCTATCGGTTCCTGTCGTAACGATTGAGATATTGTGATTTAAGATGTCATCCGCTTCGGCTCGCCAATGTGATTGCCTACCTACTTGAAACAATAGAAAACAATTAAGGAAGCTGTAGTCGAGTGTCCCGACTATAAAATACCCTGTTCCCTTGACTTCTTGTGTTCCAATTCACATATACACACACTCACACATACACACACACTCTAAAATACGCACGCGCAAACGCGGTAACTGACAATGCAAGGTCCCCCCTCTCTCCCAAAATCTAAATTGATGGGCCTTACTTGATATATGTAAAGTTTGGAAGGTCTATCTAAAAAATTGTGGCTGTGACAGTTTATTGCGCTTAAAGGGGGAGGGGGAGGAATTTTCCAAATCTGAAACAAACTCGTATTGAATCGGGTATACACCTACCTACATTCAAAAATTTGTGGCTCTAGCTCTTATAGTCTCTGAGAAACACGCGTTCATACGGACAGTCGGACGGACAGACGGACAGGGCAAAATCGACTCGGCTGTTGATGCTGATTAAGAATATATATACTTTATAGGGTCGCAAATGTTTCCTTCTACCTTTTACATACTTTTGCACAACTTCATGATCCGCCTTTCCCATTTTCAATGAGAACAGGGTATAATAAAGAATTTACACTAAGCAACAAAATTTCAATAAATACATCCATTTGAAAAACATTTCTGCATTGTTCTGCATTGCAAACGTTACAATTCTTTAATGCCCTACAGCCCGGCTCCGGAAGCGTTGGGATGCCGACCTAGGACAGGTAGCTGTTCACAAGATAGGCGGCGTAAGCCACAATTTCTAGTCGTCAGTGAGAACTTTTGGGACCATCTTCGAGCACACCTTGCTCATGTTCAAATGCTCCGTCACAATGTCATGAACCACAGATTTTGGTAAATTTAACATCTGGGCAATTAAACAATAACTTAGTCGACGGTCTGAGTTCAAAACTTTGCGCACACGAGTCACATCAGGGTTTGTCGAAATCGAAGGTCTTCCAGCACGGTCTTCATCGGCGACCTCTTCTTGGCCCTTTAAAAAGGCCTGGTGCCTCCGAAACACACCACTTCTTGCTAAAGCAATATCTGGGTAAGCCTCCTTGATCATATCAAACGTCTCTGTCGCAGATTTACCGAGTTTCACACAGAATTTAATCGCGTACCTCTGTTCTAAGGAACGCTGCATTTTCGGTTTGCATCACTCACAGAAACACGTCGCGCGAAAATGCCTGTCCTAACTCTCCAGGTGCTCGGAGACAACTGACCAGCCGCTCGTACGTTAGTTAGAAACGCCCTCTACCGAATCCAGTCGGTGCGCGCACGCTCCGAAGTACAGTCGTGGCGGAAGAAAATCAGTCCTATTACTTTCGGGACAAAGCCTGTATCTCAAAATGTAATTGTACGTATAGAAAAATTAAAAACAATTTTTTTTTATAACACGCTATACAATTTATTGAAATCGATTTCGAGTTCAACTACACTAAAAAAAGTTCTAGTATAAATGGGGGTTTTTGCTATAATCTTGTACCATTCATAAAATATACACTCTCGGTACACAAAGGTATAAAGGTCATAATGAACTTTTATACAATTTTACTACCATTTATTAGACTGGATAAAATTTGAGAGCGAAAGCACCTGAGCTCTCATCGAACATTCTTGATTCAAACATCAAATTCTCTATTTCTTAGGCCGCCTTTACTCAGTTCGACACTTGAAACATGATAGTCTGCTAGGCCTTCATGTTGGTTGTTTTAAATGTGATTATTCATAGGCGAAACATGATAAAATGCGGGCCTACTAAGTAGATAATCAAGACACATGTGAACAGAAGGCAGCCTCATATGTGCGTAAAACACCAATAAACTATCTTTTTATACCCTTGCAGAGGGTATTATAAAATTGTCCGGATGTTTGTAACGCATAGAAGGAAGCATCTCCGACCACATAAAGTATATATATTCTTGATCAGCACGACGAGCTGAGTTGATTTAGCCTTGTCCGTCTGTTTCTATGCTATCTCCTCCGTCATTTTTAAAGCTATTCTCACCAAACTTTGCACAAAGTCTTTTGGTACAAATACGCTGCACATTTGTCGGAACCGGCCGGATCGGATGACTATAGCATATAGCTGCCATAGGAACGATCGGTTGAAAACCTAGTCTTAAAGAGGAAAACTTTTTTGTTTTTAATGGAAACGCCTCCAAAGTCCGTATTTCTTAGTTTACTATCCCTTCCCATGATTTCACTAAGTTTGGTCGAAATCGGATGACTATAGCATATAGCTGCCATAGGAACGATCGGTCGAAAAACTAGTTCTAGTGAGAAAAACTTGTTTGTTTTTAATGAAAACGTCCTTATCATTGGCATACACTTAATCTATATACTTTTACACAATTCTACAAAGATTGGTTGAAATCGGATGACTATAGCATATAGCTCCCATAGGAACGGTCGGTAGATAAACTAGTTCTAGTGAGAAAAACTTTTTTGTTTTTAATGAAAACGTCCTTATCATTGGCATACACTTATTTTATATACTTTTACACAATTCTACAAAGATTGGTCGAAATCGGATGACTATAGCATATAGCTCCCATAGGAACGATCGGTAGATAAACTAGTTCTAGTGAGAAAAACTTTTTTGTTTTTAATGAAAACGTCCTTATCATTGGCGTACACTTAATCTATATACTTTTACACAATTCTACAAAGATTGGTTGAAATCGGATGACTATAGCATATAGCTCCCATAGGAACGATCGGTCGAAAAACTAGTTCTAGTGAGAAAAACTTTTTTGTTTTTAATGAAAACGTCCTTATCTTGCATACACTTATTTTATATACAACTTCTAATCATATGTCATAAACGATCGTGATAAACTAGTTCTAGTGAGAAAACTTTTTGTTTTTAATGAAAACGTTCTTATCATTGGCATACACATATTTTATATACTTTTACACAATTCTACAAAGATTGGTTGAAATCGGATGACTATAGCATATAGCTCCCATAGGAACGATCGGTCGAAAAACTAGTTCTAGTGCGAAAAACTTTTTTGTTTGTAATGAAAACGTCCTTATCATTGGCGTACACTTAATCTATATACTTTTACACAATTCTACAAAGATTGGTTGAAATCGGATGACTATAGCATATAGCTCCCATAGGAACGATCGGTCGAAAAACTAGTTCTAGTGAGAAAAACTTTTTTGTTTTTAATGAAAACGTCCTTATCATTGGCATACACTTAATTTATATACTTTTACACAATTCTACAAAGATTAATCGAAATCGGATGACTATAGCATATAGCTCCCATAGGAACGATAAACTAGTTCTAGTGAGAAAAACTTTTTTGTTTTTAATGAAAACGTCCTTATCATTGGCATACACTTATTTTATATACTTTTACACAATTCTACAAAGATTGGTCGAAATCGGTTGACTATAGCATATAGCTCCCATAGGAACAATCGGTCGAAAAACTAGTTCTAGTGAGAAAAACTTTTTTTTTTCAATGAAAACGTCCTTATTATTGGCATACACTTATTTTATTTACTTTGGACACATTTCTACAAAGTTTTATCAAAATCGGATGACTATAGCATATAGCTGCAGTATGAATGATCGGTCGAAAAAGAAGTTGAAGTGAGAAAAACTTTTTGTCTTAAATGACATCGCCTCCAAATTTCGCAATTAACAGTGTATTATGCTTTTCCATGATTTCATCAAGTTTAATAGAAATCAGACATCTTTATAGTATAGATCCCATAGAAAAGTAACGTCCAAAAAGTAGTCTTAGAAAAACTTTTTTGTTATGAATGAAAGCTGCAAGGGTATACAAAACTTCGGCCGAGCCGAAGTTAACTTACCCCTATTTTTTCGGTTTAAAAAAAACTTTTCTTGAGAGTTACTTAGCCCAATCATTTAGGCTAATAAGTTATTACACCCTTGTAGGGGGTACTATAAAATTGTCCGGATGTTTGTAACGCCCAGAAGGAAGCGTCTCCGACAAAATAAAGTATATATATTCTTGATCAGCATGGCGACCTGGGTTAATTTAGCCCTGTCTGTCTGTTTCTATGCAATCTCCTCCGTCAGTTTTAAAGCTATACTCACCAAACTTTCCACGAAGTCTTTTGGTACAAATACGCTGCACATTTCTCGGAACCGGCCGGATCGGTCGAAATCGGATATCTGTATAGTATAGCTGTCATAGAAAAGTAGAGTCTGAAAAGTAGTCTTCGTTAGAAAAACTTTTTTTTTTATAGTGGAAATGTCTTCAAAATTGTGCGCTCCAACACAATTCGACAAAGTTTGGGTAAAATCGGAACGATCGGTCGAAAAACTAGTTCTTGTGAGAAAAACTTTTTTGTTTTTAATGTAAACGTCCCTTACGTTGGCATATATTTATTTTATATACTTTTACACAATTCTACAAAGTTTTGTCAAAATCGGATGACTATATCATATAGCTGCAGTATGAATGATCGGTCGAAAAAGAAGTTCTAGTGAAAAAAACTTTTTTGTTTTAAGCTAGGTACGGAGAAATAGTCACGAAATCTCAGTTAATTATTTCGTCGATATCAAGTTCGAAATAATTCGCACATCTCTAGTTTTATAGGCGTTCATCTCTCATTGTTTTGTTTACAAATTTAGTCAAGTCAAAAAATAAGCAAAATGGATTTGAATAAAATGCGAAGAGTTTTGTTGGCTTGCAATGCAGCTTTAGTTGCCACAATCGCTCTACATAAGTAGCAAGAAGCGGTCGTGAAGACAACCAACAAAAGAAAGTGTTGGTTTAACTCTTAGTTGCAGGAAAGATTCAAGAGGGGCATAAGCTTTCCACGAATGCGTGGGCGTGTTCAGGACTATCCCAAATTTATCAGGGACAACCTCAAGGCCTTTGTCGATTTGCAAGATGGAGCTGTACCGTGGCAAAATGATTACGCTGCATTACCCGAGCGTTCGTAAATAGATAAGTTAAAAAATACTCACGATTTGTCAATACAAATAAAACACAAATAACATTATGGTTTCGTGGTTTTTTTCAATAATTATTATATTTACCTTCCTTTCCGAGGGCAGAACCTATACCCTCTTAGATGCTTCGTGTCAAGCCGCTATCAAAATGCTGCTTATATATCCCACAGCACAGTTTTCTCCTTAACTAATTTGATAAGGGCCACCTTTTCCTCTTTTGAGAAGTGGCTCACCCTTTTGAAATGCTTTTTGGTGGTTTTTGCACTCATTGCAAGGCACTTGTTTTTCTTGTAGGGCGCCGCACAGTGTGCGGCGCAAACACTGACAGTTAATTACGAAAAATATGGTTTAGGTATATTTCGAACCTTCGAAATCAACAATCATCGACAGACAATTGCGTGACACGCAGTGATCGGGTGGCAACGCTGTGCTATCGATATGATACTTCGCACGTCAACTCAATACACACTTTCGAAATGACAACCTGCGAAATTCGTACGAAATATTTTTTTTTGTATGGGATTTTCGATTTCGAGACCATTTCGCAGGTATCTCCGTACCTAGCTTTAAATGAAATCGCCTTCAAAAAATGTACATGTTAGTTTGATATGCTTTTTCACGATTCCACTAGTATAGCTGACACAGAAAAGTAAGGTCCGAAAAGAATTCTTATTTAGAAAATCAAACTGGAAGGGTATAAAAACTTCGTCCGATCCCAATTTAACTTTCCCCTATTTTTTTTTAGTCTGGTCTATAATATGTATATTTATCAAATATTTTTTATACCTAATGTGAGAAGTAAGCAGTTTTCATTGTGAACTCAAGGTACCCTATATCTTTTTATTAAAACTTTCTCAGTTCAGTTTGGCTTAATGTTCAGTCAAGAATCAAATAAATTAAGCAATGTTTTCTTATCCTTTCGATAAAGTAATTTAATCGTTCCTTTTTTTAATCATTTGTCACCCAAATATTTAACTATGGTGTAGTTTTAGTTATTAAACTATATTTAATATACCAAAAGTTGGGTTAAGCTCCCCAGATTTTCCGTCATTTTTCCAAGATTTATGTCTATGCTGCCATATACCATTATTAATAGCTTTGGGTCTAACTTAACATGGCTGGCTTAAACCAGAGCAATTCCATTTCCATTCAAAACCAAAAGAAGTGCCAAAACGAGCTTTTGTGCAAATTCATAAATTTTTATCCTTTTTTATTGCCAAAAAAAGAGTAGAAAAGGTGTGCGCGAAAAATGGAAAGTGAAATACACGAAAACTCATTTCCGTCATGTGGCGGGGAATGAAAAGCTGTGCTTAACCCCTCAACAAGGACAACAACAACTACTCGCGGAGGGACAACAATTGCAGTCGCAGAAGTAGAAGCAGACGAAGAGTTAAGCGAGCTCTCAGCGCTTCACTAATTACTTTGCCACCTACAGAACATTACGAGAATTGGACAACAGAGGGCGGCACACTTAATGTCAAGCATACGACATGTTGACTGCCTGCGGTTAACTCTCGTGTGGGATTGGGTGGTTAGATTCGCCGCCCATTTCCATTTAAATATGTCGAAAAGAGAGAAGGATGTGAACGCGTGTGTGTGCCGTTGAAAAGCGCTGTCAGGATGAGCGGCTCAGAATCTCAGTGTCCTGTCGCGCGTAATTTATGCATGTCTAAGCAGGCTTTTGGCCATTGTGAATGCATGTGAGTGGTATGGAATGTGAATGAATGAGACCCGAGGGATAAAGTTGAATGGGGGTACTTTTTTTTCTTTTTTAAGTGCGTGAATGTCTGGCAAAGTGTATGAAATGGATCTTTAGTCGAAGTGATTGTAAGAGGTCTAACTAACTAAAAACTTGTTCTGTTCTCATGTGCTCCACCTCAAATTAAAATTAAACAAATTGTCTTCCAACTAAATAGTACTTAGGCAGACCAATTTCTCTCTGTGTCACGTAACTGTCATCATCATCAGCCACTCTTACCACACATTTAAATTACCTAATTGACTTTTTTTCCTAACACTTTGACAAATCCAAAGTTCAACAACCTGTTGCACAAGTGACACAAACAGAAGAAAAACTGCGACACGCGACATTAAAAACGTGGCAGGCAATAAAAATTGAGGTCAACAGCAGCGGCAGCAACAGAGGCTAATGAATAACAAAGACTGAAAGGAAAAAAAAAAGAGAAACAACAACAGTCGGAGCTGCCGTGTCGCATAATTTCGCATTGAAAATGTCAACAGCACAAAGTGCACAGGGAGGAGGGCCCGGGTTAGGCGGGTGGCCCCAGGGGCTTATCAAGATGCGCAATTAAATATGGAAATGTGCAACAAGAGTAGCGGCAGAAACAGCAACAGAAAATGGAAAATGCAGGCGACAAAAGTCATTACCTCAACTCTCCCCCCCGCCGCAAAAAAACACAAAAAAGGTTGAAAAACAATTAAATGTCATTTTGTGGCACACTTTATTTAGGCAAAGGGCTTACTGACAGGGCGGATTCCCTTTCCCTGATGATGCTGTGTATTTTAGTTAAGTGTTGTTATTGTTGTTACTTTGCTGTTGTCGACGCATTTTGCGTTTCACGATTATTTGGTGCAAATATTTGAAAATTAAACACTGAGTGGAACGGGGAGTCCCCGCGCAGAGCCTAAAATTCGTTGGAGAATTTATATTATGTGTCGACAACTACAACAACAGCTGGCGGCGGCAAAAGGTTTCGGGTTCAGTTCAGAATTCAGACAAGGCAAACAATTTCAATTTGCATTGTAGGAAACAAGGACACATAAACACTAACATGAAGTATACACACTCACACACCAGTAAAATGGCTGCCAAAGTTCAAAAACTACAACTATGTATGTATGTTTGTTTGAATGCTGGGAATATGTGTTGTGAGAGGGTTGGAAGTGGGAGAACAAACTGTAGAAAGACGCATCAAGTGGCGGTTTGGGAAACGTGTGAGGCTTAGTTCACCAGAGTTCTGGCAATACGAACAGATGGAATTGTTGAAGTGCAGAAATGTAAACTAACAATGCGGTGAGAATGGTCTACTTGGCAGAGTCCATCATCAGTAAAGCATTTAAGGATTAAACAGTTTTTTTAAATATTTTAGAAATTAAGTTAAAAATAGTAACGGTTTTTATACCCATTGAATTGAAAATGGGAAAAGGGGGATCATGAAGTTGTGCAAAAGTATGTAACAGATAGAAGGAAACATTTGCGACCCTATAAAGTATATATATTCTTGATCAGCATCAACAGCCGAGTCGATTAAGTTAAAAATAGTAACGGTTTTTATACCCTGTTCCCATTGAAAATGGGAAAAGGGGGATCATGAAGTTGTGCAAAAGTATGTAACAGATAGAAGGAAACATTTGCGACCCTATAAAGTATATATATTCTTGATCAGCATCAACAGCCGAGTCGATTTAGCCCTGTCCGTCTGTCCGTCCGTCTGTCCGTATGAACGCGTGTTTCTCAGAGACTATAAGAGCTAGAGCCACAAATTTTTGCACGTAGGAAGGTGTATACCCGATTCAATACGAGTTTGTTTCAGATTTGGAAAATTCCTCCCCCTCCCCCCTTTAAGCGCAAAAAACTGTCAGAGCCACAATTTTTAAGATAGACCTAAAGATAGACAAACTTTACATATATATAGTATGGCCCAATATCTATCTATTCTGAAAAGATCAATAAGATCGGACAATAAACACCGAAATTATAAACGAATCAATTTTGCTTGTGGGAGAGAGGGGGGTGTCTTGCATTGTCAGTTATCGCTCGCGGCCGCATGCCATGCGTTTGTGTGTATGTTGGAGTGTGTGTATGTGTGAGTGTGTGTATATGTAAAGGAAAACAAACGAAATCAAGGGAACAGGGTATTTTGTAGTCGGGGCACTCGACTGCAGCTCCCTTACTTGTTAAATTTTATAATACAGTTTTTTCTAACTATTTGCCGGTAAAACCATATCAATTATTAAGTATTTCTCATATTTAAACATTTCGACAGACTATCCTCTTTTATGTTGGTTCTACGAGCCGAACACGAACCAGCTGTCTTTGTGAGATTTTCCTAATGAGCTACATAATAATGATTTTGAGGAGGACTCAACGACAGCTGAAACGCTTAGTTTTCTTGGCAATAAACACTTTTCCTCTGCTGATGATGTGCTATAACTATCTTTAATATGTTGTGAAATTGAGTCTAAAAAATTATTTCTAAAATGTAATTGTAACTTATGTTTTAAAAGGCGCTATGTCGACTCGGCAAATCTCATAGGGGATGATAGGGTTCTGTGGTCATTAGAGAGGCCCTTAAAACGACAAAATGGACACAATTGTTGTACAATTGTGTAGTTAATAATGGTGAAAGCCAAAAAAAATTTTATTTTAAGGGCGCGCCATGGCTTCAAAGTTTGGAAAAAAATTTCTCATACGACTCGTGAAACAAATACAAATTTTTACAACCAAAACTTAAGTTCATTTCAATTGTTGTCATTTTCTGAAATTGAAAAAGGCAACTACATTTTTTGGAAATATGACAAAAGAGACTTCAGTGTTTTTGGTCGGCTTATTGAAACCAATTTTCGATAGTGGCCAACGAAAAGGTGTGCGCTATCTCCCAGCAAGCAAAGTTCGGAGCGCTCCAAATTATGTTTCTAAAAAGAGCCGAGCTTAAGAGCGTTTTTGGGGTAAACACATAGATTTGAGGGTTTTCGGAGCACATTTTAACATTTTCGGAGTTGAAGTAGGTAAGTAATCAAAAATGTTCTTTTCGTTGATTCTTTTTCTACAAATAACGGGATGCCGAAATCATGCGATAAGCAAGACGATAGAGAATTCACAAGTTCATTTAGTTGTGAAATGAAAGTAAAGGGCGTGCTTGCGAAATAATATTAAAAATTAAATAGTGGTAAAAAGTGATAGAATTAAGTATTATAAGAAAGTAAAATAAGCATTTAAGAAAACTAACTTCTACAAAAAATTATATTTGTTTAAATTTTAGAATGTAAATATTGACACTATGCCTTATTTCATAATGAATATGTATATTTATATTTAAGTTCATCCTTTTTCCCATTTTGTTAATCTTAAGCTGTTAATTTTTAAGTATAATAAATACATATAAGATTAAATTTAAAAATGTAAATATTGAAATCGAGCCTTATTTCTTAAAAAATTTTTTTTTTTACATTTTCCATTTTGTTAGTTTTTAAGGTAAACAAACACATCATAAACAAGTAAGGGAGCTGCAGTCGAGTGCCCCGACTACAAAATACCCTGTTCCCTTGATTTCGTGTGTTTTTTCTTTACACACACTCACACACTCCAACATACACACAAACGCATGGCATGCGGCCGCGCGCGATAACTGACAATGCAAGACCCCCCTCTCTCCCACAAGCAAAATTGATTCGTATATAACTTCGGTGTTCGATCTTAGTGATCTTTTCAGAATAGATAGATATTGGGCCTTACTTAATATATGTAAAGTTTGGGAGGTCTATCTTAAAAATTGTGGCTCTGACAGTTTTTTGCGCTTAAAGGGGGGAGGGGGAGGAATTTTCCAAATCTGAAACAAACTCGTTTTGAATCGGGTATACACCTATCTACATGCAAAAATTTGTGGCTCTAGCTCTTATAGTCTCTGAGAAACACGCGTTCATACGGACAGAAGGACAGACGGACGGACAGACGGACTGACAGACGGACGGACAGACGGACAGGGCCAAATCGACTCGGCTGTTGATGCTGATCAAGAATATATATACTTTATAGGGTCGCAAATGCTTCCTTCTATCTGTTACATACTTTTGCACAACTTCATGATCCCCCTTTTCCCATTTTCAATGGGAACAGGGTATAAAAAAACAAGTAAGGGAGCTGTAGTCGAGTGTCCCGACTACAAAATACCCTTTTCCCTTGATTTCGTGTGTTTTTTCTTTACATACACACACACTCACACATACACACACTCCAACATACACACAAACGCATGGCATGCGGCCGCGCTCGATAACTGACAATGCAAGACCCCCCCTCTCTCCCACAAGCAAAATTGATTCGTATATAACTTCGGTGTTTATTGACCGATCTTAGTGATCTTTTCAGAATAGATAGATTTTGGGCCTTACTTGATTTATGTAAAGTTTGGTAGGTCTATCTAAAAAATTGTGGCTGTGACAGTTTTTTGCGCTTAAAGGGGGGAGGGGGAGGAATTCTTCATCCGTCCGTCTGTCCGTCTGTCCGTATGAACGCGTGTTTCTCAGAGACTATAAGAGCCAGAGCCACAAATTTTTGCATGTAGATAGGTGTATACCCGATTCAATACGAGTTTGTTTCAGACTTGGAAAATTCCTCCCCCTCCCCCTTTAAGCGCAAAAAACTGTCAGAGCCACAATTTTTAAGATAGACCTTCCAAACTTTGCATACATCAAGAAGGCCCAATATCTATCTATTCTGAAAAGATCAATAAGATCGGACAACAAACACCGAAGTTATATACGAATCAATTTTGCTTGTGGGAGAGAGGGGGTCTTGCAGTGTCAGTTATCGCGCGCTGCCGCATACCATGCGTTTGTGTGTATGTTGGAGTGTGTGTATGTGTGAGTGCGTAAAGAAAAAACATACAAAATCAAGGGAACAGGGTATTTTGTAGTCGGGGCACTCGACCGCAGCTCCCTTACTTGTTTTTTTCTTTTTTTGGCCATTTTGGACTACCAAACCCCCAGATTAGTGCTCTTTTTTTAATTAAATGTGCACTACAATATGTGTCTAAAAAGTGCCTTTCAGGAGGCAATTCAGTACCCCTTCAAGTGACTTTTATGAGTCTTTTATGTGTCTTTTATGAGGTTATTTTATGCTTCATTGGGAGGGTGAAAGCACTTAAATCTGTGTCAGAAAAGAGTCAGACTAGACTCAGAAAACTTGCACATTAAGTGCGACCGTTTTCATAGAAAAAAACGCTCTTTCCGGACTCTTTTTGGTGCACATTATGAAGGTGAATGCTCCTAAAAAAGTGTCCGAAAAGTGTCAGAAAACGCACATATTGCTTGCTGGGATACGGCACAAGATTCACAAAACTTTCGGTCAAGGAAAGTATGAGCGCTGTGGCTTACAAACTAGCCATTTTCAATCAAGAAAGCGCGGCTTTGGAGGATATATACGTTTTTATTGTCACTAGCTATATGGGAGTTTGGTTTCAATGTAAACTTGGGAGTAATGCGCCATATCTTGATTTAACTTTCATAAGGAAATTGATCCAACAATATCTTAAGTGGCATTAAAAATTCTGAATCATTTATAGTCCCTAACAGAGAAAGCGGTTTCCATTGCATTTTATGATAATGAAAAAAGTTAGAATAAAGAAGTACGTCTTACAACTGGAAGATATGGATACATTTATTGGTAATTTATTTATTTAATTAATTTTGCTATTTATAAAATAGTCTCAAATTTTTCAATCGACTGGAATCTTCATTCGAATTTCTTAAGAAAGATCCACGGTCGTGGTTTGAAGACGAGGAATATTTGAGTGTGCAGAAAATAATATCTTCCCTAAATGTTGTTAAGGGTGTCAGGGGGGTGTCAAATCTTGAAAATAATCTTTATAGGGAATGAATAACGGACAGGCGGTTAATGTTGTTCAAGAATATATATATAGTACTCTATGTGGTAGGAGATGCTTCCTTCTAAACGTTACCATCTGCAAGGTTGTATGTAAAAATGGTTGGCTCAGTTTATATCGCATATATAAAAAAAAAACAAGGCAAACATAGTTTTCTATTATTATTTTTAAAATTCGAAATGAATTAAAATCAAATCAACGCCGACTATTTGTAAATGAAAAAAATATATGAAAATAGGCAACACTGCGTATGAGTGATTCAAAAAACTTAAGATCCTCGGCTTGCCACTTAAAACTCAATTCTTTCTACTTTTATTTTTTATACGTCTATTATACACCAAAGCGCTTCAGAGAGGTGGGTGAGACCGCGCGGCCAAGTTTCATTTTGTAATCGTAAAAATAATTTTTCATAGCTCAGATATTCAAAAATATTTTTCCAAAAGGATTTTCGAAAAATGAACGAAGGCCGCGTGGTCTTATTTCATTTTGTGTTCGCGGCTTAAATTCATTTTGCAGAATGCAATTAGGCCGCCAAATTCACGCGGCCTAATTTTACAGAGCCGTTGCAGACCCGCTAGACGTATCTAAAGCTGCAAATGAGACGCGGAGACCTATACACTCAAAAAAAATCAATCCAACCGGGTTTACATCAATCCGAAACAGGATTGAAAACAGGGTAATCCGATCCAAAAATCCTGAAAAAATTAAATTTACCCCGCATAAAGATTAAATTTATCAAAAAATTCGAGCTCAATTTAATCCCAAAGCAGGATCACTTTAAGCTTTATTTGCTCCCAGAAAGATTCCTCTACCTTTCCTTTCTTTCTCCATCTTCCGTAGGACACACCCACCGACACCAGTTTTGATATGTTTAAAGCTTTTGAAAAAAACAAAGAAATTTAAAAATTATTGTAGTCTTGTCTGGGGACTCGAACTCAAATCCTTGCAGCTTTCCTCTGAGCACGAATGGCATTTTATCGCACAGCACCAAATCACATGATTGTTGTTCAATGTCTTAAATGCTATTTATACTTTTTATTTATTTATTTATTTCGCCACAGGATAACCTTAACTGGCTACAATACCACTTAAAACTAACAGTAACAATTTAACTACAAGAAGAAGTCCCTAAGAAGTCGTTTAACAATAATATTGTCGATGCTAAAGTCAAACCGCATGCCAACTGGGAGACGATTGTACATCAACAGGGCTCTACATATCGGCTCATTATTGACATAATTGACCCTATGAGTTGCTACTCTAAAAGGGACCAAATCACGCAAAGATCTGGGCGGAACATTGAAAGGAATCTTGTCCAGTATCATAGGACAATTAATATTGCCGACTACAATGTCCTTTAATAAAATTAAAGACGCAATTGTCCTTCTATCCTCAAGGGTGGAAATATGCAATAGCCGACATCTACTCAGATATGGTGGAAAAGGCTCCGAAAAATGTAAATGGGAGAGTGCAAATTTAAGAAATCGTTTCTGCAAACGCTCAAGCCTGTTTATGTGAACGGCAGCAGAAGGATTCCAGATAAACGAAGCATATTCAAGCCTAGCCGTGTATAGGGATCGTTAAATTGTTTGGAATTGCGCTTTACAAAGCCCAGCATTGAATAAGCTTTGGGGAGGATATAATTTAGATGCTCAGAAAACTGAAATTTGGAGTCAAACACCACCCCCAAATCCATAGCTTCATACTGTCGTCTCAAAGCGTGATGATTAATGGAATACGATGTTAATATCGGCAGGTTGCGCTTTACATATGTAACAAAGAAGCATTTTGAGAAGTTAAGAGGCAGCAAATTGCGCCCGCACCAGTCAGCAACCGAATTAAGATCGCTTTGAAGAACTTCAAAATCACTGATGTTTTCAACAGATCTAAAAATTTTTAAGTCATCAGCATACATTAGATAATGCGAGTTAAGTAGGCAGCCGATATCAGTAATAAATAGTGAAAATAGCAATGGACCTAGTACACTCCCTTGAGGGAGGCCAAATGTTGCTATGTAGGTGCTTGAACGTATGCCATTAATGAGAACTTGGTACGATCGAACATCAAGATAAGAATCAAACCAATTGAAGATGATCAATTGAGGATCCTATCATTCCTAATTTATGAACAAGGTGAACTCGAATGGGATTGAAGTAAGCACATATGGAAAAAAAGAAGCTCGAAAGGATTGTGTGAAGCCTTAAAAGATTGAATTGAGTAGAATATCCCGTAAATCGAGATTGAATTTTTAAGCTCGTACCGGGATTTATTGTAAGAAAAAAAGATTGAATTTATCTCGACTTTTTTTTTCTGTGTAGCTATGTGATACGAGCTGTCAAATATGTGGGCACCTGGATTAAGAACATTGGCTACTCTATTAAGGGCTGCGTCGTTCTCCTGGAGGTCGTCAACAAGTGCTATTGGCCCTGTGTACGTCCGTAAGATGGTTGTATGTCCGCCATTTGACGTATGTTGTCACAAGTCCAGCCCGGTACACAACTAACTCGATGGCCAGAGCTTTTTGGGACGTCGAAACGGTCACCTGCTGATAAGAAGGACTTCTGTTTTGCTAACTTGCAAATTTCAAAAAGCTGTTATTTTCCAAAGTAATTGGCTCATCCCTTGCCATTGCTTTGGTCCCTCGGGACATTCTAAAATGTTCCTTGGGCCACGTACCCGGGGCAGCTACTTTTTGAACAACCAACAAGGCTACTTGCGAAACCACGCCCTCTGATACTAAGATGTTCCCATGCTCATTTTGTTTTATTTATCACAAAATTAATTGTTTGTTTATACAGAGTGAGCTATGTGCTATCGATAATAATCAAAAATCAAATCCATCTAACAAAGAAATGCTTTGATGGATTCAGATCTAACACAATCACGAAAATTAGCTATCATGATTGCACATCACGCCCGTTCACCAGCACAATCTAACAAAATTAGTCGATTTTTGGTCATCGATTTATGCTGGTGAACCCAATCAATGTTTAAAGCTTTAACAAAAAATATCGAAGACTATTGATTGTGTAAGACTACCAACGATGGCGTCTCGATAGTGTCAAACCATCGATAATGACGATAGTGCCATCGATAGTTTTCCGCCTTTACTAAATATGAACAACCTTCTAAATCATCATCACTGAAGGCTGAGATGTATCTTCTTTTTTCATATATGAAGAAATGCGGATTAACTTTTTATATATTAAACAAATAATTGAAACTTTTTTTGGATTGGGTAAAACTTATGCCAAACCAAGGTTCGAAACAAAAACTTCTCCCAAAAACCTCGAACCTTAATATTCTAAACTTTAATTTTAGTAAATTTTGGTTCGAGGTCCGCTAAAAACGTTTTTGCTTTGCAGCCCAGATTTAAAATGATCAACACTTGACTTAGTATTCTTGCGGTCATTTGTTAGTTATTGACTACTAACCAAGCTTGATTTTAATGAGGCTAAAAAGATATTTGTACGTTTTGGAATTAGAATTCTTCTTGGATACTTCTGGTCACCTTTTTAGTTGAAACCAGCGATTGCAGTCCAAACCGGTGGCTTACGATCTCTGTGAGCTATTGAACCTAATCTGTCATGTTTCCCAAACGGGAAAACATTTTGTGCTTTAATTACATACCTTGATTGGCTTATAAATTTTATAATCTAGAAAAAATCTAAATACCGCATGCCAACTGTCGCTCTAAAAAGTTTAAGTATTGACACATTCACACTTTCAATTTATCTTGTTTAATTTGGTTTAAAATTTTAATCTGGACTGGTTTCATATTAGAGACAACAAGCTTACACGTTCTTAAACACTCATTTCCACGATTTCACATATGAATGTATTTAGAGTACTTTAAGTGCTAGTTTCAAACGGTGTGGTATAAATTATAAGGTACTGAGCCAGCACCACGGCTAAAACGCCAATGCACAGCCAGTAACTTCCCTACACACACACGCATATGCACACGGTCTATCCCACCGCCAAATTTTTTGCTTAATGATTTTTCACGCCGCCACAAAAAAAGAAATAGCAATTCAAATAAAACTGGGATAAAATTTCATCAGCAAATTTCAATACGACTAAAGAATACTCTGAAATACAAGTAAAAGGTAATATTATTAAAATGAAATGTAAATTATATACATAAAAATTTGCACTTAAGCAAAAAATAAGCAAACATTTTTAAAAATGTATTTAATAGTACACTCAGAAAAAAACATTACCTAAAAATGCTCAAAATTACCTGAAATTTATGGACATTTTACCTAAAATGACAACCAAGGAATATTTTCCTTAATTTTTGGCCTCTATTACCTAAAAAATTTTAGGCAATAAAAAAGCTTTTTAGGTAATGTGTGACCTAAAAATTTAGGCAACATATGACTTTAAATCGTCTATTTAGGTAATATATAGGCTTAAAAATTAGTCAATAAATAAGATTTTCAGGTAATGAGTGGACTAATAATTTTGGCAATGTATGACCTTAAAGCGACCTTTTAAGGTAATAGAAAGGCTTGAAATTTAGTCAATAAATTTGATTTTTAGGTAATGAGTGGACTTATTATTTTGGCAATGTATTTCCTTAAAACATCCGTTTAAGGTAATAGAATATTTCCCTTATTTTAGGCAGTAAATATCCGAATATATGTGAAACCCCAAAAAAATAATCCAGTTTTATAAAGGCTTTTTATTTAAAATTCAAAATCTTATATTCTAATATAATTTTGGTTTTACATATAAACCTAAATTAAATTTGTGTATATGAATAGGGGGATTATTTACATCTTTAAGATCTATTAACTTAAAATTAAGGCGATTTAGTATTTCGTAACTGTAAAAATGATGGCGAAACTCTGTTTCCAATTCTTGACAAAATATTAATACCTTAAAATAAATCAAAGTGGAGAAATAGTTGAAAAATATGAAATCAAGCCGTTAGGATGAGTTCCATATAAAAATACGTACATACATTCGGCAAAGTTTACATATATGTGTCAGTGGAACTAGGTTATTAGTTAACATATGTTTTTTTTAGAATTGATTTTGTTCGTTTCACATTTCGTTTTTTTTATTTATTTAACAAAAGTTTTGATTTGTACTGCTGCGCCTACTATTATTTAAGGGTGCATCCAACAACTTACTAGAAATTTTGGGGTAAATTTAACTCAGAGACCGGCACGACGCTATCTACTGGCAGCGTTGCCATTTTAGCTATTTTTGTTTGTTAATCTTTCTTGTGGTTTAAGAATGCCGATGGTGGATAATTTTTTTGTTTAATAGCGGTTGGTGGGAGCTATAGCCTATATCTGCCGCCTACCGCTATTTTACAAATTTTCTGCCTTCTGCATTAGTAAAACTCAAGAAAGTTTAACAAACAAAAATAGCTAAAGTGGCAACGCTGTCGTTGTCTACTGGGCAATCGACACACACACACACACACATGATGGAGTTAGATGAAATTTGGCTAGAAGCGTTACACAACAAGCAGATGCAAACACATGTTCCGCTGTCTCTTTCTATCACACAGGCATTAATTGGCTGGCCATTAGCATGTTGACGGCTTCACCTTCTTAATTCCACTTTGGTTAGGTATTTGTCAACACATTATATTTGTGCAGAGCGATTTCAGCAAAGAAAAAAACACACACAGTATTACCTCTTCGTGTTGCTGCACGCCGAAGCGCTGCGTCGTTTCCAATAAAACCATGATGTTAACAATACCAAATAATAACAACATAGTAACATAATAATAATAACGGACTAAAAAAGAACGGGGCGGCAGCCGACGAGACCACCGTGTATTATTGCATTATGAAGAAACCAACCCTTATATGCACACACTGCATGTACATACATATTTATTTTTGCAGTCGTCTCTGATTTAGGTTTTTTGTTTCAGCGGTACACTTCACTTTTTTCTTACCTTTTTTTCTTTCACTTGTATTTTTTCACACAAACAAAACGCAACTGTCCGACGCGTGCAAAAACATGAAATGAACGACTCATCGAGATTTTTCGGTTTCGAAGAAGACTCAGTGTGACCATTTGCGTAGTAAAAAAATTGCCATGCGGGCTTGGCGCATGATGCATCATGGCTTGGCGGTTTTTTTTAAATTCAAATCGGATTCATTAAATTAATTAACTTATTAACTTGTGCTTGACTTACACAAAGATGTTTGAGATTACACATCTGCATAATTCTCCCAGAAAGTTGAAAGTAACAAATTCTTCCACAATTTTACCCTGCCTCTTCCTCTTAAGTTCTGCCAAAAGGTGATTAACTCAATTCTGGCCATAATCAAATACATAATTAATTGAATTAACCTTTGTAAAATTACAAATATTTTAAAATACATATTCTGCCCACAAAATTAATTAATTAATTATTCTGCCCATTAAATTAATTAATTTTAGCTAGGTCTACATTTAGTTTGGCTGAGTACTAAGCTTATGAATATAAATAAAAGTGAATAATCGGTTTTAAATGGCGTTTAAGCCGCTGAGAGAAAATATCGACATTTTCGCCTTATGTTCATGTCCATCAGGAAAGAATCAAAACCAAGTTTTTTTCCCCCCCAACCCGGAAAAAAACGGTTAAAAGTTTTTCCTCCCCAGCAAAATTTTTTTTGTTCGACCGGGAGTATTTAAGTTTTTTTTTTTGTATGGACCCAAACGAAGGAAAAAATTTGTTTGTTGTTTTTTTTTTTTTTTTTTTATTAATGATTTTTAAGATTTTTTTTTTTTTATAAAAATTTTTTTATTTTTTTTTTTTTTTTTTGGTAATATATTTTTGTAAATTAGTTAAAATTTTTTTTTGTGTGTTGTGAAAAAAATTTGTGTGTATAATTGGTTTTGTATGGGTCCTTTTTGCAGAAAGTCCCAAAAAAGAACTGTTGCTCGCAGACACAATTGGAAACGGGATCAAAAAGACACTTTAAACCTGTTTTTACTCAGCGTGCTCTTTGGTCAATCAGTGAGAGCTTCTTGTCGCTCTCTTTATGTACGCGCTCACTTGAGACACCTGAAATCGTTGAGAGTGTCTTTTGTGTTATTAGTTGTGTTATTTCAGAACGCAAAGATTAACGTCCCAGCAAGTGACCATTTCTCTCTCTCTCACTCTTTCACGCTTTGCCACTGATGAGATAAAGCAACAACAAAGCACTAACGATACAACAACAAAAAAGACAGTTTGTGCTTTAACGCAAATCGTTTTGCTCAGTTGCCGAGGCTCAGTTGAGGAGCGCCGAGCAAAAATATCCCATTCAAACTGTTGTCGCAAGAGCGCTTCGTGTATTCTCTCGCCGATCAGCATAAAACAGAAAACACGAGAGACACAAATTGTAAGTGTTCTGTTCAGAGAGTGAGCGAGTCTGTCTAATTTTTTCCTGTTATTTTAGTGAGCAGACAGCTTGTGAAATTTTGATTGAGCATATTTTGGGAGCTCTGATCTTAAAAGTGTTTAAAATACTAATTCTCTCTGTCAATGACAGACACCCAAACTAAACCAACACTTGCAACCACATCTTGAATGTGCACAAAAGGTTGCCTTTGGAAAGTCCATTACCCCAATCACCTTTTAGAACCCCAAACAAAGCTTTGGCTTTGTTTAACTTTTCTTTCGTTTTATTTGGTGAAATTTCCAACTACAAAGAATCATTGACAGGGTAAACCCGCCTGTCCGCAGGCCAAGTACAGATATGCAGTAATTGCCCAGCAGATTAACACCTTTGCGGAGAGTCTCAAAACTTGTTCTTTTCAATGGAAAACACTTTTTCCCTTTTATTCCCTCGTTTAGTTTTTTGGTTTATAATCAAATGCAATGGCATGACTAAAAATGGAATTCTGCTGTCTGCACTTGGGCAGAACATGCGGGGTCGGTCCCTTCACTGAAAAGGACTGACAGCTGAAAAAGTCAACGCATCTTCTCTCTGGCCCCAAAACCCGTTTGTAGCTCCTCTCATCCAGCAGGCATTCCTGTTGCCATACAAAACAATTGACATGCATTGTAGTTGTTGTTGTAGTTGTTGTTGGCCGGAGTTGTTTCTACTCAACTGCAACTGCGCAGAATTGTCACAGAGACCAGAGCTTCAGCTTCTTACTGGTCCTCCTCCTCCTCTTGCTGCTGGATAAAAAAATTTCAATTTTCCAAATAAAGAACTGGTTTACTTTGCCAGGACTGGTTCGGTCTGCTCTTCGGCTGCTCTGACTCTTCATTTATCAATACCCCCGAGTTCCAGTTTTATTTCAAAATTGTTTTTTTTTTTTCTTTTTTGTGATATAAATTAAGATCAATATCGTCAGAATAAGAAACCAGGGCGGTAGCCATCCAGCAGGTGGCATTGCGTATTCATTTCTTTTTTGTTGCCAACTCTGATTTATATTCAGTTAGCGGAAATCGCTTAATACTCGTACGTGGGTTCCTCCATGAACCCATTCAAAAGCGCATTCCTAGCCGCAGCCGATTACCCGCTGTGCCTTCTCTCGGTTATTTATTGTAAGTATTTCGCTTATCTGCATTTTCTACTTACAATCTAATAAATTTCAAGTTGCTTAATTTGCCTTTTTTTTTTTTTGCTCAGTTCTAAACAGTCTCCTAAGCATTGTCAGCATGACATGACTTTTATGGCATAAAGTTATAATTCAAGTCAGAAACATTCTTGCATCGAAGATATAAAGTTTCCAGCCAAATGGTGTTTTAGTTATCTTTAGTAACTAACTTTATTAAACAATAACATAACACGCTAATAGAATGAATTATAAGTAAATCGAGTTGACAATGATGCAATGACGCTTCGAAGAGAATTGGCGGCTCGTGATGGTACCGTGTCGTATCGATAACTAGCCACTTGTATCGATTGGTGGCTGCAGCTATCGCATCATGGAACGACTCGGTGATGCCACAGCTACTCCCTCCCCAGTGACCATGTCGGGAGCGAATATAACCTTACGAGGTCGTTCGTAGGTGCGCAGCGTCCTTGGGGGCTGTGAGTCGTTTCCAGTTTCTTGTTCCCTCGCCACAAACGCCGGTTTGAGGCGCTCCGTTGAAACAGCTACTTCCTTGCCATCGATTTTGATGACAAACACGCGATCAGTAGGTCGTTTTACCACTTCGTAGGGCCCAGCATATGGAGGTTCCAAAGGTTGTCGAACGCTGTCTGTCCTAAGCATAACGTGAGAACAATCATTCATGTGTTTTAACACGAACAATATGATGGGCTGCAGGCGCCGGTCGAACAAGGCGCATATGCTCTCGAAATTTTTCGATAAATATTTTTGGGTGCAATGGTTTAGTCAAATCATCGAAAAATTCATTTGGGATTCGAATATGACTGCCATAGATCATCTCGGCAGATGATGTACCGAGATCTTCTTTGTAGCTCGTTCTTAGACCCAATAATACGGTTGGGAGCAAGTCGATCCAAGGGGTTTGTGGATTACACATGAGGGCGGCTTTGAATGATCGATGCCATCTCTCTATGGTCGATGGTATGCCGTGGTATGAATACGTTTGCTGCCCACCAAGTCTCCGAGTGCCTTAAAAAGGGCAGACTCAAATTGAGATCCTTGATCTGTGGTGATCGTATGGGGACAGCCAAATCGTGAGATCCAATGTGACCAGAACATTGAAGCCACTGTGTCGGCAGTGATATCTTTTAAAGTAACTGCTTCCGGCCATCTGGAAAACCGGTCAATCATCGTGAGGCAATAGCGGTATCCACTTACTTGAGGCATGATTACGATATCCAAATGTACGTGGTCGAAACGGCTATCGGGCATGTCAATCTTCTCCGGAATCATTTTGTTGTGACGATGTATTTTAGCTCGTTGGCAGCGTACACAGTTTCTTGCCCATGAGGTTACGTCCTTCCTCATCGACGGCCATACATACTTTCGTCGTATTTGTCTCAATGTGGATCTGCCACTCGGATGTGAAAGGCCATGTACAGAAGCGAAAACATCATACCGCATGGATTGAGGAATATATGGTCTGTTTGATCCAGTAGAGATGTCGCAATATACCATCACATTTCCATCAAACTGGACACGTTGAAGTTGAAGGGAGGTACTTCCTTGTTGGAGCTGATCCAGGTCATCGTCGTCTTGCTGTTCCTCTGCAATTTTTTCCAATGAAATTTCATTAGGCATCGAAATTGCGTTGAGTCGTGACAGTGCATCAGCTACTGTGTTCTCAGGACCAGCCACGTGCACTATATTAGTCGAGTATTGAGATATAAAATCCAGATGACGTAGCTGTCGTGGCGATGCTTTCTCGGGTTTTTGAGAAAAGGCATAAATGAGAGGTTTGTGGTCTGTTTTAATGACAAATACACGAGCCTCTAGCATATGCTTGAAATAGCGAATTGACTCGTAAATTGCAAGCAATTCACGATCGTACGTACTGTAGTTTCTTTCGGTCTGTGTCAGCTTTCGAGAAAAAAATCCAATCGGGTGCCATCGTTCGTTGATTTGTTGCTCCAATGCTGCACCAATTGCCGTGTCTGAAGCATCGCACACCAAAGCTAGCATCGCATCAGCAGCTGGATGTGCTATGAGAGCAGCTTGTGCGACGGAAAGCTTGCACTGCTCGAATGCTTTTAGTGCCTCAGGACTCCATTGAATTTTTCGCTTGTCGTTCTTTTTGATTCCTTTGCACATTTCACTAAGAGGCGCTTGAATCTCAGATGCATGAGGAATACAACGGCGGTAGTAGTTTATGATGCCTAGAAATCTACTAAGTTCAGCAAGTGTTTCCGGCCGATTGTATTTGGCAATAGCATCGATTCGATCCTCAGGTGGTCGCACTCCCTCGGAGTTTATGGTATAGCTCAGAAACTGCACCATAGGTTTAGCGATTTGGCATTTGTTCGTATTTATGCTCAGGCCGTGTTTCTGAAGTATTGAGAGAACAACTCTTAGGTGCTGCTCGTGCTCATCCGGATCTCTGGACATAATCAGTATGTCGTCGATGTAGCAATAGACAAAATCCAAGCCTCTAAATATGCTATCCATAAATCGCTGAAACGTCTGTGTCGCGTTCTTCAAGCCAAACGGCATGTAAAGGAACTCAATCAACCCGAAGGGAGTGCATACAGCGGTCTTCTTAATGTCTTCGTCAGACATTGGAATTTGATAATAGGCGCGAACCAAATCCAATGTTGAGAATATGGTTTTCCCGTGGAGTCGTTCGGCAAAATCGTGAATGTGTGCAATTGGATAACGATCTGGTACAGTAATCGAATTCAGTTTGCGATAATCTCCACAAGCTCTCCAACCACCAGTTCGCTTTGCAACCATATGCAAGGGGCTGGACCAGGAACTTTTTGATGGCCGGCAGATGCCTTGGTCGAGCAGGAAATTTATTTCGTCTTTTGCGACGGCGAGTTTTTCCCCAGAAAGTCGTCTGGGGCGATCAGCTACTGGAGTCCCACAAGTGTCTATATGGTGATAAACATTGTGCGTACTCTTGGTGCTGTGTTTTGTTGGTGTCCTGGTGACGTCTATGAACTGCGGAAGGACACCTCTGAAATCTATGTTTTTGTTGAGTGTCGAAATGGTAGAGTCAATAGTACTGGGTATTGTACCCCGAGTAGAAACTCTCGTCGTTTGGTCGATTAGTTTTTTGGTGTTGAGGTCGATGAGCAGATTATAGTGAGCTAATAAATCGGCTCCGATTATTGGTGATTGTACGTCAGCAATAATGAATGGCCACTTAATAGAGCGGCGTAATCCCAGATTGAGATCCAACACGAATGTGCCATAGGTCTTAATGGGCGTTTGATTTGCTGCGAACAGATGTAAGTCGTTGACGCTGGTCTTAAATTTTACAGATGCCCGTGGAATCACGGATACTACTGAACCTGAGTCGACCAAGAATCTTGTTTTCGAAGAGCGATCAAAAATATGTAGACGAGGCTCGGCCAGGCATTGGTCGCCCGACGACGAACCCCTCGAATTGCTGCTGGTTGTCATACAGCTGCCGCCAACCAGCGAGGCCGACAGCTGCTTTAGTTTGACGACTTCCAATACTGGCAGCCACGGCGGCACTTTTGTGCCTTGTTGCCGAACTCCTGGTGGTACCAGCATTTTTGCTTTTGCTCCTCTCCCTTGTTGTTTGACGAACCTCGGAACGGACGTGAGGGAGAGTTCGATTCGGAGCGTGATCCTCTGAGGTTTTTTATTTCAAATTGGAGTTTACTCACCGAGTCCATAAGTGACTGAATAGTCGCACTCATGTCAGGCTTTGGTGAGCCGGCGAGAGCCTCCACTCTATTCGACGATGTCTGCTGCTGGGAATCGACAGCGAATAAAGAGCCTGGATTAGTCGCCTCCAGCATCTTGTCCGCAGTCTTCGCGAGTTCGCTCAAACTTTCCTCCTTCCAGACAGATAAGAGCGGACGAATGCATTGGGGCATCTGGGCCATGAAGAGAGCGCGAACTACATTATCGCTGCCAGTGGGAGGTGCAAGGCGTTTTATACGAGCCAAAATTTCGGTGGGCTTTAAACCCGCAGTATCAATCCCTTGGAGCAGACGATTTAACTTTGATTCTGCAGACTCAGCGAAATTGACGAGCAGGCGATCCTTGAGTGCATCGTATCGATCTGCTGCTGGAGGTGCGGAGACCAGGTCTTCGACGCACTGAAGGACGTCGTCTTCCAGGTGAACAGCAATTATATCAAATCGATCAGCATCCTCGGTGACATTGTTCAGCCTAAACGATCGCTCGAGTTGGGCAAACCAGAGCTGTGGGTTATCTTTTTTGAATTTCGGCACATGCAGGCGCGGGGGGGTGGGACGTGCGTTTGCCAGCTGCTGCCGCATTTGTTGTAGTTCGTTTTGCATGATTTCCATCTGGACTCTCGATTCCTCCTCCGCCATGTTGATGTTGATGTTGTTGCTGCTGTCAAAGAAGATTTCCTCGTCGTCACTAATTGTGTCTCGTTGAGTGGAGCGCAAATTATATTTCGACATCTATCAATGAATATTGCATCAGACAATTTTTTGCACGATAAAACAACAACAAATTGATGCGCGTTGCTTGGCCGTAATTAAATTGAAATAAACTTAGTTCGTTGTGATTTCTTAATTAGTTCACTCGTCGCGGGTCACCACTTTAGTTATCTTTAGTAACTAACTTTATTAAACAATAACATTACACGCTAATAGAATGAATTATAAGTAAATCGAGTTGACAATGATGCAATGACGCTTAAAAGAGAAAGGGGGGGAGGGGATGGGGCCCCCCAGAACTAGCCACTTGTATCGATTGGTGGCTGCAGCTATCGCATCATGGAACGACTCGGTGATGCCACAGTGTTAGCACTAAGGCGCCATCTGGCGGCGATTAGAAGAGGCTTTTAAATTCTATGAATCAAAGTCAAAGGTGCTTTGAGTAGGAGGCACTAATGCCGGCTTGGAGTTCTCAAGAGGTTTAGCAAAGTCTTCTGATGATATAAGTTGAAAAATTCAATCTCTTTGTTCCCAGGTCTCAAATTCTCACAGCTTTTTTTTACTTTTTTAAATCCATTTTCAAGCCTGAGTTGAATATCAACTATTTTTTAAACAATGGACACTTGTTTCTGTGTTAACTTTTGGTTTCCGTTGCACGTGTACCGGGCTTAACATTTCCTTTTCTCACAATCCATAAAATTTCCATATCTCTCCCTGTCCGCTTTCCCCCATCCCCTTTTCATATGCTTATTTACTTGTAGTATGCGATAAGCCGCTTGACAAAGTTTCAGCAGCTGCAACTCCACACAAGCACACACACATCAGTTTCACTTTATGCTAAAGTCAATCCCAAATGACATTTCACCTGCTGTTCCTGTACCCCTTCGCCATCCCTCCCCCTCCCCTTATATCTCATGTGTGTGCCCTGATGAAACTGTCAACTGTCATTTTAAATTTTAATCGCTTGTTGTCTGGTGTGTTGTTTTCTCTCGCTTTGGACTTGTGTTGCCGCGATTATTGTCGCCACAACACGAAGATTTTTTAATTACTGCGCCACAAGGCAACAGCAAAAGTCGTCCAGTGGCAGTGCCAGTGTCTGTCTGTCTGTCTGTCTGCATGTCTGTCAGTCGCTTATCGCCGAGCTTTATAAAAATAATATAGCCAACGACACTCATTGGGGGTTTGTTACAGTTTGCCTTTGCTCTGTGCTCCATTTAGATAAATGACACATAAATTAAGCAATTTTCCTTTTATTTTTTTCGCTTTGTTCTTTGTCTCTTTGTAATGAAATAATTATAAAACAATTGTCAAGCTGCTGCTTATGTCACTTGGGTTGTCTTTTTCATTTGACAACGAACACAAAAAAAATCTATTAAAAGTTGTGCAGCTGGAGGGGGAGAGCTGAGGATTGGGGTAATGGGAATTCTATTCCCTCCATAAACTTTTATTTACTCTTTACTGCGCTTTTATCATTTTGGTTATGCAGCAGCCTGCTTAAATGCTAGATAATCATTTCAACAGGCAAAATGTCATAGTCATAAAGCAAAGGAAATTAAAGTTAAAGTAGGATTAAATGTCAGGTGATTTTCAAGAAATAAAAATATTTTAATGTTTCTAAATGTTTATAAACACTTTCTAGAACTATCGTAAAAATAAAGTTATGAATTGTTATTTTTTCTATCATAAAAATTCTGGAGCCAAGCTTCTCGCAACCTGCTTTGTGTGCTTCTAATGTTTGCTCAACAGAAAGGCAAGTTTGAGAATCTTTTGAATGGCTAGTTTCTTCGCAGCTAGCGCCAATAGCTGGTGGTAATTGTCTATAATATGTCCTTCTTCTTCAAAAATTCGTGAATTAATTTTCCTCGATGGACCGCGAACTATGAAGAATTTACGTGCAGAAATCAATTGGCGGTCGACCACGGTCTTAAATTTTGAAATTTGCGTTTTTTCCCATAGAAAACATTTTTAATCGCAGATGCTTTTCGAATTATGTTTCTGATTTAAATAAATTCAATGCAAATTTTCTACAAGTTTGATATTTACCCTATTTCATATCCGATTCCGACTATGACAATGGCACTTGACATAAAATAAAACTGCTGTATACTATTTTCCACACCACCAATCTGACATATTTAAGACGCGTTTTTTTTCAATGTGGTTTCCTCAGAAGTCCTAGTCCAATGCTCAATAATGTGAGATGGTTGCTGCAAAATGAATATTAGTGGCATTCAAGAACAAAGATAATTTTAACAAACACACCACAGAGGTTAAACTTTCTCCTTCCTCCTTATCCTTATCCTTCCTCCTCTTCCAATCCTTCCACAGCTTCTTCCTTTCCCTCTTCCTTATTTTGATAAATATAGCAGTGGTAATGTATTAGATGCACCACAGATGAAGACAAAAAGCATACGGCATGCGGCACTGAATTGAGAGGTTTCTTTTTGACTTCATCTGTGGTGCATCTATTACATTACCACTGCGCCCGAGCCGCTCTTTTTGGGGCGATTCTCCATGTCATTTCTTCTTACCTCCCACGCATGAATGTCTCTATTAAGGTTTTACTTCTTTGAGAACGCCACAAAAAGTCTTATAAAAAATTAATTTGACCAGGTAACCAAGATATAAGTTGCTTATATTTTAGGAGGAGGCGGGTGAAAGTTTTGAGCTGCGGAAAAGTGGAATTGAGGAAATTTAAACAAGTTCAATTGTGAACAACCTTTTTTTGTCAACTTGTCAGTTAAATTGTTTTGCTTTCTCGATTTGTTGTCTTGTCAAAAGAAAAATTAGATAAAATACTGCATATTCTCTAAATGGCACATAAAATACCAAACTAAAAGTTAATTTAGCTATGCAAAGAATTGATTTTATTAATGGTATGTACTTTAAATATCTTTTGTGTAAAAAGTAATATGTTATATTATAATGGCAAAAACAGTTGGGATAAATGGCGATGCTGAAATTGAGGAATCGGTTAGCGAATTGTTTGAAGATTTGACCGCAATATATCTGCCGCCGCGGAGATTAGTTCAATATCCCGAAGTCAATTGTCTGGCGCAGCAATGTGCTTTGCACCCTTGATGATAACCGCTTTCTGCAAATGTTAAGAGTGACTCGACACCAATTTGCAACATTTTACAATCATTTTAATAATTCAACGATTAACATGCTGCTTCCAATTGATTTACAGCTTGCAGTCGTATTATTTCGACTGGGATCGTCGGGGTGTAGTGGTTCCATTAAGAAAATCGCTTCTTTATTCGGAGTCGGCTACAGTGGAACTTTGGATAAAGTAACAAAAAGAGTTTTTGGTGCCATTCTTGAAAAAATTTCGGAATACCTCTATTGGCCTGATGCTTCTGTGCGCCATCAACTTGAGTCGCAGTCGTTTCTCGAACTGCCACACTGTGTAGAATACGTAGAAGGAATAGAGATCAAGCTTGCAGAGAAACCAAAAGCAAACCATTACGCCAACAAACTGCAGGCCGTTTGCGATCATAAATTTCGAATTCGGGATATGATGTAAAAGTATTCCAGAACAGAATTATTAAGCGCAGTGAACCATTTTTCAGTGGAGAACAGTGGATTGCTGGGGATTCTGCATATCCGCTGTCTAAGTTCTTGAGGCCGAAAATCAGAACCGATCGTGTGCGTATTGAAAATTGTTTTGGAGTGTTCAAAACAAATTCTGCAGCCTTTAAGAAATGCGAGTGAGAGTTTCTGATAAAAGGAGCAAACAATTCTGTTGCAAGTGGGTGACCTTTTGCTGCATTTTACACAATGTTTTAATAAGTGATCGTAATATCGAGGGGATACAAGCTTAGGCTTAAGACGTAGAGAACGTACATGATATCCCACCATTGAATACACCCACCCAAGAAGAAAAGCTTATATTTTTCCATATTTAAGACCAAGTTCATATATCAACATTTCTCTTCTTTGATTTATCTCAATTTTCTCAAGCTCAAACTCATTATCAATTTTCTTTCGTTCGTGAGAGGATTTCTGCTCTTCAAGTACTATTCGGCGCTCTTATTACTCCAATTTTCTCATTTCCATAGTTTTCTGCCATTCTAATTTTTCAACTTCTATCTTAAATTTCTCTTCATCTTGGTCTTACTGACGTTTTCAATCGCAGTTTTTTCTTTCTTCCGTTTTAATTTAAAAACGAAAGATTACTACCCTCCAGGCGTTTCTCCATCCACATTATATGGCCCTTCCAAATCAATAACTTCCAAAGGGGTTGGCTCTCGGTGAGGTTTCCGTAGAAGACAGCCGACTCAAGAATATAAACCTCCTTTGTTTTTTCCGGCTGGAAGTCTTCCGACAGAAGTTTATAGTGTGTGCACATTTGATTCAATTTGGCTGTAATTGCAAAATATATGTATATAATTACATGTTTGAGTCCCGATCCAAATAAAAAGAATTAAAACGTTGAAGCTTTAAACTTTATTTGATATTATTTGATGTGGGTTGGTTGTTGGTGATCTTAAGACTGAAGTACAATTCGCGGCTTATGTTCTATTTAAAGGGATAACGACGCTGGCGTACGTGACAATGGGCATGTGGCAAAGACAAAGGAATGGTCATTTGTTTAGATGCTGCTATGCTGGCATCTTCTGATTGGTCAATTTAATTATTGCGCAATTATTGTTATGATTACGTTATGAGGCTTGGGTGCGCGCTCCGCGTTCAACTTTTGTTTATGCTAAACTCCTTTTTGTTTATGTTAGCGAATCTCGCACTTTAGAGCTCCGCCCGTTCAACTTTTGTTTAGCTAACTCCTTTGTTTAGGTTAGCGAACTCACCTTTAAGTAGTGGGCATGAGGATGGTAAAACAAGGTTGGACAGTGGGTTTGAATATGATAAAAAAGGTAGGGTGAATACTGGATATGTCACTCCTCCACACCTAAAGTAAAGCGTGTCCTCACGCGTCTGAGTAATATGATTTTATATTTCTGGATACATTTTTGGAACAATATTTAAGTCTAATTGGTCTTTTTCAACTGGGAGTTCATTTTGGTTTTCAATAACGTTTAGTTTTTTTACAAAAATTCTTTTTGGAATGTTCTTAAATTTATAAGTAACGTATATGATTAAACTTAATATAATAATGCTTATCATTATGATTGTAATAATCTGGTAAATTCGGTTTTCTTTATTATGTTCGAAAATGATTTCTTTTGTTTCAATATACGATAATGGTTGTAGATGTGTAATATTATTTCTGACATATATGTTTTGTGTGTAGTCTGAGTTTATATTAGTTGCAATGATTTCATTTAGTATTACTGAACAGTTATAGATTTTGAGCAAATTATTACCTTCAATTATAATTTCATTCTTCTCGCAATTTTGATTTAAAGTGGTTTTTGGTAGATTCCATGTTATAATAATATTGGGTTCAATAAAGTTAGTTTGTGTTAGTAAATGAGTTTTAGTATATCTGCAGCTAGTTTTTGTTTGATTCAAAATCCCTAGTATGCATGGATTAGTTGTTAGTTTATTTGTGTTTTTGTTGTACAAAGTATTGTTGTGTAGATAATATTTATACTGAGTTTCGTCTTGTAAAATATTTCCATTTTCGTCGGGGTACGGAAGAATTTCGTATAGAGGACTTTTGATTATTTTTCTTGGAATATGTGAGATAATTAGGATTTCATTTGAATCCGATCTGAGCCAAGTTGATGTTTTTACATTTAGAATCTTTTCAGAATTAACATGAAATAAATAATCGTGTTTTAATAGTTTTGGGTTAAAGATCCCTATTCTTGTCAGTTGCATTCCCATTTCTAGATCTTCAATGTATTCTGTAAAACTTTGTAAATTAAAGATCAATAAGTCGATTAGTTTAGTTTTTTCTTTGTCTTCTTGATTTTTGTCTATAATTTCTATGCCTTGGTTAACTGCTTCGATTACGTGATTAAGTTCGTTTATTTGAACGCTATTTTGTGCTATTGAATTAATTTTTTCTTGAAGTTCTTCTTTATCGTTATTGTCCAAAACTCCAAAAAGGTATTTATAGGTTGTACCTACAAAATTGATTAAACCTCTTTTACTTCTTTTTATTATTCTTATTCCGTTCATTTCTCTTTGTAATTTCTCAGTTAAATATTGAACTTGAATTATGTGGTTATAGTTTTTAGCCTGAATTAATAGTTTTTTGTATGTATTTTCGGTTTTTGTTAAGTTTATTGTTAAACAGTGGTGTTCATAATCATCTGGAAGATCTACCATACCTGACTTAAATAGTAGATAACCGTTATTCGATTTAATAGGATTTATATCTAGTGATTGATTATTCGCTCGTAGCAGTAATGTTGACATCAATAGTGACAGAAACGTGAAAGTTAAGAATCCTGATTTGGGTTTGAGTCCTCCTGTGAATATTTACTTTTGTTAATTTTCTTTTGTTTTTGAAAATTGGTTTTATAATGCTTAATTTTACGACCTCTATTAGTTTCCTCAAAGTGGTCTTCGTCAACTTGTTCTATCTTCCCAGTGGGCTTGTAGGGATTGTGTAATTTACCGTGAATAAGGGGTGCTTTTCTGAAGTTAGTATTTATTTCAAAGTCATGTCGGGTTTTGTTAAGATTTGCGATTCTTGTTTCTTTTATAATCTGGTTATTGTAAGTGGGTGTTCCTGCGTAAATAAAAATGTCTGCTGGAGTTCTGCCAGTCGAGTTGTGTTTTATTTTGTGGTTGTAAGTGTACAATATTATTTCAATTGCCATAAGTCGATTTTCTTCGTCGTCATCAGTGTTAATTATTCGAATTTTTTCATTTATGGTCTTATGTAGTCGTTCTACATCTGCCACACCATTTTTACTTGTTGTTATTTGAATTTTTACTCCTTCTTTGTCAAGCCATTCTTTAAGTGCTATGCTCATAAAAGCACTGTCCCTGTCTGTTTTCAAAATAATGGGCTTCCCCATACTATTAAATGTACGAATGAGTCCTCTTTTGACTTCCATCCAATCTTTCCCATTTAGCTCGATTATACTTGCAAATTTAGAATATAAGTCAATACATGTCAGATAGTTTTGGTTCTTTATGGTGTATATGTCAACCACATACATTTCTCTACAATTTTCGACTTCAGGTGTAACTTTTAGTGTAAGCGATGTATTTCTGTGTTCGATTTTTGCTCGGTTGCAAATTTCACATTCGTTAATTATGTTTTGAATTAGTTTTTGGGAATCTGGGTAATAGTACGATTCTTTAAAAAGCCTGATCATTTTTTCGATGCCTGGATGTAATAATTTCTTGTGGTTTTTAATGATTATTTCTTTGAACTCTGCATAATTTCTGATGTCTTGTAGTTTAAAATTTGTTCTCACTATTTGTGTTGTTTTCGGGTTAATTTGTTTAAATACCTGTTGTATTAATTCAAAATCAGAATCATGTTCAATGTATACTGCGCTTCCTTTGGTACAAAAATGTTCCATCACTATCTGCTTTGCTTTTTCTGTATCAAGGTTTGAATAATAAATTTTTATTTTTGTTTTCTTGAAATAAGATTCACTCACAAGATTGTCAGTGTCACTCCTAATAATTTCTATCTGTCTTGCGAAATAATTGAGTGGTTTTTCTGTTAAGGGTATTAGATTTTCGTTGTCTTCTTCAGCGCTATGTGCGGTAGCCTTCATAAAATGTCTTCATAAAAGTTTTCGTCGATTTTGACTCTGGATAATGCATCTGCCACGTGGTTTAGTTTGCCTTCTAAATATTTTATTTCCAAATCGTATTCGCTTAACCTTATTTTCCATCTCTGGAGTTTCATATTTTGCTCCTTAATGTTGCTAAGCCAAACTAATGGTTTATGGTCACTTAGTATTTCGAATCTTCTTCCGTATAGGTATGGTCTCAATGTTTTTGTTGCCCACACTATGGCTAACAACTCTTTTTCGATTGTGCTGTAATTCTCTTCGTGCTCGTTTAGAGTACGACTTATGTAACTAATCGGTTTATTATCTTGAGAAAGTACCGCTCCTAGTCTTCTCCAGGGTTTCTCGCGGTGTGAATATCTAATCTGTGGTGGATTTGCCAGGACTAAAGCCACACTGATAAGGTTCAATCAGTTCACTTATTCTCAGCTTTAGACGTTCACATAGGATGCATGATAGAACCTTGTATGCAATGGGAAGGAGACTGATCCCGCGATAATTGGCGATTATTTTATATATTGGACAAAGTACACTTAAATTTCAATCTTCGGGCATGCTTTCTTCGCCTAACCAGCTCCTCACCACCAGACTTGAATAATTCAGCGGTTAGCTCAGCGCAATGAGCAGGAAAGGTTTGTTATTTTTTAGCCTTTTTATGGCTAACCAGACTTCATTATGGTCCTGCGGGTTTATCTCTATGTTATAGATTGGTGGTGTCGCTACTTCCCCAGAGGCGGCATTGTTTTTGTCATCACCTCCCAGCAGGTTGGAGAAATAGTTCCTCCATTATTTTTCCGTAGATTTCCGTAGAATTTTCCTTTCCACACTGAGCCGTGTGCGTACCAGGTACGCCGTACCTTTGCTGCAATAAGGTAATGATCCGAGTCCATATTGGCTCCTCGGAGCGCAAGTATGTCATGAACACTCGAAGAGTACCCTCCGTCTATCACAACGTGATCAATCTGGTTTTGCGTTGATTGATTAGGGAACTTCCAGGTCGCCTTGTGGATGTCGCGGTGTTCAAATCTGGTACTACTAACGACCATGTTCCGGCCCAAAGCGAAGTCTATTAGCTTCCCTCAATTTTCATAAGTCGCCTAGCACGATCTTGATGTCGTGATCGGGGCAGCGCTCATACACAAAAAAAATGGCGAGATAAAATCAAACTCAAAAAGATTGATTTGATCTCGACCTTCGGATTGAAATTTCTAGCTCGAGTCGAACTAGATCGAACCTAATACAAGTTCGAAAGGCTTGAAACAATACTGAAATGTTTGTATCAATCCGGAAAAGCTAATGTCAATCTCGAATCCGTAATTGAAAGTCAAATAAGTCAATATCAAATAATCCTGACCCGAGATTGAAGTTGGGAGCGAAAGAAACTGAGAGCAAGAAAATCTCTCTCACCAGTGCTAAGAGACTAAATGGGTACACACTCATACGCAAAGGCTTCTATCAACTTAGTATGTCATTTTATGTGTCGATTTTTCTACTAGGATGCCTTGCAATTCCCAAACAATTATAAAAATTCTGGCATGAGGAGAAAGCTAAAGGGGTATACAAACAACTAATGACCTCGAGCCGGCAAGAACTTTCTGGTTTGAAAATCAAAAATTTCGTCAAATAAGTCGCATGGTGCTCTTGTGAGAAGCTCATTTTGGGGTAACATAAAAATTCAACAAGTAAGGAAACTATAGTCGAGTGACCCTACTCCAAAATTACCCTGTACCCTTTAATTCGTGAAGTTTTACTCATTTTCTAGACAAATCAATACATGCACACACGCACACTTTAACATACTCACACAAACAAGCGCGCTCGCACGCTGTAGCTGACAATGACTTCATGATCCCATTTTACCCAGTTTAAATGCGTACAGGGAAAGAGATAACTTCAATCTCAGTCATTTATGAAGAAATCCTTTTTGGGATTGAGTGCAGTTCGAATATCGAGGTCAAATTAATCTCGAGCAAACATGCACCAAGCCGATCTACAGATCAAATCAAGTACGAAATTCGAGTATAAGTCAATCACGTTAATTTTCAAAGCAATCCTTTTTCGCATTGAGTGTAGTTTGAATATGGAGCTCAATTTAATCTGAACCAAACTTGCACCCAGCCGATTTCTAGATCAATTCAAGTACGAATTTCGAATTTAAGTCAATATAGGGCCTTCTTTATTTGATCCTACTAAGGGAACAAGTTGAGTTCGGATAACAAGCTTAAATCAATCCCATGAGAGATAAAGTCGGGATCAAGACAAAAATTCCGGGATTGAAAAATCCGAGATCAAGTCAATCCTGTTCGTACTTGGAATGAGAAAATTCGGGATTGACCGACTTCTGACATCTTTTGGGATTGATTTAATCCTGAATATCTCGGACTTTTTTTCCTGTGTATAGATCTTCCAGACGATCATAGAAATCGTCTTTTTCTGATTCGTCCTTGTCTTCTGTCGGGGCGTGTGTACAGATAAGACTAATTTTAAATATTTTGCCTTAAGTCTGAGTGCGGAAAGTCGCTTGTCAACTGTAAAGCTGATGACAGAGCAACGCAGTCTTTCGTTGACTACAAAGCCACAGCCAAACTCGTGCTTTGAATCATGTCCACTGTAGAAAATCTCCCATGGGGCTATGGTTTCCGATGATATCACCTTGTGCCCCTGTCCAATCCACCGCATTTCTTGATGTGCAGTTACGTCCGATGAATATTTCTCGAGGACATCCACTAGCTTGGAATACGTAAGCTCTCCATTGAGGGTACGAACATTCCTCAAATCGTGGTCCTTAAAACGTTTGCGTAGGTCGTCGTAGGGGTTGGTCCGCATCTGAGGCATTGTTATTGCAGTTTTTATTGGCGGATGTAATAGACGATAATCGGGTGCCAAGCCCGAAGTACCGCTCCCTATTTGTCCCAGGGTGGGATCGCCGCTCATGTTAGCCAGCTGCTTTGCGGGTGCATCGCTCTGTTACCAGGGGTTACCACGGGGAGGTATGAATCGAATCGCTGTGTTTGCCAATGCAAGCCGATCAGCAACTTTACATATGTCTAAACGTTTGGCCGGCTAGGCTCAGGGAAAGTGGGGGGTCTTTGGTGCTCTCCCAATCATGCGCTACAGATTAAAAGAGACAGAGCTTTAAGGAATGGCTAAAGCATAGAATACAGATCCTGGAAATGTTACAATTTAGGGGAGAACTAAGATGTTGTTGTCCTCCTCTATACCCACCCTACCATGCAGAACCTTGTGAGATTATATGGCTCTGCCCAAATCAAGACGCGAGTAAACTTGCTATGGAATCCCTTTTAAATGAACATTTATTTCATTTTCGTTATATTAATCCTCTTACATCCAAATTCGGTATAGAAATACAGAAGTGATATTCAAACAATATCATATTAGTACAGGAATGAAATCGCAGAAGGCTTTTGATCAAACTTTGAGTATGCACAGCTTAGATCTAAATAAATTTAGATCCCTTCTCGGTACGGAGAATATAGGGGTCGTGCACTTCTAGCGATGCTCTGCGCTATGCTCGTCGGATGGGCGGGGTGGCGTGGGTTTTCCTAATCCTCTAGTACTGATCCATAATTGCAAATAAAAGATAAGTGCACTGTCTGTAATTAATATGATGGGCTAAACAAATTTGTATCGGGCTATACCCACGTACGAGAAAGACGGACAGCTATTCAGATAAACCTACTGCTAGGGAAACTAAGATGTAGATCGCTCCCTATTCTTTACCCTCCCAACCTTGGTAACTCATTATGAAATGTTGTTGGTTACCCCTTAATCAAACGCTTAAATAGTTCTAACACAACCAGTAGTATGACATCAGCATTATGTTGTTCCAGCGACAGACAATATCAAATTTAATCATTCATTTCAGAAATTATGGTTACACAATTAATTTATAACTCTCATGGTCCATACTAGGATGCATGACGCTTTAGCGATTTTCAACAGATGATTATATATATATATTAGAGAAAAGCAAATTACAACTATTCATTACTTCAAGGAAATTCATATCAAAATATGCACTGATTGCATTGATAGTTCGCAAAAATCACAAAATGTACCAAATCAATTACTAATTTACAGTCGTGTTTACTCACAAATAAATCCGTCGACGCAGGTTCGTTGGGCCCATCGAAGTTGCTGGAGGTATACTTTTATACGACGCTGTATGGAAAGAAAATCATTTAGGTGATATGCGCGACTATTAATTCAACGGCATGTACAAATGTATATGCATTCTTTTACTTACTCATAGAAACTTTAGACTAAAACTATTATTTGAATTCTAAAAATGAAAAGAATTATTTAAATTCTTATGCAGTTAAACGCCATCTAATTCGGACAGAACAGCTGTTTGCTGGTCTGGTCTGGCACATAAATCTAATCAGATTCTCATGAACAAAGCACTGAAAAGCGGGACTGCCTCAGCGATTTTACGTTGGCAACGCCTTGCGCGCTCTCAGAGAGGTACTTCTCTTTCACTCCTTATGGCGCGCTGGAATTCGATTCCTCTTTGACTTTTCGCGTAACTGTAACTCGGCCGCTCTGCTCTATCCACCGGCTGGGGTATATGTGTTCACTATTCAAGGTGGCTTATGCGTGCATGAGGAAGGGTATATGGCCTGCTGATCGAAATGACGGGTGGTATGAACACAGACACTGCTGCCGTTCTATTTCCGAGTGCCGCAAGATCACACAGATGCAAAGCGTAGCACACTCACACAAACGTTTGAAGGGGTTAGGTACGATTTCTAGGTGTGCCAATGATTCTACCGACCGGTCGCAAGAAAATTGTGGAAATGATGAACGCGTGGAAGCGCGTTGCGCAGACCGGCCGGCTGGTTGGATACGCTTCTTCCTCCTCTGCAAAATGATTTCGAGGTTAGGTCTAACACAATTTTAACTGGGCAACCAAAAAAAATATCACCTTTTGTTAGCGCAACGACGCAGTTATGTTCACGAAACACTTGATCTGGCCGTCGGCCACAGGATGCACTTCCTTTTATTTAGGATTAACTCAATAACGCACACTTGCTTGAATTTGTGGTTAGATTCCTTTTCGGGCAGCAGACACGTCAGGTTATTTTCAGCTTTCAAAATCAAGTGAACGAGCGTGCATTTGCCTTCTGCCTACGTGGCTGGCTTCACTTCCAAGAAGTTGACTGCGACAAGCAATTGCCGCCTGGAAGAAAACTAACGGATCTATGGCCTGATTTCTATCACTCGTTGCTTTGTGCTGTGTTCTTCTGAGCACAGACGGCTGCAGCTGCGCCTGTTGGTGTGAGTGAGATAGCTGTTGGCTGAGCTAAGAGGGATTTTTACTCTCGCACCAGTGATGAGCACATGACTGACTTTGAGCATAGCTAGACTTTAACCCTTATGGCAAACTGGCCCCTACACCACAGTTAATACTATGAGAGCTTCATCTCGAGAAGTTATTAACTGAAAAAGGTCAGTTAGTAATACCGATACTATCGTGCTAAATTTGAATATCTTTCAGGTGATACACTCCTATAGATTTTCCGTGTTCGTTTTCAAGTTCGTAATACGTGGGACTTATCTTTCTGGTGACTTTAGACTTGATAAAAACAGGAGCAAGCTTACTGCTAAATTTCTTAATAGCGTTACTTTGTGCAAAACTGCGTGCGTGGACAATGTCTCCAACTTTTAACTGCACCGTACGGCTACGCAAGTTATAAGTGTTAGCATTGGCTGCATGTGCTGAAGATATATTGGTTTTAGCCTTCTGTCTTGCTAACTGCAATAAATCAGGTTGTTTTAATGCTACGTCATCGGTCAACAGATTTAATTTTCGTAGAAGCTCGTAGTCCTGTCCGTTCAATACCATATTCTGACCAAAGCACAGAAAATAGGGCGAGTACCCTGTACTACGGTGAAAACTCGATCTTAACGATCCGCTAATCTCATTCAGATTCCGATCCCAGTTCGTGTGATCCGTGCCGATATAAGCACGTATAGCTGCTAGGACAGATCGATTTAATCTCTCGCTTGCATTAGCTTGCGGTGAATAAATCGCTGTGCACATATGTGTTACGCCGAAACGCGTAAGAAAAGCTTTAAAATAACCGGATTTGAACTGTGAACCGTTGTCTGTAAGGATAACTTCAGGGACACCAAAGGTGTAAAAGACATGGTTTTCCAAAAAGTCACATATTCGATCCGAGGTAAATTTTCGCAAAGGGTGTAAAAAGTGAAACTTCGAATTGTGATCTACAATGATCAAAAGTCCTATATTGCCATTTCTTGACCTAGGATATGGTCCTAAAAGATCCATATATAATTTCTGAAAAGGTCTATCTGAGGTCATCGGCTTTCCCATCGGTGGTCGAAGAACTGCATTGGGGCCTTTAGTCGATTTACATGTGGAACATTTCGAAACATAGCTACGTATCTGGGTTACCATACCTGGCCAAAACAGATATCGCTTCAATTTCTCCACCATTCGACCCATACCCAGATGAGCTGCATCTGGAGGATTGTGAGCACGATACATAACATCTTCGCGAAGGTATTGTGGAACCCACAGTTTCCACGACATCGTTTCTTGATTCTCATCTCCTTTTGCATGTTCGCACCGCTTATAAACAAAATTATCGACTACTTTTAAATCCGGTAATCTAGGCTGATTTTCAGTAACTCTTTTTATAAGATCTAGATACTCTGACGAACTAAATTCTTTCGAGTGTAAGTCGATAATCGGACCAAAATCTGAGATCTCGTTTACACTTGTGTCATCTCGTCGCGATAAAGTATCTGCGACAACATTTTTAGATCCGCTACGATGCATAATGGAGAATGAAAAGCCTTGTAGCCTGATAGACCATCTGGCCAAGCGTCCAGATAGGTCTTTCTGCTTCATCAGCCATTGCAAAGAAGCATGATCTGTAACCACAACAAAATCCTGACCTTCAATGTATGCTCTAAACTTGTTAATACCTCTGATGACAGCTAAGCATTCTAATTCGGTGACCGAGTAGTTGCGTTGCGCTTTAGACAACTTCTCGGACATATACGCGATTGGTAATTCGATGCCATCTTCATTTTCTTGTGCCAATACGCATCCAAGACCATAAAGACTTGCATCGCAAAGCAAAATGAAAGGTTTCGAGAAATCTGGTGTACGCAAGACAGGCGATGAGGTCAGCATAGACTTAAGTAGGTCGAAAGCATTTCCTGCATCTTGATTCCAAATCAGCGGTTGGTTTTTCTTCAACAATTCCGTTAACGGAAATGTAATAGTGGCATAATTTTCTACAAAACGCCTGTACCAACCGGAAAGCCCTAAGAATCTTCTTAGTTGCTTCACTGTAGTCGGGATCGGAAACTCATTGATCGCGATAACCTTTTCCGGATCCGCTTTTAGTTGTCCGTAACCAATAATAAATCCTAAATATCGAATTTCTTTCATACAAAACTTTGATTTGGCAATGTTAATTGTCAAATTGGCCTTACGAAGGTACTGAGCGATTTCTTCTAGCAGTCTCATGTGCGAGTCGAAGTCGTCCGATAGAACCAAGAGATCGTCTAAGTATACGAATACTCTTGTGCGTAAACATGCAGGTATGACCTGGTCCATCAATCTACACAAAGTTTGCGCGGCATTGCATAAGCCGAAAGGCATAACTTTGTATTGATACAGTGGTCGATTTGGTATCGTAAAAGCTGTACAATGTCGAGATTTTTCCTCAAGGGGAATTTGCCAAAACGCGTGTTTCATATCGAGTCCGGTAATAAAGCGTGCGGGAGGTAATCGGCTTAGAATGCCATCTACATGAGGTAGAGGGTACGCATCCTTTAAAGTAAGTTTATTGACTTCTCTTGAGTCCAAACACAAACGAACTTTCTCTCCGCGTTGTACTAGCACACAATTGCTACTCCATGGACTCTTAGATTCCTCTATTACGTCTAAGGATAGCATATTCTCAAGTTCGGCAAACATTAGGTTCTCTTTGGCCGGAGAAACTGGCCAGTGACGCTGTTTAACAGGTTTTGCATCGCCTACGTCAATGCTGTGCTCTATTAGGTGCGTACGCCCTAATCCTTCCTTCTCAAAAGAGGGCAATTTGCAAATTACTGAGTCCAAGACGCGATGCTGCTGGTGAGAGAGAGAATGTTTCTTTGAGTTATCAACCTCTTCTTCTCGACCAACATCAAGCTCAGAAACAAGTCCATTCACGTCAGTAATTTTACTTAACAGTCCAAAATCTCTCCAAAAATCGATACCTAAGTAAATATCCTGTTTTAAATCTGGAATTACGAAAAATTCTACCGAATCTGTATGACTCCGGTAGGTAATATCTACGGTAAGTCTACCAATAACGAGGCATTCAGAGTCATTAGCAGTTCTAATGTGCCCTGAACATTTCTTTAATTTTGGGTGATTTGCAAACTCTTTAGCAGCAGCGCCGCCAAGACAACTTATTGAAGCGCCTGAGTCTAGTAATCCTACATATCGTTTATCTTCGATGTCTATATCAGTGTACAATCGATTATCTGAGCTAAGAAATATTGCTGAAATTAGCCTTTTACGGTCTTTTCGCACTTTTGTCCAATAACGTCGCAATCGAGTTGTCGAACGTTTTGGTTTCTTATGCCATATGCAGCTGCTTACGTCACCGAAGATGCGTTGCCTAGCTTCCGCATATTTAGCTAATCGAATATGGAATGGCTGGGAAATATCTACTCTAGCAGGTGGATTATTATCAGATGATATGTTTTGGTTCAGATCCGATTCAGCCATTGGATCGGTCTGAGAACCACACTCTGACTTTACTGTTTTGGATGCGGCAGATGGGTGTTGGTTGTCGCATCCCCTTGTCGGTTTTCCGACGGATTGCACTTCGGACATTTAGGTTTGAAAGTGTTCTTCGCCCCGCAACCATAACAAAATATAATGCGGGTCTCAAAACATTCATCGAAACGATGTCCTGACTTATCGCAGTTCCAACATTTCAATTGTCTCTGCTGTAGAGCTGAAACTTCTTCATGAGCTGTATTGGTACAATCTTCTTCGAGTTGAGAAATGTAAGAACGCGAAACCAAATTTGATTTACCGTGTTGAGTCCTACTTTGTTTACAAAATTGCTCATGGGTACGTATCTCTTCACGCAATCGCGCTAAAGTTGAGATGCCAAGATGCATTAATTCGTAACGGAGAGAAACCTTCGAATGACGAATAAGGAGACGCACTAACGATTCCTCTGATATCGGATTTCGCAAGCGCGCTACTAATCTTTCGACTTGGAACTGAAATTCCTCGAATGGCTCCTTATCTCCTTGACGCCTACTATTAATCGACTCCCATATATCCATATCAGTGTCGATATCCTCAAACTTTTTCTGAAACTCATCGCAAAATTCTTTCCAGGTGAATCGCGGACAAGTGCGATGGAATTTCCAATACCATTCGTTGGCTTTGCCACCAAAGAATAGGTGTAGATGATCACAAAGGAGTTGACAGTCTCCATTTAGATTTTGTTTTGCTAGCGCAAGAACGCGATACAAAAATTCCTCTGCTTGTAATCCTTCTCTGGCTCCGTCAAATTTAATACGCCAGCTCTGAATAATATTAGGAACTTTGTCTGGGTGAACCGGAACTGGTACCCTATTAGATTGATTACTGTTCTGGAATGAATTTTGATTCAAGTCTAAATTGGTGATGTTCGGTGATTGCTCCGACTCACATCCTGTATGTGACACGCTTGAATTTACCCTTCCTTGAGTACTAGCCTGTATGTTTCGTCCTAACTGAATGGAGCTCAATTGTGTCTCAATATATGAAGTCAGATCTTGCATCAACTGATGCTGCTGAACTTGTATTGCTGCCTGTACCATATTACCTATATCTTCTCTAGCATTGGAAGCTTCTAACGAAGTATTCACTACACTGACGCTGCTTTGATTTGCTGGGAGGTCGCGATTCTTAGACCTAGTCTGCATGCGTCCGCGAGATGCATTTCCTCGACCTCTGACTGGTCCAACTCGTTGAGAATTTGCTGCTTGCTTTGGCTTTCTACGATTACCAGATGGTGCTAACGTATCACTTGTGTTACCAGCAGGCGTGTTGCTAGTTTCGGGTGATTGTGGCAAAGAACATGGATTTCTACATATGGGACAGCAGTTAGATTCTTGCAAATATTGTGTTATACAAACGCTGTGAAACTTATGATCACAAGGAGAAACTGTGTTAATATCACTTCCATTCATTGGTTCGTGACATATATTGCAAAAAGTGTTTTGTCCGCTCAAAGCGGCTGTTAAGTCTTCGTTGCTATGACGAAGAGGCATGTTGCTTTTTTAAAATCTATTTTCATCAAAATTTAGTCTGTCGCTTTCCCAACAAACGCTTGTCGTACTACTCAAAAATAAGGTTTATCTTTCATAACTGAACGTAAATATTGAAATTAAACTGGGCAGATAGTTGTCGCTGTAGAGCTTGTTTATACCGGTCAAGCACCAAAGTAACTCTAGTGGCTTGCATACTCCGAGTATTTGCGCACATCTACTTTCTCAACTGATTTTCTAGAAATTGTAATGTCAAAAAGGCAATGATCTGTTTCGCTCTGGTCGATCAATCCGTAATCTCTCGAATTGCAATCGCCGTTCCAAGAACGAGTTACCTATCAAAGATTCTCAAATTGCATACTCAAATCTAGATAATTAAGTGAATTTTATAATCAGAAGATTCCTGCTGAACCTAAGATCGCTTCGGTCGACCAACTCGTAAGCACTCGAATTGAAATCGCAACTCCTGAAGCTGAATTCTAAGATCTTCAAAAAAAAAATTCAAACTATAAAACAAATATTTTTAATTGAATAACAAAATTGTAAATTAGTGGATGAGTTTAAACAAGAGCTATTTCGTGAGGCAGAATTCTATTCAAAAGATTCCAAAATCCTTTATCGGCCAGCACGTTGGGCGCCATTTTATTTATGTTATTATGTAGCGTTCAGCTTAGATCTAAATAAATTTAGATCCCTTCTCGGTACGGAGAATATAGGGGGTCGTGCACTTCTAGCGATGCTCTGCGCTATGCTCGTCGGATGTGGCGTGGGTTTTTCCTAATCCTCTAGTACTGATCCATAATTGCAAATAAAAGATAAGTGCACTGTCTGTAATTAATATGATGGGCTAAACAAATTTGTATCGGGCTATACCCACGTACGAGAAAGACGGACAGCTATTCAGATAAACCTACTGCTAGGGAAACTAAGATGTAGATCGCTCCCTATTCTTTACCCTCCCAACCTTGGTAACTCATTATGAAATGTTGTTGGTTACCCCTTAATCAAACGCTTAAATAGTTCTAACACAACCAGTAGTATGACATCAGCATTATGTTGTTCCAGCGACAGACAATATCAAATTTAATCATTCATTTCAGAAATTATGGTTACACAATTAATTTATAACTCTCATGGTCCATACTAGGATGCATGACGCTTTAGCGATTTTCAACAGATGATTATATATATATATTAGAGAAAAGCAAATTACAACTATTCATTACTTCAAGGAAATTCATATCAAAATATGCACTGATTGCATTGATAGTTCGCAAAAATCACAAAATGTACCAAATCAATTACTAATTTACAGTCGTGTTTACTCACAAATAAATCCGTCGACGCAGGTTCGTTGGGCCCATCGAAGTTGCTGGAGGTATACTTTTATACGACGCTGTATGGAAAGAAAATCATTTAGGTGATATGCGCGACTATTAATTCAACGGCATGTACAAATGTATATGCATTCTTTTACTTACTCATAGAAACTTTAGACTAAAACTATTATTTGAATTCTAAAAATGAAAAGAATTATTTAAATTCTTATGCAGTTAAACGCCATCTAATTCGGACAGAACAGCTGTTTGCTGGTCTGGTCTGGCACATAAATCTAATCAGATTCTCATGAACAAAGCACTGAAAAGCGGGACTGCCTCAGCGATTTTACGTTGGCAACGCCTTGCGCGCTCTCAGAGAGGTACTTCTCTTTCACTCCTTATGGCGCGCTGGAATTCGATTCCTCTTTGACTTTTCGCGTAACTGTAACTCGGCCGCTCTGCTCTATCCACCGGCTGGGGTATATGTGTTCACTATTCAAGGTGGCTTATGCGTGCATGAGGAAGGGTATATGGCCTGCTGATCGAAATGACGGGTGGTATGAACACAGACACTGCTGCCGTTCTATTTCCGAGTGCCGCAAGATCACACAGATGCAAAGCGTAGCACACTCACATCCGTTTTCTAAGTCGCGCGTGTGTTGGTCTAAAGCTTTATCGATAAAGCAGTCCTCCTGCCTTAATCGGTAAAGCAGTGCGCACAGCATAAAGTGCGCATGCGACTGCCGCATTCCAGCTGCCCCCGTAGCGTAGAGGGAGTGCTACAGAACTGCGAGACCAGAAAACACGGGTTCGAATCCGGCGCAGGTCAGAAATATTTTTATTTTTGTTTTTTTTTTTTTTCTGTCTGTTTATTGCTCTAATAACACGTACTGAGTTTATTTGACATATTGGGAGCACTGTTGGACCCAAACCAGAGGGACCCAGTATCAACTCCCAGCCCGGGCAGAACATTTCCCTTTTTTTTTTTTCTTTTTTATTCTCTATCAATCCAATTTAGCCTGTCTTCGGTTATTCCGACTTCCGATTCTGGCATATTCGATTAAATAGAAAAAGAAATTTTAGGCAGTGGGCAACGCCCCCGAGGAGCAGTGCGTTTTGCACTATGGACTCGGAGGGGAGCAAGCAATTGCCGGAAAACAATCCGGCAACCCAACTAGTGGTTGAAACTCATCGAGGAAACAATGGTAACGTTACCCCTCTAGCGAGTACCATAAACTGGGACCCAGTAGCGACAGAGCTGGTTGATCCGTTTGCTAGTTCGGCAAGAGTGGCAAGATCCCCACCTATTGTACAGCAAGACCCTGCGAAGGCAACAGGAAAGGATAACGGAAACATCGAGCTGGACCCAGTACCTACACCAAAAAGGGGACGAGACGCATCAAGCCCGGAAATGGCCACAGGGGCTACTCAAAATAAAAAGGCGAAGCTTTCAGAAATAGATGAAATTGGCAAAATCGTAGATGAAATGCTGTACCTTACTAATGAGAAAAAAGTGAGAAGCCTGAACCGTGAATGGCAAGTCCGGTTCCAGCGCCTTAAGCAACTACAACAGATAGTCAGAGGCCAACTTGCAGTAGAAGACGAGTCAAGGATGGTGCCAGCCGGTGCAAGCACTAGCAGTGACGCAGTCCAGTTGCCCAGAGAAGTGATGGAGACTACGAACAAGGAGCAACAAACCTCCCCAATGTCCGTACAAAAACCCACAAGCGGCCCGACAGGAGAGAAAGGAGTCCAAACCTCGCCACGTGGTAAAGACACGAAGAAAGATGGGAAAAAAGGGACACCCAAGACCAAGAACCACCCAATGCATAGAAAGAGAGGGGACCCCCAGGGCGAAAACAAGCAGAAGGAAATAGCAGCGGGAGCCACGGAAAGAGTTGATGCGCAAGACTGGCAACAAGTGCGCAGGAAAAGAGCTGCCGCTCCAGAGAAGGTTCAAAGAGCAATTCCCCAAAAATTGAAGCCTGAAGCCATTATGGTCAAAAAAACAGGCGAAGCATCGTACGCGGATATGCTGAAAAAGCTAAAGGCGGATCCGGAGCTGCAGGAGCTGGGCGAAAACGTACGTAAAATTCGTCGAACCCAAAACGGAGAGCTCCTCTTGGAGATAAATAGGAAAGCCGCAGGAAATCTGCCCAAATATAGCGAAGCCATAACCAAACTACTGGACAAGGACGCCTCTGTGCAAACAATGGGCAATAAGAAAGTCCTGACGTGCCTGGGCATGGACGAGACCACAACTGTGGACGAGGTCTGCGATGCCATCGCAAGACAGTTCAAAGATATCAGCCCACTGGGGGCAGGAGATATCAAGCGCATGTGGAAGCTACGCGACGGGTCCCAGGCGGTAAACATAGCTTTTACAACAAGCGAAGCGGAGAAGGTGCTGCAAAAAGGACATGTACAAATCGGATGGATTCGGTGCAGATTTAGGCAAACTGTCGTGCCTACAAAGTGCTACAAGTGCCTAAAATTCGGCCACATTGCCCGATTTTGTACAAGCAACGAAGACAGGTCCACGAACTGCATTCGATGCGGAGAAAAGGGCCACTTCGCAAAAAGCTGTAGAAAGAGCCCTCACTGCCTGATCTGTAGTGACAATGGAGACAGAGGACATGGAACAGGATCATACCAGTGTCCCATGTACAAGCGAGCATTCAGCGAACTACTGTCAAAATGATAAGATTCGCCCAACTTAATGTAAACCACTGTGCGGCGGCGCAAAGCCTCCTCTTACACGTAGCTAGCGAAAATAACTTCGACGTTTTGCTTATAAGCGAGCCCCATAAAATTCCGACTGCGGACCCCAGGTGGGTAGTAAACGCCTCGAAAAAGGCGGCCATCGTCTGCTGTGGTGACGTGGTGCCAGAGGAAACGTCATCGATACCACAAGAGAGTTTCGCGCATGCAAAGGTGAAAGGGATACACATCTATAGCTGTTATGCACCCCCCAGTTATGACGCTGCACAATACGACAGGATGATAGATGATATAGTAAACGACGCGCGAGGAAAAGGACCACTTATAATTGCCGGCGACTTCAACGCTTGGGCAGTTGAGTGGGGAAGCCGCAGTACTAACAACAGGGGTAGTGTTCTGCTGGAAGCCCTGGGCAACCTCGACCTGGTGCTTCTTAACGACGGTGCGTCTCCCACCTTCGACAACGGCCGGGGATCATCGCACATAGATGTCACGTTCGCTAGTCCTTCTTTAACGCGGCTCACAAGCTGGAAAGTAGCAGAATCCACGACTCTTAGCGATCATGCAATGATAGAGTTCGAGCTAAAGCCACATGACAGCCAATTATACACCAGAGGAGTCCGGCAATGCTGCTCCAAATCGTGGAAAACCAAAGCGCTCGATACCGAGATGCTCGAATTCGTGATAGAGGATATGAGGGTGAACGATGGCTCGGCTGATCAAATGGCAAGGGATCTTTCAAAGGCCCTAACTGCAGTATGTGATGCGACAATGCCAAGAAAAGGAAGGCGCACAAGAAGGCCTGCAGCATATTGGTGGAACTCGGACATCGGAACATTGAGGACAGATTGCTTCAACGCTAGAAGGAGAGCAAGAAGAGCCAGGGGGACGGATGCCTACGAGGAGCTCACAGATGAGTTCAGGATGAGAAGGAAGGCTTTTAAAAAAGCAATAGAAAAAAGCAAGGCAGATGCTTATAAAGACCTTATTGACAGCGTGGAAGGAAACCCATGGGGGTCAGCATACAAGATGGTGCGAAAGAAATTAGGAAAAGGCGGAACGGCACCAACTAACCCGCAGCTTATGAAGGAAATAGTTGAAACCCTATTCCCGGCGCAGCGCAACAGTAACCCATTGTGGACTAGCAGTATGTGGACGGAGGTTATCGAATTAAGCCAGGAGGAAATCACAGCAGCAGCGGCGAAAACAACCTCGAAGAAAGCCCCTGGACTAGACGGAATTCCCAGCGACATCGTGAAAGCGGCTGCGATGAGAAATCCGGAGGTATTTCGGAAGGTCTTCCAAACCTGTCTTCTGGAGGGAGTTTTTCCACGAGGCTGGAAAAAGCAGAGACTGGTCCTACTCCCGAAAAACAAAGGACCCCCAAACGACGCTGGATCCTACCGCCCAATTTGCCTCCTGAGCGCAGTTGGAAAGCTTTTTGAACGAGTAATCTGTTCGAGGATGGAAGAAACCACGGAAGGAAATTTTGGATTGGCGGACGAGCAGTATGGATTTAGACCTGGCAGGAGCACACTGGATGCGCTAGAAAAAGTGCAAGATATAGCCCAAAAAGGCAATCGAGGGGGGAACGATGGTTATATGGATCGAAGGAATATTGTGCCCTGGTCACACTGGATGTTCGCAATGCATTTAACTCGGCAAACTGGAGCCATATACTCAGCGCCATGAGCGAAATGCGAATGCCACACTATCTCATACGAATAGTAGCCCAATACTTTGAGGACAGAGTCCTAATGTATGACACAGATGTAGGACCCCAGACTTATAACATCACGGGAGGAGTGCCGCAAGGGTCTGTACTTGGCCCTATCTTATGGAACGTGATGTACAATGGAGTACTAAATATCAGCAAACCACAGGGAGCGGCGATTCACGGGTTCGCAGACGACATAGCGGTTACGGTTGTTGGGAAGACTCTGGAAGAAGTGACCCAAAAAATGAACGGCACAATAGTGTCTATTAAAAACTGGCTCCGACAAGTGGGCTTGATGCTAGCAGAGCAAAAAACGGAAGTAATCCTCATAAGCAGCCGGAAAAAAGTGGAAAGCATCGAGATAGTGATAGGCGACGCAAGGAAGCGCTCAGCTGATAACCTGAAGTACCTGGGAGTTTTAATCGATAGGAGGCTAAACTTTCGAGACCACCTTCAATACGCGGGCGAGAAAACAGCGAAAACGGCGGCAGCACTGGCTAGGCTGATGCCAAACATCGGAGGACCCAAGCCCCCCACAAGACGGCTCCTAGCAACAGTTGCTAAGTCCACAATGCAGTACGCTGCTCCGATTTGGGCGGAGGCAACGGAGTTTCCGACGTATACGCGCGAAGCCAGGAAGGCACACCGGCGTATGTCGATTCGACTCATTAGCGGCTTCAGAACGGTGTCCGACTCTGCAGCGGCGGTAATATCAAACAGCATGCCACTCGACCTGGAGGCTATTGCTATTAAGGCACGAAGGTCAGGAATATCCGCGCAAGAGGCGCATAACACGAGTCTCCGAGCATGGCAAGACAGATGGGACATGTCGGATACAGGAAGATGGACCCACCAACTAATTCCCAGTATAGAGGAATGGCTCAATCGAAGCCACGGAGAAGTAAACCATCACCTGACCCAGTGGCTCACAAATCATGGATGTTTTAGGGAGTACCTACACCGATTTAAGCACGTCGATACACCCTGGTGCCTATATTGCAATGACCGAGTAGAGTCTGCAAAACATGTGGTCTTCGAGTGTCAGAGGTTTGGAGAGGAGAGGCGCGTCCTTAGAAGACTAGCGGGAGAGCCCTTTACACCGAGAGGTCTGGTCAAAAGAATGATAAACTCGCAGGATGTGTGGATCGACGCTGCATCGCGCATTTCAACTATAATGAAAAAAGTCAGGATTGACGAACAGGCTGCAAGACAGCAAAACTAGGTGAAATGACGAAATGTCACTACCTGCCCGCCGTAGTAATACCTCAATTGGCAGTCCCGGCGGGAGAATAACAGGTCAGAAGGCGGCTGGTTGGGTTTTAGTCCGTAGGCGTTCCATAGAACGAATCGGGCATGCCCCATGCAACGGTGCATGGTGTATCTTTAGAAGATCACCCAACCAGCTGCACCTGTTGGTGTGAGTGAGATAGCTGTTGGCTGAGCTAAAGGGATTTTTACTCTCGCACCAGTGATGAGCACATGACTGACTTTGAGCATAGCTAAACTTTAACCCTTGTGGCCAACGCTTTACACGTTCAGTGCCCTGGCTGCAGTGGTAACCTGATCCCTTGCGCGGATGCAAGAGCAGTGTTATCACTTTTGCTGAGCCAACACTTTATGCTTTGTAGCTTAAGTATTTTTTGGTTTGTCTTTTGTAGCTTTTGCCTTCAGCTTTGGCTGGCAACCAACTTAGTTTTTAGTTTTGATTTGAATTTAATAAAGAGCACTTGGCTCTCTGATTGAACTCCGCCCAAGCCGTAAAACTTATCATTTGCATTATTGAGCCACAAGGCCAATAATTAAAGAAGGGCAGTCACCCTTCCATCATAATCATCATATCCTGACCAGGATAGGATCGAAAAGGAGTCAGCATCCTTCATCAGCAGGCGTACTCACTGGAGGCATTGGGACGGAAGCTGGAAAATTATATTTGGCGCCCAACCACAGGAAAAACCCAAGCTCTGAGGAGGAGAACATTTTAAGGTCCCTTAAAAGAAAGAAGAAAACATGTAAGTTCAAGAAGGTTCTTCAAATCGAAAGAATTACACATCAACCAGAATAATAAAGGTGAAAATTTTTTTATACCTCAAAGTGAAAATTGTATTTGAGTATTTGTGAGAATTTATGTTTGGTGTAGCAAGCCAACAACCAAAGTGAAGTTTTAACCAACTCAGTATCAGACACTGATGAGTTGGCCAGGTACATACAGAGAAGGAACTTGAGTACGACAGTAGGAGGACGGTTGGGAAGAAGAAAACCAATCGATAGAGCAAGATCAAATAGACATGGAAGTGAATCAGATTAGGGCTTTAGTGGACAACGCTGTCCAACAAGCTGTGAGTCATGCGCTAGCACAGCAACAGGCAAGTTTTCAGGCGGAAATAAATGCGGTCAGGCAGCAGGTCAGTGAGTTGCGCGTTGAGGCGCCGCAAGTAGAAGTGTATCAAAAAAATTTCAGTTGACCATGATGCTGTGTGCAACCTGTCGCTTGACATAATTAAGTCTGTGCGTGAATTCAACGGTGCGCAAGACCAATATGTAGGGTGGAGGCAAGCTGCCACCAACGCTTATGACATCTTCAGGCCTTACAGTACCAGCTCTACGCATTACCAGGCGGTAACGATTTTGAGGAACAAAGTTGGGGGACCCGCAGACGCGGTGTTAGTGTCGCACAAACACAGTGCTTAACTTTGATGCCATAATTGCGCGTCTGGATTGCACATATGCCGATAAGACGTCACTACGTCTCCTACGGCAGAATTTGGAATGGTTAGGCAAGGCGATATGAGCCTTATGGAGTACTTCGACGAGGTGGAGCGAAAGCTCACGCTCGTCACAAACAAGGTGGTAATGACGCATGATACTGATGCGGCTTCGCTAATTTGTAATGAAGTCAGAGATGACGCATTACACGCATTCATTTCGGGTCTAAAACGGTCCTTAAAGCAATTGTGCTACCGTCAAAGCCCAAGGACTTGCCGTCAGCTCTGGCAATGGCCAGAGAAGCGGAAGCCAGTATTGAAAGAAGCATATTTTCAGCATCGTATGCCAAGGCCATCGAAGAAAGAAACCAGGCATCGGCCAATAATAAAAATCGCCCACATCATAAACAAAACAAAAGTACTAGGGAAGATAGAGATCAGGAGAAAAACCCAAACTACAGAACCAGACACAATAATCAGAACCGAGAACAAATTCAGAACGAGGCTGACCGTGCCCCTGAACCTATGGAGACAGACTCATCCTCCAAGTTTAGACAACGCACCGAGTATGGGAAACCAAATTCGGGCAACAATCAGGGTCAAAAACCAAAATCAAAATCACAATCAGAAAAGACGAAATTCGTCTGAGAGAGTAACAGGCCCTAGGCGGCAGCGAGTTAATAAAATAGCTCAGGATGTCAAGGACGATGAGGAGCAGAAGTATAAACAAACCGCTAAGGAGGCAGTGGCCGACTTAGATTGCGATAGTGAGTCTGAAAACGAAAGTGTTCAGCTCAATTTTTAATACAGACTCCCGGCTACCGTTCATCGAACGACAGCTGGCTGGGAGAGCACTAAAAATTTTGATAGACACAGGGTCGCCGTTGAATTATGTTAAGCCCATAAAGGAGCTACAAAAATATAATTCCGGTGGACAAACCTTTTGCTGTGAATTCCATACACGGATCCAGCAAAATCAAAGAAAAAACCATAATGAAAATTTTTGGTAAACCAACACCATTCTTTCTCCTAAATACACTAGACCCGTTTGATGCCACGTTTGATGGCTTTGACTTTATCGTAAAAGCTGGAGTTATTCTAAATCCGCATACGTTGACTTTAGAATACAACGGAAAATCCGAGCCAGTCAAATTTATGTACTGTGATGTAGTCAGCTTCACTAACGTGGATGATGTTCCAGTACCGATCTCTGTGAAAAAAGAGTTCAAAGACATGATAAAAAAAAAGGAAAAAGGTATTTTCGACCTCTAACGAGGCATTACCATACAACACCTCAGTCATTGCCACAGTGCGCACAGTCGACAGTGAACCGGTATATTCAAAGTTATACCCTCACCCTATGGGAGTAACTTGATTTCGGGTAAACAACGAAATTCAGCAGATGCTGAAAGATGGCATCATTCGACCATCACGGTCCCCGTACAATAGTCCAACATGGATTGTTGAACAAAAGGATTTGATTCCAACGGTAACAGAAACAAACGGTTTGTAGTCGACTTCAGGAAGTTGAATGAAAAACCGTCCCTGATCGTTACCCCCATGCCTAGCATTCCCATGAATTTTTTCTAGCGAATTTGGGAAAGGCACAAGTTTTTACAACCCTTGACTTAAAGTCGGGGTATCACCAAGATTTACCTCGCAGAAAATGATCGCGAGAAGACATCTTTTCAGTAAATGGGGAAAGTATGAATTCTGCCGTTTACCCTTTGGCTAAAAAAATGCTGGGAGTATCATCCAAAGAGCCATAGACGATGTTTTAAGAGAACATATAGGGAAAATATGTTACGTCTATGCAGACGACATTATAGTGTTCTCAAACAGCGAAAGTGAACACCTCAAACATATTGACACTATATTAAAATGTCTTGAGGACGCTAACATGACAGTTGCACAGGAAAAAACCCAATTTTTCAAAGAAAGTGTTGAGTACCTGGGCTTCATAGTAACTAGGGGGTGCAAAAACTGACCCAGACAAGGTAAAGACCATACAGGAATATATGGAGCCCAAGAACCTATTTGGTCTTCGGTCATTCCTTGGTTTGACTGGTTACTATAGAAGGTTCGTAAAGGATTTTGCTTCAATCGCAAGACCACTTACAGACATGCTGAGGGGCGAAAACGGCTCTATAAGCAAACATATGTCAAAAAAGGTCAAAGTCGAGTTCAATGAAACTCAGCGGGATGCGTTTGAACGCTTACGGAACATTTTAGCGTCAGAAGACGTTACATTAATGTATCCGGACTTTTCAGAACCATTCGATTTAACCACCGTCGCATCGGCAAATGGTATCGGAGCTGTGCTATCCCAAGGGGGTAGACCAATCACAATGATATCGCGTACCTTGAAAAGCAGCGAGCAAAACTATGCCACAAATGAGAGGAATTATTAGCTATATGTGGGCCCTAGGCCAATTTCACAAATACTTGTATGGCAAAAAAAGATACAAGGATTTTCACAGACCACCAGCCTCTCACATTTTTAGTTTCTGATAGAAACACAAATGCAAAGATAAAGAGATGGAAGGCTTATATTGATGAACAGAATGCAAAAATTTTTTTATAAGCCAGGCAAAGAAAATTATGTAGCAGATGCCCTCTCGAGGCAAAATGTTAATGCCTTACAAAACGAAGTCCAGTCAGACGCTGCGACCATCCATAGCGAGTTGTCCCTAACATACACAATTGAAACGACCGAAAAACCTCTCTCAACTGTTTCAGGAACCAGATAGTTCTAGAAACAGCGCAATTTCCATAAAAAAGAATTTTAATTTTGTTTGGCAGTAAAACCACGCCATTTAATAAGTTTCAAAGTTAAAGATTCCCTACTGGAAACGCTAAAAGAAATAATCAACCCAAATGGTGAACGCGATAAATTGCGAGCTCCCGGTTCTGGCCAGCTTCCAGAACGAACTCGTAGCGAGCTTTCAGCAACAAAAATATGGCATTGCAAAAATGTGGTCTCGGATATCACCGACAAAAATGAACAGGTAGAAATCCTTGTGACAGAGCATAATCGTGCACATAGGGTCGGCACAAGAAAACGTTAAGCAGGTGATACGAGACTTATTTCCCAAAAATGACAAAAATGGCTAATGAAATTGTTGTAAATTGCAAAGTTTGCATAAAAGCCAAATATGATAGGCACCCCAAAAAAACAAGAGTTAGGAATTACACCCATTCCGTCGTACACTGGTGAAATGTCTCACATAGACATTTTCTCCACAGATAAGAAGCAGTTTCTAACTTGCATTGACAAGTTTTTCCAAATTCGCGGTGGTACAACAAAATAGCCTCGCGCACAATTATCGACTTGAAAGCGCCCATCCCGCAACTGGTGAATATTTTCCCAGACATCAGGACAATATATTGTGATAACGAAGCTGCCTTCAACTCAGAAACTATAAAAACGCTTCTCAAAAATGGGTACGGAATAGACATAGTAAATGCGCCTCCGTTACACAGTACATGAATGGGCAGGTAGAACGTTTCCATAGTACCCTAACAGAGATAGCTAGGTGTCTGAAAATCGACAAAAAAATCGATGCACAGCAGAGTTAATAATGAGGGCAACTGTAGAATATAACAGATCGCTTCATTCGGTGATTGACAAAACACCCATTGAGGTGGTTCATGCTATGACAAAAGAACTTGGACAGACAATCAAAGAAAAATCGCCAAAGCACAGCAGGGAACCTAGATAGGTGTAACCCGAACAGACAGAACAGGATATTTGAGGTAGGAGAAAGGTATTTTTAAAAAATAATAAGCGATTAGGCAACAAACTAACACCGCTATGCTCAGAAGAAAAGGTTCAAGCAGATATAGGAACATCTGTTCTTATTAAGGGGAGGGTGGTCCACAAGGACAACCTCAAATAGTAAGACACAAGCACACTAGTTAGAAATAAGCATTACGACAAGACACAAGCACACTAGTTAGAAATAAGCATTCCCACACACCCATTCATACGTCCACTTTATCTTACAGGTTCGTGGGCGTACTCTTTCTTATACTTGCTGCAGCAAATGCTCGGATTACCGACTTTTCGCACTCAAGATACATTCCTGTATTAGGGGGTAATGTGTTAGTGTGGGAGCAACGCAATTCTATGAGACATTCCAGTAACTTATCAGACTTTCTAGGCATAGTGAGTGAAACAGAGAAATTGTCCGAGTATTTCCCTGAGTCCCACATGAAGAAATTATTAGAGATCGACATCGACCACATCCGAAACCTTCTGTCCACACTGACGATCCACCACAGGATAGCAAGAAGCTTAGATTTTTTAGGCACGGCACTCAAGGTGATAGCGGGTACTCCTGATGCCTCAGACTTAGAAAAGATAAAAATGTCCGAGTCCCAGCTGATAGATTCCAATAATAGGCAGGTGATTATAAATTCCGAAACTCAGGAAAAAATAAATCAGCTCACAGAGACTGTGAATCAAATAATCAAGGCAAAAAAGAATGAAATGGTTAACACCCCTCACTTATATGAAGCTCTTTTGGCAAGAAACAGAATGTTAATAACAGAGATCCAAAACTAATGCTCACAATTACTCTCGCAAAGTCCAACATAATAAACCCTACTATCCTTGATCACAGCGATTTGAAGTCCCTCATTGAACAATCGGTAGAAGTCCCCATTGTCAGTCTCATAGAAGCATCTAGCATTAAAATTGTCCAGTTAGGAGACATTATTCTCATAATCATTTCATACCCTAATGTTAAGTTCATTTGTAAGAAGGTTACCGTTTTCCCGGTGTCACAACAACACATAATCCTACAACTGCAAGAAGACATCGTAGCAGAATGCGATAGTGACGCACTGGCAGTAACAGATTGCGTCGATACCACATACACCACCTTTTTGCAAGTCATCCCCACACGACACATGCGCCCGAGCTTTACATGCGGGAAGCACAGCCATCTGCCACTCTCAACCGAGCCACCTAGCACCCATTACGTTTGTTGACGATGGGGTCATAATCATCAATGAATGTTCTGCGAAAGTCAGCACGGACAATGGCCCAGAGATCACCACAAATGGCACGTTTCTCCTCACGTTCAGCCTCTTTGCCACCATCAACGGCACTAAGTATGCGAACCAACGCGAGAAGTTGAACAAATCCCCGGGTATTGCCGGTTCACCCCTGGTCAACATTACCGCCCATGACTCTATCCTGAGTATACCACTCCTCCACAGGATGAATAACCACAACCTACATCTCATCCAACAGTTCAAGGAGGAAGTGGCCACCGCTGGGTCACCCAGAACCTGGTTCGTGGCTGGGGCTATACTCAGCCTTGTCTTCTCAGGCTCTCTTCTCCTCTGCCAAGTATTGAGGGAAAAGACGACACTCAAGAGGACTTACAAAAAGGCCATCAACGAACTCAGCACGACCGAGGACGGTCTTAATTCCAAGGGGGAATAGTTAACGAGTAACCCTCGCGCACCAAAACCGCGCGAGCTAGCCGCACTGATAACGCTGACGCGGCGAAACCCAGCGTTCAGTGCCCTGGCTGCAGTGGTAACCTGATCCCTTGCGCGGACGCAAGAGCAGTGTTATCACTTTTTGCTGAGCCAACACTTTATGCTTTGTAGCTTAAGTCTTTTTTTGGTTTGTCTTTTGTAGCTTTTGCCTTCAGCTTTGGCTGGCAACCAACTTAGTTTTTAGTTTTGATTTGAATTTAATAAAGAGCACTTGGCTCTCTGATTGAACTCCGGCCCAAGCCGTAAAACTTATCATTTGCATTATTGAGCCACAAGGCCAATAAAGTTAAAGAAGGGCAGTCACCCTTCCATCATAATCATCATATCCTGACC
>JAEIFV010001256.1:0-56922 GCA_018904265.1 Lordiphosa collinella
TAAGAGAGAAAAGACGAAAGTTTCTAGTCTCAGCGCACAGTGAGCCTACGCGTGTTGGACAATCTGTTGCAATGGGAGAGTACAGCTTTAACATTTGTAAAAGACTTTTTGTCTACCTCGGAACGATGCTCTGGCGACAACATTAGTCTGGAGATCCCAAGAAGAATATAACAACCAGACCGATGTTGCAACGGGCTTAGTAAGGAGTTCAAGAGCAGAGCCCTCTCTCAGAAGAGCAAAGTGCGCTATACAAGTCCCCGGCTTATCATCCCTGTCCTGCTATACGGCGCAGAAGCATGGACAATGCCATCAACCGAGGCGGCAATTGGCGTGTTCGAGAGAAAAGTCCTTCCCGGAGGATTTAAGTAAAAAGAAATAAAATTGGCTAGTCAAGATGACTCAGCCCCAAGGGAATGTTAAGCCGCGCCCCTCTCAATCTCTCTTAGTTTTGTGCGCTTCTAATTTTAGCACAAGAGAAAGGGACCTACAGTTTAACGCCGAATCCGAACGGCAGTTTTTGAGAGGCTTTTCATGGCTGGTGCTGCAATGCTGGCGCCAACCGCACCGAGGTGTTGTGGCCGGGTGTAAAGTTTTATTCAAAAAAAAAACTTTTCAGTAGATGTTTCGAGACCCGGGATCGAACCCACGACCTCATGCTCAGCGGTCGCGCACTAACCGCGCTGAGCCACTCGGAGGATTTATGGACCTCTAAACGTTGGCGGCGAATTTCGCACCCGAATGAATCACGATCTGTATGAGCTCTATAGGGACGCGTGACCTAGTCTAACGCATAAAACAACTGCGGCTTCCTGGCTTGGGCATATTACTCGTATGGATGAAGAAGTTCCAGTAAAAAAAGTGTACAAGCGGGAAAGCGAACGGGTGCAGGAAAGCAGGAGCTGTAGGACGACCGAAACTTAGTTGGGAAAAACGGGTGCTGGAATAATAGCGGCGGTCGAGACCGTCAAACGGTTGTGATGAAATATCGGGCCAAATAAGAGAAGAAGAAGTCTGAGCGCGGCAATTGCTTGTCAACTGATCTAAAGCGCTGATGAAGCGGCACAGTCTTTTGTTGATTTAAGGGCTACGTTGCGATTAAATTCAGATAATTCCGAGCGATTCATTTTGTCTTTTCGCACTTGTAGCTCGGCCCAGGGATGAGGAACTGGCGCGCTGAGGGGGGAGAAGCAACTGAAGTTAGAATTTGGTTCTTGCCCCGTGACATTCTATACTCAACTCTTTGGCGTTGGATTCGGCCAGAGCTGGTGCATCGAATAACACTGTCAGGCCGTTTATCTCCGTCATGAACACTCCGAAGTGCTGGCCAGGTTCCTTTGCCAGCACACTGGGACTCGGCCGTTGACCGTTGGCATCTGCAAACATACAAATTGTAAGGGGTTTTGAGAGTTTTGATCATTCCTGTACCATATCCGACAGACACTGCTGGCGCAGTTTCATTAGCCACGACTTGTGCATGATCTTGGTCAGATTCTCCGTATTTAATGGATCCGGCTGCGGTGGACGGATGCAGGTCATGTACAGGGTGTTGCGGTACCTGGTTACGGCAATGCTCCAATTGTCCTTCATCTCATATGGAGCGCACATCATCAGCTGCAGCACTTCTCGTGTGCACACTACATTGGCGTTGATTTCAAAGTGCCCCTCGGCTGATAACCGATACCCCTTAGCAGTTCATCCAGGTAATCTTTCCGCTCCCAATGAATACTCTTCTACCATGGCTCTTGGTTCTTTAGGGAGAGCGGAAATCGGTCGGGTCGCGGCGGAACTATGAAACGCACTTGCTGCGAGTTCTTCTCAAACTCAATAAGCGGCAACACGCCGTAGCAGCCCACTTGATGTGGCTTTTCAATGAGGGAAAAAGTGCCCTTGTCCACCTCGGGAATGGGCCTAGCGACAATGTTCAAGAGTTTGTTTGGGGAGAACATTGATACACTTAAGTTTGATACCCGAAAATAAAACAAGACGTGGTATATAAGTGGTATTCCTTAAAGTTATTTGCCTTCGATTTTGATTTCATGAAGCAAATTAAAAGCAGTTGACGGAACGACCCTGATTTCATTTTGATTTGTATTCATATCGAGCAAAAATTAAAAGCAAAAGCAACCGAAAAAATTGTGAAACTAGTGTCTTGAGCTTCTTAAATAAAAAAGGTATGCAAGGGTACAAAGGTGAAATCATTGAACTACAGTATGACAAACAAGTAAGGAAGCTGCAGTCGAGTGCCCCGACTTCAAAATACCCTTTTTTTTTTTTTTTTTTTTTTTGTGTAGGGGTGGTTGAAAGCTTTAAAGCCGGTTTGGCGCTAGGATATAGCAACCAAAGTGTGGGACTTGAGTTACCGCACCCACTAAACAATCCACCCCCATCCCGATTCCCGGCGGAACCACCGTTCAGTATTACTTCGCCGGGGGGAATGCCCAAGGCTCACCTAGGATTCTCTCCTATGTATTAGAATTACGCAGTCTTTCTGCGCAGCGCAGTTTTTGGAAAATTTTTGTGGCCATATTGCAGACTGCAGACCAATTTTGTTCCGATTCAAGCATTATATTCACCAGGTTGCTAACGGCTGGTGTCCTCCCGACCCCCTGCTTAGTTCGGTTCGTTCATTTATGAAGGACGGACAATCAAAAATAACGTGTTCTGCGTCTTGGATGACCGACTGCCCTGTACAGTCTGGGCAATACGGGTCGTCTTCGTGTTTGAACCTATAAAGATAGGATTTCAAACATCCGTGTCCCGTAAGAAGTTGCGTCAAGTGGTATGTCACCTGTCCGTGTCTTCTGTCTAGCCAGGGCCCTATATTAGGAATAAGGCTGTATGTCCATCGTCCTTTGGTCGATCTTTCCCACCGCTCTTGCCATTTTTGTACGGCTCTCATGTGCACCTCTGTTTTGAGCGCTGCCATCGTGCTGTCTTCTGGGGCTCCTTTGTGCAATTCCGCAAACTCTTGCGCCCTGAGGTCAAATGGGATGAGTCCCGCCACCACCAAAGCTGCATCATTTGAGACCGTTCTAAAACCACTGATAACTCTAAGTGCACAGATGCGCTGCACTGAGTTCGCTCCACGCACATAGGAGCTGTATGCCGTGGCTGGTGCCCATATTGGAGCAGCGTAGAGCAGGGTTGAGCTCACTACGCTTACCAGTAACTTCCTTCTGGATTGCTTTGGTCCGCCAGTGTTTGCCATAACTCTGGCTAATGCTGCTGCCGTATTGCTTGCTTTCTGGCTTGCGTAAATCAGGTGGTCTCTAAAATTGAGTCTGTGGTCTATCATGACTCCCAGATATTTTAGGTGAGGCAGCGAGGTTATTGTCGCGTTCCCAATTTTTATAGTAGCCTGCTCTACTACTTTCCTGCTACTTATTAGCACTGACTCCGTCTTGTGGATGGCTAGTGTAAGGTCCATCCTTTCGAGCCATCTCTTGACTTCCTCAATAGCCACGTTGCTGGTCCGTTCCACTTCCGTGAGATGCTTTGCAACTACCACGATGGCAATGTCATCAGCAAACCCAATTGCTGCGGCCCCTGGTGGCAGCAGAAGGCGCAGTATGCCGTCATACATAATATTCCACAGCATTGGTCCTAGAACTGAATCCTGTGGAACTCCTCCGGTGATGTTGTACAGCTGCTCCCCGTGATCAGACTCGTATGTGAGTATTCTGCCGCTCAGATAGTCTTCTACGATTGCAATGAGGTATGGAGGCACATCTATTGCACTTAGAGCCCGCAAGATATGATTCCACCCTGCCGAGTTAAAGGCATTTTTAATGTCCAGAGTGACCACCAAGCAATACTCTTTGCTACCAAACATCCAGCGCTGTCCTTCAATGGCTGCACTAGCAATGTTATGCAGCTCACGAACTGCGTGAATAGTGGAGCGTCTCTTCCTAAAACCGTATTGCCTGGGGGACATCCATGCTTCAACTGAGGCTTCAAGGCGTGTTTGAATGATGCGCTCAAGTACTTTTCCTGTGGTATCCAGCATACATAACGGTCTGTATGATGACGGGTCATCCACATTTCTTGCTCCTTTTGGTAGTAGGACCAACCTCTGCCGCTTCCATCTTTCCGGGAAGGTTCCCTCCGATAAGCAAGCATTGTAAAGCTCCACAAATGGTTCAGGGTTGGCTGTGATTGCAAGCTTGAGCACCTTATTGGGGACGCCGTCTGGTCCTGGCGCTTTGTCATCCTTGAAGGCGCTTGCCGCCGCTACAACTTCTTCCGTCGTCACACCTCGCCATTCATAGGCCTGCAGCCTGTAGGGCGTCCGTTGCTCGCATGTTGTTCGACGTGGGAAAAGGGTTTCCACAATATGCGCCATCTGGTCACGACTTGATGGTGCTGGTCGGCTGCTCGATTTTAGCTTTTTTACGGCCAACTTATAAGCGAGGCCCCAAGGGTTCTCGTCTAGGTCATTGCAAATATCGCTAAAGCATCTTCTCTTAGCTTCTGCGATAAGTTTTTTAAGGGCATGCCTCTTCTCCTTGTAATGCTCCTGAAGAGCCGACCAGTTGGCTGTGGAGCGAGAACGCTGGCTTATTCTTCTTGCATGCAGACACTCCTTTCGACAGTCTGCTATTTCCTGCGTCCACCAATATTTTGGGCTCCTTCTGGGTGGTCCGCGTCCTTTAGGTAGCATTGCACATTCGCATGTCGCTTTTAGTTGCGCTGCCATCTGCTCTGCTCTATCGTTAGCTGTACCGTGGGTTGCAAAGTCATTCATTTGCACAGGGATTATTTCTGCGTCCAGCGTTTCCACCTTGTACCGGATTTTGGGTGTACGTCTAATTCCAGGCGTGCTGGGTTGCAGCAGTGTGTAAATTATGGCCATGTGATCACTTCCCGTGTAGAGGTCGGTTACATTCCAGTTACTGCGAGGAAGCAGGCTGCTGCTCACAAATGTAAGGTCTATAATTGATCCTCTTCCCGCCTTACAGTATGTTTGTTTGTCGCCTCTATTCAGCAGGATAATATCCAGTGAGGCGAATGACTCCAGAAGAGCTTGGCCTCTTGCATTTGTAGACGGGCAGCCCCATTCGGTCGCCCACGCATTGAAATCTCCCGCTATAACTATTGGGTGTTTTCCTTGAGCATCCTCAGAAAGGTCGTCCAGGATGATTGCTGCTTCCATTGTATTCAGGCTTGGCGGCAGGTAACAGCTATAGAAGTAAACGCCCCCGATCACAGCTCTGACATATCCGGCTGACTGCGAGATTTTTTGCATCTGTTCTTTAGTTTGTGCGCATGACCAGATTGCAGCCTTCCCGGGCTTGTCTGTCACCCACTCGCCAGCATCTCGGTTTCTGTACTGTTCGCTGATGATGGCCACGTCTATATTCTCCTCTTGGATAGTCTGCTCCAACAGGTTCTGAGCCACCGCGCAGTGGTTTAGATTGAGTTGTAAAACTTTCATCTTTGTTTACGGCCCATATCTTTTAGCGCCTTTTGATATGCCGGGCATTTGGTGCTCGATGTGGCGTGGTTTTTCAGTTTTAGCTTTAAACGTGTGCAGACGATGCACGATGCGGGAGCTTTACAGAAGCTAGCCTTATGCCCTTCACCTCCGCAATTGTAGCAAGCTTTTGCACAATCATGTTTGCTACTACAGTTCACCGATATGTGCCCGAATTCAAGGCACTTGTAGCATCTCCTTGGGACCAGTTTTGGTCTGATTCTGCACCACACCCACCCTACACGGACTCTTTCTTTTTCTATCAATTTACTCGCCGTTTCGGGCATCAACCGCAGAGTAAGTGTTTGCGTTTGCCTGTAAGCTGCCCGTAGGCCAACAACCACCGATTCCGAGAGGCTCAGTCCCACCTGCTCATTGATGGCTTCTAAAATTTCTTCAGCCTTCGAGATTTCGTCAATGTCTCTGATGTCCACTAACATTGTCTCCGTAAGTGTTTGCACCTCGGCGGCATCTCCAAGTAGTGCTTGCACGGCATTTTGCATCTCCAGTGCCTTTGGGTCAGAGGCCTTGTCTAGTTTCAACAAAAGCTCGCCCTTAGCCGTGCGCCTGATTCCTTGTACACACTGCGCCCATTCCTTTAGCTGCGGTTCGGTTTTGACCCTTTTGAGTATCTCTGCGTATGAAGATGGTTCTCCTTTGCTTTTGATAACGATAGCGTCGTTTCTTGGTGGCCTTGGCTTTCGGGTTTTAGACCTTACCGTGGTCCACTCTTTATTCTTGGCTCCTTTTGGGGCGATGTTTGGCTGTTGCTCCTCTTGTTGTTTTGGTTTTTCCTTATCCTGTATGCCTTTGAGGGTGTTTTGCTCCTTGCGGACTGTCTTCTCTGCAGGCGCCTTGTGCATTGCCTTCTTCGGGGTCGGCTTGCTTGAAGGCGACGTGTTGTCCTGCATAGGATTCCTCGGTCGCTTAGTGCCGACACTTGCTTCCTTGGGTTGAGCGACTGCCGATTCCTCTATCTGTTTCGCCAGTAAACCTTGAAAATAGGATTGGGTTTCCCTCTGTAGGAGATCTATCTCGTCCACTAACTCCCTCATCGCGTTAGTGATCGAGCGCTTAGGCAGAGCCATCATCTTTCTAAGCTCTCTAGCTTTAGCCCCAATATTGTTAAGCTTCGTGAATCCATCTGCTTCTTCCGCCTTTTGGTTCCCAGTGGATCGTGCCGCTGACGATGGCGAGCTTGACTTCTCTGGGCGTTCGGTCTCCAACGCCGGTAATGCATCTGGTGAGCGGGCAATCCTTGCGCTCTTCTTGAATGGATCATTTCCATCCCAATTTATACAACTGGTGAGAGGTGTACTGGTGCCTCCAGAGTCGCCAGGCAGCAATACCTCCAAATGGTTTAACCCGCCAGGGTCTATTTCGCCCCTAGGCAGCTCCATGACCCAGCGTATTGATTTCTCGGTGGAGACAACAATGTGGACCGCAAATCAAAGAAATAAACAAACAAAAAAAAACAAAAAAAGTTTTTTTTTTTTTTTGACTGACCTTTGTCCGGGATCGAACCTGCGTACTCTCACTTCAGAGTTTGGCCGCCACCCGCTGCGCTACTAAGGCAGGTGGAAATGGTTGTTTCGTTGGCGTTTATGAGGGGTTGGCACTGCTTAGTGGAGTAATCACACTGCTTTATCGACCTTGGTGGCGAGAATATACGGCAACTGCTTTACACCCACACAAGTGTATTTGTTAATATTGTTCAGCAAGAGAGAGTTGCTGAATTAACTGGACTTCAATGCTCCGGGTGTTGTGGAGTCGAAAAGTGGCCTGTGGGCCACAAGCCACTACAGTCGAGTTTTAATTGCCGACAGATATAATTTAGTTCTGGCAAACACAAAGCTATTGTCACTGGCACTATGCACTGTGTGTGACCTTGATTGTCTGCCCGGTGGGCCAAGGTGTCACTTATAATTCACTTTGCACAATAAACTCTCGGTTTTCGCGTTTTTGAGGGCGATTTAGCCTGATCTTCGCGGAGCTCAGCTAGAGCACGTCCGTTCACCACAATAGTCAACTCACCCTGTTCCCTTGATTTCGTGTGTTTTTTCTTTACATACACACAAACTCACACATACACACACTCCAACATACACACAAACGCATGGCATGCGGCCGCGCGCGATTACTGAAAATGCAACACCCCCCCTCTCTCCCACATGCAAAATTGATTCGTATATAACTTCAGTGTTTTTCGTCCGATCTTATTGATCTTTTCAGAATTGATCGATATTGGGCCTTACTTGATATATATACAATTTGGAAGGTCTATCTTAAAAATTGTGGCTCTGACAGTTTTTTGCGCTTAAAGGGGGGAGGGGGAGGAATTTTCCAAATCTGAAACAAACTCGTATTGAATCGGGTATACACCTACCTACATGCAAAAATTTGTGGCTCTAGCTCTTATAGTCTCTGAGAAACACGCGTTCATACGGACAGACGGACGGACAGACGGACGGACAGACGGACAGGGCTAAATCGACTCGGCTGTTGATGCTGATCAAGAATATACATACTTTATAGGGTCGCAAATGTTTCCTTCTACCTGTTACTTACTTTTGCACAACTTCATGATCCCCCTTTTCCCATTTTCAATGGGAACAGGGTATAAAAAGTGTTTTGATACAGAAAAGAAAAACACAAGTATTCCACTTATTTTGCAAAAACAAAGCGCTTTCCGTAAATGGAAAAAGTTTTCTGATTGATTTCTGATTCTGTACTTATTGTTCCTAAAATAATTATCCTAAAGAAAGTAACCAAATCCATTTACAGGACTGTTTCGGTTTTCACTTTCGACAAAATTTGTCGAATTTGACTTTGCTTAAGTGATTGTTGTACAAAATTGACGGAGTATGTCGGCTTTTAACCAGGGATTAATACCGGTACCGGAACCGTTAACCGAAATAAACCGTTTCAAATCACGTACCGGAACCGGAACCGATACAAATTTTTTTTCGAGAACCGAATACCGTTTACCGTTATTATTGGAACCGATAGAACCGGATCGAAACCGAATCGTTGGCACCGGTACTGTTTCGGTTTTTTTTTTTAATTTTGCAGAGTATTTTTGGTCAGATGTTTGTAACGCAAAGAAGGAATCATAAGACGTCATTTACACGATGTTATATATTCTTGCCACTTTTTTGAGAGGGCGTTAAATTCAAGCACCCCTCTGTTAAATGACTTGCACGAAAATCTCACAGCTTCTATAAGGTGCATAACGAATGTTCGTACATTGATTGATTTGTTTTACATACATACATACAAATGTATTTACATTGGCAATAAAATAAAATATGCATGTGCATGTACATTGTACGTCTGCATGTATTAAAAACCAGTGACTGGGACGTCAGTTTTTCATGTGACGAAAACTTTAACACAGGCCAACGCCACATACTCGTATGTACATAAATACATACATACATATGTTCAAATTATCGATCCTTTCTTTGTTAGACGAGTACTCTTATCGCAATATTAGTAGAGTATCCCTTACTAATATACCATTACATGTACATACATACGTACATACATAAGAAATTCAGTTTTCTTTCATCGTTTATTTGTTAAGATTTTTGAAAAGTGTGAGACTCAGTTCGCGAAATCGTAAGCATATTAGTACCAACTAAGGTGGCCACAACTAAATTTCAAGCGAAAATCTAGTTTTGGATGATTTTTATTCCATTGGGTTACACTGCAAGTTGTAATACGTCCTCTCTAGCTAAATCACTCGATCAGGAAATATAAAAGCGAGAGAATTCTTTTTTGAAATCAATGCTTTTCTAGGTGGCATGATTTTGGACCCAAGGTATAACGTAATGCCAAATCTTGAGTAAAAAAATCTTGTATTACTCAATCAACAAATATTTTTGCTCAAATTTCGTCGGTTGCTGATCAATCACCTCTTAATGATTATTTGAAAGCGGCGACGAAGTTGATGCATATGTGATGTTACAAGAAAAGAAATTTGGTGATAAAATCACATTAGCTTTGTCAACAAAAATCTGCTGGATTCCATTAACATTTTTCTTGCAAATAAACGTATTCGAAAGCATGAAAACATTCTAAAATGGTGGTCAGAGTCCTCTACAAAGTTCCCAGAATTGTATGAGGTTTCAAAAGTTGCAATTTCTGTAACATAATGCGAAATTTGAAAATCGATTTTAATTTTACTTTAAATGTTAATCGACTGGAACTTTTGAGTATTGTTTTTTTTTTATATTACAAAGGAATAAAATGATTTGGACTTATATCAGCATTTACTTTTTAACAATACTTTAAATTTTTACTTATACCGATTATGTACCGGTACGTACCGGTATACCGAAATAAAAGACTGGGTACCGTATCGAAACCGAAAACCGAAATAAATTAAAAGCCGAAATAGAACCTTTTACCGAAACATTAGTTTCGGCTCGTACAGTTACCTGTACCGGAACCGAAAATAGTTTCGGAATTAATCCCAGCCTTAAACCTATCTTATTGAGTCCGTCGTCTTAAAAGGAAGTAAAAGTCTTAAGGTTTGATACACACTATGTTTATGCTATAAAATTAATGATTTCTTCAATTTGCAAAATCAAATTGTCTCATGTTTATGCTGTTTTTAAAAATTCACAAAATGATCAGCGCACATATGAGAAAACAAAAGATCTGGCAACACCAGCGCAGCGTTAAGTTGACTGCGCCTCGGCATTTCATGAATTGACGGCAAATTCATAGTCAACATTCGTGAGTAGTCGAGTTCATGAAATGGTGTTTATGCACGCACTTTACGACCCATTTCATGAAATGATTTTGCAAAATGAGCCAAACGTTGTAACAGATTATCTTAATAGTTCACTAGAAAATGCTACATGTACCAATTTCGAATTCGCTTAAGTAAAACCCGGAACATGCCAGTTAGTCTTATCAATTTTGAACTTTATAAAACGAGATTCGGATGTTCCAAAAAGGGATTTAATTAGCTTCTTTAGCAGATTTGGGTTTAATTTATTTACCAAATGAGCTTCTGTGCTGCGAATACATGAGTTTTGTTTTGCATTTTGCCAAAACACTTTCTTGAAAAGGGATTTAAATGGAATTTGGGCCGTAGGAAGTATTTGGCTACTTTCTTTTGAATTCTAGTTCAAAGAACCATACAGAATCAGAATAAAATAAAATCAAAATTTAAGAATTTTTACATACTTTTTTTTTTTGGTCTCGGTGGCCCCCCCTGGGGAAAACCCCATATTCAAATATTGGCGCCGATAAGAGCGGTGGCAGTCATATACAAATATTCTTACAACGGTCTTTGTTTGTCAACTGCTACCACCGAATTTTTGAGTGTTTTTTTTTTTCTTAATTCAGAAAATCTAGAAATTCAGATCGATCGAAATCCAACAATTTTGTTCTAAAAAAATCCCTAACGATATTATTGAATTTTGCTCTCTAAAGTCATTTTATGGGTATAAAGAGTTAATGAATATTGCATAAGAAACCGTAACAAACTAGTTTGTGTCTTTCCACATTACAGAATAGCTAAATTGGCAACACTGACGAACGAAAGCGCGTTGCCCTTAGCATGAGTGTTGGTAAACGTTAAAGGTTATAATTCTTCCTCTTTCGTTTCGTCGTTCGTGAAAGTGCAGCTCGCTCAATTTGTTTAATTGTTTAATCATATTGCAGACACACAAGTTAAATAAATATTGTTGCTAAAATGTATGTTAATGTATAATTCAATCATAAATTTATCAAATGTGGCATCAAAAACCCCGCGAGTGATGAAATAGTTTTGCGGCTGCTGCAGAACCGTTAGGTCGGCCATTTTCATTTAATTTTTTTTTTTCATTCTCAGAATTGACGTGGTGCTTTTGACAAGTTTCTGGCAAATTCGATAAAAAAACCAAAAGTATTAGCAATGCCCAACGAAGTTGAGAAAAAGTTGTGTGTGGTTTGTGGAAGTTCGTCTGGCTTGATGTGCCAACGTTGCGGCGAATCATATTGCAGTAATGATTGCCAGCGCAAGGATTGGCAGCGCCATAAGTACATCTGCAGGGCCATGCCGTAAGTGATTGGCAGTGTATACTTACATTCATTAGTAGGAAAACATTTAACCGACTTGCATATTTTATTGTAGGCCTTTGGTTGCATACAGGCCCCCGGCGTCTGACCAGACCTTGAAGCCTATCCAGCCCCCGGCTGAGAAGCGCATCCAGGCCCAAGCTTCTAGTGCGGCCACCAAGATGGAGCAACTGTCCTCAAAGTGGCGTGAACAATTACTCCCCCCTGAAGGAGGAGACTTCAATGAGTGCCGCGTCACTTTCATGGAGAAAAATGGTGTCATCTGGGTGGTGAGCGTGGTCCATTCGGAGAGTCTGGAGTTGTTTACGGATAAGATGATTGCCGCCATGCAGAATCATAAGCCTTGCGAAATGGATGGTATCACCGTGGGCTCATTGGTGGCCGTAATGGTGAATGGAAGATTCTTCCGCGCTCAGGTACTCGCCTTGAATCTTAAATCGCAGCAGGCTCAAGTGCGTCTAATTGACTTTGGCGGTGAGCCCAGTATTCCAGTCGGAAACATCTACCTGCCCTTGCCTCTCATGGCCGAGACCAGAGCTTATGCTTTTCGCGTCAAATTGCCCAGCAATACGGGCGTTCAAGCTAATGAGATTCTGTCCTTGCGCCTGCTGGGAACCAAAACACACACTGACATCTATCAGGTTCAGCTTAAGCCCAATATGACCATCCCACTAAGCTTACCCGTAGAGATGCTGCAAAATCATCCGGAGGTCAAGGTGATCAAGCTCTTTCAGCGAGATCTGCAGAGCAAGGAGCCGCAAGTGGCCCTGCTTCAGTTAAAGGTTTTAAATACTTTGAACGAGGATTTGAATAAGAGTCTGACCGACAAACCTGGCCAACCCTTCACTGGGCCTTTTTCGGATGCAGAGTGTACATCCTTTGTGGCTGCCCGCACCAAACTGGGCTACCGTCGCGCCTTCCTCATGGATTTCATTGAGAAGCCCACGGCCAGCTACCTGGTCTATGAAATGGACGAGGGTCGAATGTCTGTTGTTCGTGAACTGCGTCGTATACCCAGCGAGTTTCAGGGTCATCCATTGCGCGTGTGTGCCATTACCCTAAGTGAGAAGCAGGAGCAGTTCTCTGCTGGTCGTAAACTGACCATTAAATTTAAATCCGAAAGCTTGAAGATTCATGACAAGGAAAAACTGCGTAAAGCTAGTGCAACTTTGTTGTCCAATGGCAAAGCCATTTGCGAGGTGGTTGTCAACACCTTTCTCGGTCAGGTGGCAGAACTGGGTTTGCAGTATTGGCGTGATTCCATCAAGAACGGCGACATGGTATACATCACTTGTGTACATGGCCGAGGCGAAGTGTCCATCTCTTCTGTGGAAACCAAACATTATGCCGAGATTTTCAAGCACTTGGGCGACAAGTGCATTCCCTTTGCCGACACCAACCAAATACCAATTGGCTGCTTAGTTCTGGTTGTGTGCCCTATCCTGGGTCGATTCCGTGGCGAGCTCACTGGTGCCAAGAATGGTCAGTACTTGGTTCGAAACATCGATACAGGCTCTGAACACCAGGTGGCTCCAAAGCTCCTGCGCATGTCCTGTCGCTTTATCGAAAACCTGCCCGTCAGTCTCGCACGCATTAAACTGAGGACCATCTGTGACTTTCCTTTGGTTGGTGTTGCTGCCAAGAATAATGCTGTCATTAATCTGCTTAAAGTACTAAGCACTCTGAAAGAGACATTCATCATTGAATATGTCGACTGCAGCTGCATCGTTGCTGATCTGCTGTCGGGCGATCAGAAATCATTCGTGACAAAACTTTTTCAGCAAACCTTTATATCCGATCCCGGAATGAAAAAGCCATCGCCAACCACTGTCACGCCGTCGGCAAAGTCCTCAGCCATTCGACAGGCAGAATCTCTACCACCTCTGCCGCCCTCACCATCCAACTCCCCCACCAAGCTAAAACAAACTGGTGACGACGAGGTGAAGGCCATTGCGCGCTTTTATTTCAAGGATGTGGAAGTTAAGTTGATGCCTACTGGCGACATGGTCCCCTTAATGATACTAAATACATCCGGATTGAACGAAACTGGCTATCTCACAGCCTGTTTCCTTCCGAACAAGAAGGTGGCCGAGTCTTTTCAGTTGTTGCTTGACCGGGTTGCGTTCAACGGCCAGTGTGAACATAATGCTGTGCCTGGATATATGCCAGAGTAAGTATAATTAAAAACCAATTAACACAATAGTAGACTCACATTCATTGTATTCGCAGAGTTGGAGAAATTTGTCTGGCCATGTTTATGGAAGATCAGAGCTGGTACCGTGGCGTCTGTAAGCAGATTATTGGCCAAAAGGCCCTAATTTTTTATTGTGACTTTGGGAACTCGGAAATGGTTGACATGGCCCATCTCAAGCCAATAGCAAAAGACTTGCTGCAACCTATATATGCCAATAGATGCTTTATAGTTGGTAAGTCATCTGCCTGCCTTACACTGAAAAATAGTTATCTAATTGTGTTTCTTCTGTGTGCAGGCTTCGATAAATCGAAGGATTTCATTAAACTGGAAGAGTTTTTGGCTCGCAAACCTAAATTAATATGTCACGTACTGGAATGCGCAGAGCCAAATTCGCGTAATATCATTATTCCCAATATGGACCAAGTATTGTCCAAAAATTAACTCGTGAAGAACTAATCTAATCTAATTGACATTATCAACAACTTGAACGACTTAACTTTTTCATTTGTTTATAACTACTTAAACTTATTATTTTCGTACTTTCAATAAAATCATATTAAAAGATCAGGCAAATTTTTTCCTTTCACTAATCCCCAAAATTAATATTTTATTATAAACTACCTCTTGATATTCTTCAGTTAATTCTATTGTCATTAATTTTTACTACTTCTATTATTCTTATAAATATAACTCATCCATTAGCTATTGGATTAGTACGATTAATTCAAACAATTTTAATTTCTTTAATTTCAGGATTACTAACAAAAAGATTCTGATACTCTTATATTTTTTTTAAATTTTTTTTTAGGGGTATATTAGTTTTATTTATCTATGTAACTTCTTGAGGTTCTAATGAAATATTTAATTTATCAGTTAAATTAAAATTAATTTCTTTATTCATTTTAAGATTCTTAATAATTTTATCTATTTTTATTGATAAAATATTTTTGAGGTTTTTTTTAACAAAAAATGAAAAAGAATCAATTTTAAATCTTATTTAATAGAAAATTCTTTATCTTTAAATAAATTATATAATTTTCCAATCAATTTTATTGATAAACTATTTATTGATTACATTAATTGTTATTGTAAAAATTACCAAATTATTTAAAATACCTCTTCGATCTATAAACTAATGAATAAACCTTTACGAACCTCCCACCCGCTATTTAAAATTACTAATAAGGCATTAATTGACTTACCAGCTCTTATTAATATATCAAGATGATGAAATTTTGGATCTTTATTAGGATTGTTTAATTATTCAAATTTTAACTGGATTATTTTTAGCAATACATTATACAGCAGATATTAATTTAGCTCTTTATATTGATTACTACGTACATTACATGCCAACGGTGCATCATTTTTTTTATTTGTATTTATCTACATGTAGGACGAGGTATATATTATGGATCATACTTATGTTTTACCTTGAGGACAACTATCTTTTTGGGGAGCAACAGTAATTACTAATTTATTATCAGCAATTCCTTATTTAGGAATGGATTTAGTACAATGAGTATGAGGAGGATTTGCTGTAGATAACGCAACTTTAACACGATTTTTTTCTTTTCATTTTATTTTTCCATTTATTGTTCTTGCTATAACAATAATCCATTTACTATTTCTTCATCAAACAGGATCAAATAATCCAATAGGTTAAAACTCTAGTATTGATAGAATTCCTTTTCAACCATATTTTTCTTTTAAAGATATTGTTGGATTTATTGTAATATTTTTTTTATTGATTACCTTAGTATTAATTAATCCTTACTTATTAGGAGATCCAGTTAATTTTATCCAAGCCAATCCTTTAGTAACACCTGTTCACATTCAACCTGAATGATATTTTTTATTTGCATTTGCAATTCATCGAACAATCCCTAATAAATTGGGAGAAGTTATTGCTCTTGTTGTATTTTATTTTGAGTTATAGTAACAACAGTAATTTTATTAACATGAATTGGAGCCCGACCCGTAGAAGATCCTTACGTTCTATTAAGACAAATTTTAACTGTTATTTATATTTTATATTATGTAATGAATCCATTAGTTAATAATTCATGAGATAATTCTTATACCCTTGCAGATGGTATTATAAAATTGTGCGAATGTTTGTAACGCATTGAAGGAAGCATCTCCGACAACATAAAGTATATAGATTCTTGATCAACATGACAAGCTGAGTTCATTTAGCCTTGTCCGTCTGTCCGTCTGTCTGTTTCTATGCTATCTCCTCCGTCAGTTTTAAGGCTATCCTCACCAAACTTTGCACGAAGTCTTTTGGTACAAATACGCTGCACATTTGCCGGAACCGGCCGGATCGGATGACTATAGCATATAGCTGCCATAGGAACGATCGGTCGAAAAACTGGTCTTAGAGAGAAAAACTTTTTTGTTGTTAATGAAAACGTCCTTTTTATTGGCATATTCTTATTTTATATACTTTATCACAATTCTAAAAAGTTTTATAAAAACCGGATGACTATAGCATATAGCTGCAGTATGAATGATCGGTCGAAATAGAAGTTCTAGTGCAGCTATACGCTTTAGTCATCCGATATTGATAAAACCTTTGTAGAAACGTGTTAAAGTATATAAAATAAGAATATGACAATAAATAGAACGTTTTCATGAAAAACAAACAAGTTTTCCTCACTCGTACTAGTTTTTCGACCGATCGTTCCTATGGGAGCTATATGCTATAGTCATCCGATTTCGACCAAAGTTAGTGAAATCATGGGGAAGAATAGTAAACTAAGATATACGTACTTAGGAGGCGTTTCCATTAAAAACAAAAAAGTTTTTCTCACTAAGACTAGTTTTTCGACGGATCGTTCCTATGGCAGCTGTATGCTATAGTCATCCGACGCGGCCGGTTCCGACAAATGAGGATAACTTCAAAACTGACGGAGGAGATAGCATTGAAACAGACAGACGGACAGACGGACAAGGCTAAATCAGCTCAGCTCGTCATGTTGATCAAGAATATATATACTTTATGTGGTCGGAGATGCTTCCTTCTATGCGTTACAAACATCCGGACAATTTTATAATACCCTCTGTAAGGGTATAAAAAGATTTTTGTTTCAAATGGGATCGCCTCCAAATTTTGTAATTAACAGTGGATTATGCTTTTCAATGATTTTACCAATTTTGGTCGAAATCAGACATCTATATAGTATAGATTCTTTACCAGTTGGGGTCGCCGCTCGCATTTGCTTCCGATTATATTATATTTTTTTTTTGGGAACATGGATTGGCACGCGCCGCAGACAAAAAAAAACCTTTGCATTTGCCAGAGCTGGAGATGGGCGTACATCGAAAACTACGCGGGACTCCGGAGTGACCAGAATGATTTAACATCATTGTGATTGCTTCATATTATGTTAGAATTAAAGAACTAGACTATTTTTATATTATTTGCAATTTAAACAATCCTCGTCTTAGTAGTCAGATGGGTATCGGGCGATATATTTGTCCCGCGACCATCTCTAATTTCTCTCTCTCAATATTGTCCCAGTTAGCTGCAAGAATCCAATTGGATCTTATGAGCTAGCCATAGCTGTTAGGTTTTTTCTAGGATTTCGTTGTTGGAATTACTCAGACAATATATTTGCAGGCTTAATTCATTTAAAAGGTGGAATTTTCGGCGGGGCGGGGTCATCACACCCACAACGATCCAATATGAATCGTTAAACAAAAATTTGTCCTAAAATATTGTTGGCTATCACTTTGATGTGTAGTCGTTTCTCATATATACATACATCTACATACATATGTATGTGTTTTGCTGCTGCAGGAGCAGCCCAGATATATTGAATTTTCGTTTGCTCATATCTTTACTACCGTTCATCCGATCTTTACCTATCCTTTGGCAAATCGAACAAAAATTTTTATGAGAAAATATGTCTAGAAGGTTCAAACCTTCTATCTATAAAACTGTGGGAGATAAGTTTTTTCCAATTTGCGGGGGCGTGGCAAAAATTGAAAATAAACTTGATCTGCCTGCAAGTATAAGAAGCATAAGTCCCATACATGTCAAACCTCTATCTCTTACCATCTCTGAGATCTGTGCGCTCATACGGACAGACAGACGGACAGACGGACATTGCTATATCGACTCGGCTGTTGATGCTGATCAAGAATATATATACTCTATGGGGTCGGAGATGCTTTCTTCTGGCTGTTACATACTTTTGCACAAAGTTATTATAATCTATGTACCTTTGGTACAGAGTATAAAAAGTAAGGTCCAAAAAGAAGTCTTAGTTTGAAAAACTTTTTTGTTTTTAATGGAAGCTGCAAGGGTATACAAAACTTCGGCCGAGCCGAAGTTAGCTTTCCCCTATTTTTTAAATTAGTTAATGAGCTTGATAAAGCATATGTTTTGAAAACACAAGATAGAAATAATATTTTCTATTGACTTTACTAAAATTAGTTAACTACAATAATGAAAATAATAAAATTTTAAATCCAATAAAAAATAATAAATAATCTAACGAATAAGATAAAAAACATTATCAAGCTAAATATATTAATTTATCGTAACGAAACCGAGGTAAAGTACCTCGAACTCAAATAAAAATAAAAGAAATAAGTATTGTTTTAATATAAAACAATAAATTAAAAATATCACAACCTAAAAAAATAACACAAAATAATATTCTTATAAATAAAATCCTTGCATATTCCGCTAAAAAAATTAAAGCAAAACCTCCTCTTCTATACTCAACATTAAATCCAGAAAGTAGTAGTAGTAGGTAGTTTTATTAAAAACAGTTTGACAATGGCATTTTGCCGTCAGTCATATTTACAGTATCTTGAAATCAATGTTTATTTATTTTCCTATTTTTAATTTATAGAAGTTATTTTCCTGCCGATGATTCAAAACAGTTCTAGCATGATTTGATTCCTGTATTTTAATGCTTCATGTATGTAGCCTGCGAGTGTGAACCAGTTTTGCCCGTTTAAAATTTCTATAAGTTGTGATTGGGATAGGCTGGACTTTTGCCAGTAAACAATTCTTATCTCTCTTAGAATTGGGCACTCGGCCAGGAAGTGGAGAGTGTCTTCTATCGCATGCCTGTTGCAAAGTGAGCATTCGTTTTCAAAATGGGTATTTGAACTGTGCGTCCTGTAGTTCAGTGCAAGAAGATCACATCGAGCTCTGAAGATTTGTGATATTGAATTCACATGGTACCGGTCATTAAAATAGTTTCCTTCACCCAAAGAGAAGCTTAGGTGTTTATACATCCGTCTGCTGGTGCTTTGAAGGGCCTCTGCGATAAACTTTTCCTTTGATTTCGCTGCAATACTCTGTAAAATCGAGTCGTGTGCATTTTTCCAAGAGAGGTGATCTATCAGGTCTAGGGTAACATTATGTTCTGCTGCCATCAAACGCCATTCTTGAAAACATTGTCCTTCTCTTGAGAGTAGTTCCTTTGCTATTTTGTATACCAATCTTGATTGCGGCTTGTCCATTAGTTTTCTTATATATTGGAAATGCATGCCTAACGTGTAGCAATAAAGTTCTGGAAGTCCAGTCTCAATGTGAATCGCATAAGTGGGACTATTTCGCGGCAGCTTAAACAGTTTCTTGATGAAAAACCGTAGCAGTTTCTCTACTTCATTATGTCTAGCATATCCCCACACCTGTGATGCGTAACACATAATAGAGCGAGCTGTAGCTTCAAACATTTTGTATTTCACGCTCGGAAGCACGTTTTGCTTACTCATCAGACTGCCCCAGGTATTGTTTAGCGCCATTATCGACTCACTCAGCTTTATCTTAAGATGTGATTCGAATTTTCCATTTGCACTAAGGGTAACTCCAAGATACTTGTAGGACGAGACTCGCTCAATCTCTACGCCGTTTAAAATCCACGATTCATCTTGAGCTCTGCGACCTCTGCCATCTCTAAACACCATTACTTTCGATTTATCATTGTTGATTTGCAGGTTCCAAGTGTTGCAGTAGTCGTTAAGGTGATTCAGCATTATTTGCAGCATATTAGCGGAGTCAGCCAGGAGCACCATGTCATCTGCGTAAAGCAAGGATTTTATGCGATTATCTATGAAATTAATTCCTCCAGGTAGCGCTTCGTTGACATCGTTTATATAGAGCGAGAACAGGAGTGGACTCATCACGCAACCCTGCTTTACTCCTGCGTTATTTTGGAACCAGCTTGATAGTTGTGTCCCGTCCCAAACCGCTGCGAAATTTTCGTCGTACATATTGTGCAGGATGTTTACAAATTTTGACGAAATACCCATATTGCTGAGCTTGTAGATTAAGCTATTTCTGTTAATCGTATCAAACGCCGCTTTAAAGTCTATAAAGCAGACAAAAAGTTTTTTCTTGGACTGCAAATACGAGGTTGCGATCGATGACAAAATAAATATGCAATCTACTGTCGAAAAATCCTTCCTGAAACCAAACTGGCTTTCGCTGAGCAAATCACGGTTGTCCACCCAAGTCTCCAAGCGCTTTAGGAGTATTGACGAGAACAGCTTCATGGCCGAGTTTAGAAAGGCTATACCTCGGTAGTTGCTTGCCTCTGTTGGGTTTCCTTTTTTGTGCAGGGGAAATATTACACTTTTTTGAAGCAATCAGGTATTACTCCGGAAGAGAAGATGCTGTCAAAGGTACGTGCAAGTTCTTTCAAAAATTCTGGTGTTGCGTGTTTGAAAAATTCGGATGGTATACGGTCTTCGCCCGGTGCCTTATTTGATTTAGCTTTTTTGATCGCCGCCTCAATTTCCGATACGCCAATTAGCCCGTCCAAGTCCTCATCCGTCGAGTTTGGAAGTCCGAACTGGTGTTGATCTTCGCTTTGTTGGACGAAAAGGAGCTTTTTAAAGTGTGTTGCGAGCTGCTCATTTTCCGCTTTGATTGGATTGAAACTGGACGTGCCATTGAGTCTTCTAACCATATTCCAGAACGATTTGCTATCTTTTATATGCACTATTTCTATCTCGATACGCCGGTAATAATGTTGCTCCTTTTGCTTACAAAGGTCTTTGTAGTAGAGGTTTGCCTTCTGGTATTCGCTTTTCGCAAGGGGAGAGTTATCTGCTTTTACCCGCTTCAAGAGAAGAAAAGACTTTTTTCTGGCTGTTTCACATTCCCTGTCGAACCAAGGCTGAATGTAGCTAGTTTTTTGTACAGGTTTCATACATCGAGCTGCATTTCTAATACAGCTTATCAGCTGTTCCATTGTAGCCACGTTGCTTTCGACTTCCAGGTGAGATACTTGTTGGTTCAGATTTTCCTTATAGCGATTCTCAAAACGTTGGCACCAGATTACTTTCGGTAGTAGAATTTGGACGTTGTTCTGCTGTTGTCCTTGTCCGGCACCGAGTTCGACTGTAATAGGCATGTGGTCTGAGTGTACTTGCTCTCCAATTTCCATGTCTCTTAGATACTTTTCCCAACCTTCGCCAACTGCGCAGTAGTCGATTATTGAGGTGGCATCTCCTCTGATGAAAGTGAAGTTACCCTCACAGTCACTGTTGGTTCTTCCGTTTAGAATTGTTAGGCCCAGGCATTCGCACATATTTATAAAGCAGTGACCCCTTTTGTCGATCTTAAGATCCCTTGATTTTCTGGCTATATTAGCATATCTGCTCGATTGTGATTCAATAGGGGACTGTTCCATGCCGATTCTTGCGTTAAAGTCACCCATAATCATGACCGTACTATTGTCCAGCTCAATTAGGGTATCGTACAACTTACTGAAGTCCGCCTCCCAGTTGTTACAGTTTAGATAAACCGGTATAATTTTAAGGGAGTCCGCACCGAGGTTGAGGTTTATATATGTGTATCCATTTAACGTGCTAAAGTCCATATCTAAAGTACGATAAATTGTTTTTCGGATCCCAAAAAGACATCCTCCTGAGGCTCGACCTCGTGTTGCGACACGCGTAGCATTTTGCCATAGTAACTTGTAGTCTGCAAAATAGGATTCGTAGGCGGCTTCATTTTTCTCTATAAATGTTTCATAAAACAGGAAAATATCGTGAAAGTTTACAAATTTGAAAAAAGAACTGTGTAGGCGCTTGTTTGCTAAACCTGCTATATTATAAGACAAAATTTTTAAAACTAATATGTTATTCTCTTTGCTATTTATATGACTGACGGCCTTATTACTAAAAATTACAATTTTCATTGGATCGTTGGAAAGTTCCTTCTCTGGGTGCACCTTTTACATTCATCCTGCTGATAATCCTGCCGTAGTTAGTGTCGATATTCCAGTCGCTCCCGAATATGGCTTTGAGAGTGGGTTCTGCAGATTGCCCATTCACGACCAGCTCATTCTGTCCATTCCAATAAAACCATTTGTCTTCAATAGATAACCGGTCGTCACGCACAATCATTTTTTTGTTTGGATAGGTTGCCTTTATTTCTGTACGCAATGCAAGCAGAACTTTTTTTCCCATCTGACGCTGACTGTTGAGGTCCTTATTAACATAAATTCGTGTCCCTTTTAGAAGATTAGTTTGCTTTAACACCGCATGAACAGTAGCCGTTGACCCAAATTCAGCAAGGACCGTCATTTTTCCGCCAATGTCTCTTAGTTTCTTGGCCGACTCGATGTAAAAACCAGACTTTACTTGCAAATTTTGCGCCATTACCGTTTTGATAGCCTCCATCGGGTATTTATGAGTGTCCAGGCCGCTAAATATGAGGTTACGCTTTTTCGTTTCATCTTCGACACGCAGAAGCCGTATGGCCTCGCTTTCATGCTGCTGTCTTAACTCCTGAACTTGATCCTTGAGTGCCGAATTTTCTGCTGTTAGCTGCTCCACCTTTGATGCCATATCTGTCATATCAGCCCTTACTTCCAATATGTCTTCCTTGGTAGCAACGTTTTTGAACTTATCGTCCAGCAAGGACGAAAAAACGCCCATTAAATCTGTGAGTTGCATGCTGCCTACGGTACCGTTTGTTACAGCTGCCCGTGCTTCTGGAGATGTTTCTTTTAAAAGACGTTTTGCTCCCGCAGACGACTGAACTATTTCGCATGATGAAACTTGTGGCCTTGTTAGCTGGTGTATTTGGAGGTGTTTTTTGCATGTTTGTAATTTTGTAAGGCAAAGCTCATTTATTTTTTACCAAACCGCCTAAAAGTATGCTAATATTTGATTGCGAAAAGCACTGCTGATGCAGCTGATGCAGCGAAATTGGGCAAAGCTTTTTGGGGTCAAAGTCCAAATTGATTTGGTCCACCGGCGTCTCAGCTGCTTTGCATTTGTTTTGTTTTTTTGGTTGAGCCACTTACTCTGCAGTTTACTTTAAATGAAGTTTTACTGGCGCCGCAAACTGAACTCGAACTCTCCTGTGCCGGCCACTTTTCCTGAGACAAATTGGTACCTTGCAGTCCAAATTCTTTGTAGGCTTTTGTTTTTTTATTTAAAATAATTTGCCCACCTCAAAAACAGGGTTGCCGAGTCTCAATTGGGGTAATATAATATCTTAAATAATTTGCTAATAATGGATAAGTTTGTTCTATATAAATAACAAAATGGGGGAACGAAAGAAAAAGAAAACCAACAAAAAATCTTATGGGCGTCTAAACCGCTGTACCGATCTTCACGAATTTTTCACAGTAAGTTCATGTCGATCAGGAAAGTGTCATAGTCTATGTCTCATGTCTGTAAAATGGTCCAAAAACCGCGAAATTTGCAAGATTACGCCGTTCATCCGATTGCAATGAAAATTTGGAAATGGTTGTAGGCTTGGTGGTTGTGCTTCCGGGAAAGTTTTGAAGTTGAAAAAATTTGCCGAAAGTGGTCCAAAAACCGCGAAAATTGCAAAATTTAAGTTTTCCCTAAAACTTTGGGAAATTGATCGACGCTTGCCCGGGAAGGTTTCCAAGTAGAAAAAACCGCGAAATTTTCAAAATGTTCGTTTCTTATAAAACTTTGGAGAATGTTTGGACGCTTGCGCGTAAAGGATTCTGATTTGAAGAAATTTGCAGAAAATTGTCCAAAAACCGCGAAAAATAAAAAATTCGCCGTTTCGGTAAATCTTTGGATAGTGGTTCGACGCTTGCCCGGAAAGGTTTTAAAGTAGAAGATATGGGCGGAAAATGGTCCAAGAACCGCGAAATTTGCAAAATGCTCGATTTTGATGAAGCTTTGAGGAATGGTTGTACGCTTGCCGGAAAAGGTCATAAAACCACGAAATTTTAAAAACTATACCGTTCATCCGATTGCCATAAAACTTTGGGCAACGCTTGCCCGAGAAGGTTTCTGAGGTCCAAAAATCGTGAAATTTGCAAAATAACCCTATGAGTATTTATGAAAGCGGTAAGTGCTTATATTACACTGCCGTCGTCGGTAAATGGAAGCTGAAGATTACACGGTCCAAAATATTGCGAAATTTGGAAATTTTGGATTTGATCCTGGACTATTGTGAAAATTCGATAGACGGCAATTGTAGATGGGTAAATAGAAACCCGGTCAAAAAGTCACGAAATTTTCAACATATTCATGATTTTAGACTTTCATGAAGAAATGCATATAGAGAAAAAGATCGAACGGTCCAAAATGTTTACACGGACATGCAGCCTGCACTAGATTAAATATAATCGCTCTCTTAAGAATCATAAGAACCCGGGCGAAGCCGGGTATTCAGCTAGTTTGTAATAAAAATTACATAAATAAATTCTAAAGTTTGTATGGGGAAAATTGTATTTTTCATTCGATTGACTTGAAATGCGGTTTGTAAGCATAGTATGCGAAATAATTGGACACGTGTTTTCCCGATTTTGGAAAATCCGCCCACCAGAAAAATTCTCGGAAAATTCGATATGCAAAAATCTATTTTTCATCAGATTGACTTGAAATTCGGTTTGTAAGCATAGTATGCGAAATAATTGGACACATATTTTTCCCGATCTCGGAAAATCTGCCCGCATGGAAAATACCCGGGAAATTCGATATGCAAAAATCTATTATTCATCGGATTGATTTGAAATTCTGTTTGTAAGAATAGTAAGTGAAATGAATTGAATTGTGATTTTTCGATGATGGGAAATTGGAAAATTCCCCGGAAAAGCGTCGGAAAAGTCTGTATGGTGAGAATTTTATTTTTCGTCCGATTGACTTGAATTTCGGTTTGTAAGCAAAGTATGATAAATAATTGGACACGTATTTTCCCGAATTCGAAAAATCTGCGCGCAAGGAAAATTCCCGGGAAATTCGTTATGCAAAATCTGTTTTTTTTCATCCGATTGACTTGAAATTCGGATTGTAAGGATGGTAAGTGATATAATTTGTAATGTTATTTTCTGAAGTTGGAAAATTTGACCTTAGGGTCGGAAAACTCAGCAGATAAAAACCTATTTTCATACGATTGGCCTTAAACTTGGTTTGTAAGGATAGTATAAGAAATAACGAAATAACAGTAACTCGGGCTGCCGTTTTTCATTGTACTGGCTGTGTGCGGGACCTGGACCTCGACCTGGAGATGGCACTGGACCTGGACGTGGAAGTGGACGTGGACCTGAAAGTGGCCATTGAGGTGGCCATGGCAGTGGCCATGGAGGTGGCCGTGGAGGTGGCCATGGAGGTGGCCATGGAGGTGGCCATGGAGGTGGCCATGGAGGTGTCCATGCAGGTGTCCATGGAGGTGGCCATGGAGGTGGCCATGATGGTGTCCATGGTGGTGGCTATGGAGGTTGCCATGGAGGTGTCCATGCAGGTGTCCATGGAGGTGTCCAAGCAGGTGTCCATGGAGGTGGCCATGGAGGTGGCCATGGAGGTGGCCATGGAGGTGGCCATGGAGGTGTCCGTAAAGGTGGACATGGAGGTGGAAAATGGTCCAAAAACCGCAATACTTGCAAAATTCTTAATCTCGGTGAAACTTTGGGGATTGGCTAGACGCTTGCCCGGAAGGTTTTTAAGCAGAAGAAATGGGTGGAAAATGGTGCACAATCTGCGAAATTTGAAAAATTATAGCGTTTATCCGGATGCAGTGCAACTTTGAGGAATGGATGGAGAATTGGTAGAAAATGTTATCTGTTGACCGATCTTTATCAAATTGTGTTTGTAAGCTTTAAGTTTGAAAAGTCCACTGCCATGATCGGAAATGTCAGGAAAGACTTTATTTTTAACCGCGGGCGGGGCATGAGAGTTAATCTCTGCTTTGAGCCGATGTATGTAAGATACGGTCAAATACTTTCCAACTTGTGAAATCCACCGGCAAGTCGGAAAAGAAAAGCTGATACCCTTATCTGTTAAAATAGATTAAAGTCAGTCACATTAAAATGCTGCCTCAGAGTTTACTAATATCGGCGATTAAATTGTTGCCTGCGAAAAGCACTTCTGTATTTGCCCCGTGCGAATGCCTTGTTTTTTTCAACTATCTTGAAAACTAAAAGTTTCCCGGAATCAGCTTTAGCACCAAAATTAGGGCTTATAGAGACTTAAATTTTAAGCCTATTGTCCAAATAAAAATTCGATTTATTATGCCTTTTTTTAAATTTCAATGCGTTCGACGGTCACGTGCGACATCTTGAAAATGCCCATATACTTATTTTATATACTTTTACACAATTCTACAAAGTTTTGTCAAAATCGGATGACTATAGCATAGGGCTGCAGTTCGAATGATAGGTCGAAAAAGAAGTTCTAGTGAGAAAAACTTTTTTGTTTTAAATTAAATTGCTCCCAAATTTCGTAATTGCTAGTTTGTTATGCTTTTCCATGATTGCACTAAGTTTGGTCGAAGTCGGACATCTATATAGTGGGCCCTGTTCCGGTTTTCGACTCGATCTTCGTGTAAACGTTAACGTTTCCTGATTAAGTTGTATTAATTTGTATATAAGTAACAAGACTATCTGTGGTTACTAGATCTCGTCGTATTTTTCTCTCAAATTAAATTCACTTGGCATGGAGCAATCGGTTTCAGCTGCTCACACGAATTCGAGTTTTTTTATATCAGATCAAGTAACCGGAGGCATATTTTTCACCTTCTATACAACGTTATTCAAATTGGAAGCAAAATGTTACCGTTTACAATCGACTCGAAAACCTGAACAGGGCCCAGTATAGCTACCTTAGAAAGGTAAGGTCCGAAAATAAGTCTTAGCTAGAAAAACTTTTTTGTTTTCAAAGGAAGCTGCAAGGGTCGGCCGAGCCGAAGTTAACTTTCTCCTCCTAAAGGAGAGTCAAATGGGATGAGTGAAAATTAGACGTTAAACGCCGAATAACTCAATCGGGTCATGGAAATGATTTGATCGAACCTGAAAACGGGAGCAGGATTAATTCTGCATTTGATATTATATGAACAATCGTTCAAAATGCTTAAAATATAAAGCTATGTACTCAGACAAACTAAATCTAGACCTTGCTAAAAATAAAACTTTTTACGCTGGGGTCCCTGCTAAAAGAACAGTGTGACAGCTCAATGCCTTAATAGCCTTCAACAGAAAATACCACCAAATATCAAACGGTCTTACTGCACTGTGTTTGTTTACCAAGTGGGATTTGATTACACTTTAATTAATTTAAGTAATAAAAGGGTAAATGCTGGAGTATTTGGATGATATTTGGAGAGCAGAAGTCATCGGCAAACCCTTAGTTGTGTTTTATATTGTTTTTTGCTGCAGGCTGCAGCCATTGTTGAATTCATTTAGCAAGGGTAACTTGCTAAGTAATTGCAAACCATTTTTTATGCTTCTACCTAGCTAAACCAATAGCTATAAGCTATCAGCTTTTAGCCAGTCAAGGTTGCGGCGCCACGCGGTTTTAGCTAAGTCATTTAGCTTGTCTGAGAACGGCTCAAGCTAAGAGGCCAGCTTAAAGTTTTAGCAAGCGTTTAGCTACCGTTCTTTTATATGTACTGGACCCCAGCTAAATCGATTTAGCTTGACTGAGTACATAGCTATAGCTATCAGCTTTTAGCCGGTCAAGGTTGCGTCGCCACGCGATTTTCGCTGGGTATGAGCTAAGGCATTTAGCTTGTCTGAGCTAAAAGTTTTAGCAATCGTTTAGCTAGCTTTTTTTTATAGGAAGTTGACCCCAGCTAAAAGAAGAAAAACAATTCGAGATGCCTGCAGGAACATCCATGGGTTTTATTTAATTAAACTAACCAATCAAAGAATAGCAACGAATGCTAAATTATCAGCCTTAAAAACTGATGGGGGGTATAAACTTGCATGAGGAAAATGCTGGACCTTGCTTCCAAAGAAAGGACAACCATTTTAGCTTAGAAACAAATCCTAAATTATAAGTCAGACAGGATAATAAATTTCAATTTCTGCAACAACAGAGACGTCACAGAAAGATGACCGTTGTGTCAGTATGAAACACAACATTTTCCTTTTAGCCCTGTAGATTACATCTTTAGGAATAACCCAATATTTAAGTATACATTTTTTTAGCTATCCGTTAGAGCTATTTAATATTACTCAAAGTGCTTGTTAGCTGTTATTTTATTAACTTTATAACTGGCATTTAATTAATGATTTTAATGGAAATTTAACAGATTATAGATACGGGGCACATACACTATGGCGCAAAATAAGAGCTCGACAACATCAATTACAAATCCTTTTCGAGTAAGCACTTCTTCACTCGAAACCATGCTTGAGCTGAAAGAAACCATTACCAAGACCAGAGCACACAAGAGCAGCAATAGTCTTAGGACTTCCAGGTTGTCTTCCAAAAGTATTACCATCGGCAAGACTACCAAGACTCACGTCAAGAAAAAAACAAAGATGCACCAAAACGCAGCATTTATAAAAAACAGTCCAAATCGTTGGGCGTATTCACCAGATAAATCCGCTTTATGATTACTGATTTATGAAAGCTTGGGCTTCTTTGGAAGACAGGAACTCTCCTGTGGTTATGGCGGCGTATTTAGCTTACTGCGTCTCAAGTCGACTCACACCTCCACGTGGTAACCCCTGGTAACAGAGCGATGCATCGGCAAAGCTGCTGGCTAACGTGAGCGGCGATCCTACCCTGGGACAAATAGGGGACGTGACTTCGGGCTTGGCACCCATTTCCCGGCTATTAAATCCGCTAATGAAAAATAACACAATGCCTCGGATACGGACCCCCCCGACGACGACCTACGCAAACGTTTTAAGGACCATGATTTGAGGATATGCACCTGGAATGTTCGTACCCTCAATGGAGAGCGTGCGGATTCCAAGCTGGTGGATGTCCTCGAGAAATATTCATCGGGCGTAACCGCACTTCAGGAAATGCGATGGACTGAACAGGGGTGTAAGGTGATAACATCCGAAACCAACGCCCCATGGGAGATCTACTACAGTGGACATGATTCGAAGCACGAGTTTGGTTTCGGCTTTGCAGTCAACAAAAGACTGTGCCGCTCTGTCATCAGCTTTAGACCAGTTGACAAGCGACTTGCCGCGCTCAGACTTCTTCTTCTTATTTGGCCCGATATTTCTATCACAACCGTTTGACGGTCTCGACCGCTGCTATTATTCCAGCACCTGTTTTTCCCAACTAAGTTTCGGTCGTCCTACAGCTCCTGCTTTCCCCAATTCGTTCGCTTTCCGCTTGTACACTTTTTTTACTGGAACTTCTTCATCCATACGAGTAACATGTCTAAGCCAGGGAAGCCGCAGTTGTTTTATGCGTTAGACTAGGTCAGTGTCCCTATAGAGCTCATACAGATCGTGATTCATTCGGATGCGAAATTCGCCGCCAACGTTTAGAGGTCCATAAATCCTCCGAGTGGCTCAGCGGTTAGTGTGCGCGACCGCTGAGCATGAGGTCGTGGGTTCGATCCCGCCTCGGAACATCTAATGAAAAGTTTTTTTCTTTGAATAAAACTTTACACCCGGCCACACCTCTTGCTGTTGGCGCCAGCATTGCAGTAATTAGCCATGAAAAGCCTCTCAAAAACTGCCGTTCGGATTCGGCGTTAAACTGTAGGTCCCTTTCTCTTGTGCTAAAATTAGAAGCGCACAAACCAAGAGATTGAGAGGGGCTCGGCTTTGGCCCCTTGGGGCTGAGTCATCTTGACAAGCCAATTTTACTTTTTACTTAAATCCTCCGAAGGACTTTTCTCTCGAACACGCCAATTGCCGCCTCATCCGTTGATGGCATTGTCCATGCTTCTGCGCCGTATAGCAGGACAGGGATGATAAGCGACTTGTATAGCGCAATTTTCGTTTTCCGAGAGAGGGCTCTGCTCTTGAACTCCTTACTAAGCCCGTAGCAACATCGGTTTGCAAGAGTTATTCTTCTTTGGATCTCCAGACTAATGTTGTTGTCGCTGGTGAGCATCGTTCCGAGGTAGACAAAGTCTTTTACAACGTTAAAGTTGTACTCTCCCATTGCAACAGATTGTCCAAGACGCGTAGGCTCACTGCGCGCTGAGACTAGAAACTTCGTCTTTTCCTCTCTTACCGCTAAGCCCAAGCGTTTTGACTGCTTCTCAATCTCTGAAAACACCTTGCTTACCGCCCGTTCGGACATGCCGATAATGTCAATGTCATCGGCATATGCAAGTAGCATTACATCTTTATAATAGATGGTGCCCGATCTGTTAGCATTTGGGCACTGGCGCAGTATATACTCCATCAGCAGATTAAAGAAGTTACACGATAAGGTGTCACCCTGCCTAAAACCTCTTCTGGTATCGAAAGGCTCGGAGAGGTTCTTTCCTATTTTGACGGAGCTTTGTGTGCTTCTCAACGTCATCATGCAAAGTCGAACGTACTTTGCTGGAATACCAAAGGTAGACAGGGCTTCAAAGAACTTTGACCTTATCGGCGTGTCAAAGGCGGCTTTGTAGTCAACAAAAAGGTGGTGGGTGTCGATATTTCTCTCTCGGGTCTTCTCCAGGATTTGTCGCAATGTGAATATCTGCTCCGTGGTGGATTTTCCAGGTCCAAAGCCACACTGATAAGGTTCGATCAGTTCGCTCATTCTCGGATTTAGACGTTCACATAAGATACATGACAGAACCTTATATGCAATGGGTAGAAGACAGATCCCACGGTAATTGGCGCATATTGCAGGGTCTCCTTTTTTAAGTATTGGGCAGAGAACACTTAGATTCCAATCTTCGGGCATACTCTCTTCGGACCAAATTCTGCATAGGAGTTGGTGCATGCACCTTACCAGCTCCTCGCCGCCTTCAACAATTCAGCGGGCAGCTCATCGGCTCCAGCTGATTTGTTATTTTTTAGCCTTTTTATGGCTAACCAAACTTCGTTATGGTCCGGTGGGTCTATTTCTATATCATCGATTGGTGGTTCTACTACTTCTCCAGAGGCGTCATTGTGTTCATCATCGCCTCCCAGCAGGTTGGAGAAATAGTTTCTCCATTTGTCTAGTACCTCCTTTGGATCTGTGACAAGATTTCCGGCTTCGTCCTTACATTGTAAGGCTCCGGGCTTAAGACTTAAGGCAAAATGTTTTAATATTAGTCTTATCTGTGCGCATGCCACGACAGAAGACAAGAACGACTCGGAAAAAGACGATTTCTATGAGCGCCTAGAAGATCTATGTATATGAGCGCTGCCCCGATCTCGACATCAAGATCGTGCTAGGCGAGAGAAGAAGTTTTTCGCCCGACTATCGGCCGACTTAGCGTGCACGAAAAAACCTCCGAAAATGGAGAGAGGCTACTAGGCTAATAGGATGGTGGTCATTAGTAGCACCAGATTTGAACACCGCGACGACCACAAGGCGACCTGAAAGTCCCCTGATCATTGAGTATTCTAGACGTACGTGCGCTCCGAGGAGCCGATATTGACTCGGATCACTACCTTGTTGCAGCCAAAGTACGCACACGGCTCAGTGTGGCACATGCCGCACAGTCTAACACACGCCGAAAGCTGAACGTTGAGAAGCTGCAATCACAACGGACATCCGAAGCCTACTCAGCAAAACTCACCCAGTTGCTCAGGGAAACCGCACCTGGCCCTACTGGTGTAGACGAACAGTGGAAGCATATTTCACACTCTATGAGTACGGCTGCCAAGGAGATTCTCGGATTCTCGGATGCCGAAAGCAGTCATGGTACGATGATGAGTGCCGCCAAGCTACTGCAGAGAAAGACGTTGCGCACAGTAGAGCTCTGCAGTCTGGAGCAACGCGGGCTGTAAGGAGCGATACCGGGAAAAAAGGAGAGAGGAGAAGCGCCTTTTCAAAAAATCGCATGAGGGAGGAAGTCGAAATACTGTTCGGAAGGAGTGGGACTCGAAAATTATACCAAAAGATTAGGCAACTATCCGAAGGTTTTAAGCCCCGAGTCCCACTATTAAAGGACGAGCACGGAAATCTGGTCAGAAATCCGCAAGTGGCACTAGACAAATGTAGAAACTATTTCTCTAACCTGCTGGGAGGTGATGACGAACACAATGCCGTCTCTGGGGAAGTAGCGACACCACCAATCGATAACATAGAGATAGACCCGCCGGACCACTATGAAGTTTTGTAAGCCATAAAAAGGCTAAAAAAAACAAATCAGCTGGCGCTGATGAGTTTCCCGCTGAATTGTTCAAGGCTGGCGGTGAGGAGCTGGTAAGGTGCATGTACCAAATCCTATGCAGAATATGGCCCGAAGAAAGCATGCTCGAAGATTGTAATCTAAGCGTACTCTGTCCAATATCTAAAAAAGGAGACCCTGCGGTTTGCGCCAATTACCGCGGGATCAGTCTCCTTCCCATTGCATATAAGGTTCTATCATGCATCCTATGTGAACGTCTAAAGCCGAGAATGAGTGATCCTTATCAGTGTGGCAAATCCTGGAGAAGACCCAAGAGAGAAAGATCGACACCCACCACCTTTTTGTTGACTATAAAGCCGCCTTTGACACGCCGATAAGGTCAAAGTTCTTTGAAGCCCTGTCTACCTTTGGTATTCCAGCAAAGTACGTTCGCCTTTGCATGATGACGTTGAGAAGCACACAAAGCTCCGTCAAAATAGGAAAAAACCTCTCCGAGCCTTTCGATACCAGAAGAGGTTTTAGGCAGGGTGACACCTTATCGTGTGACTTCTTTAATCTGCTGATGGAGTATATACTGCGCCAGTGCCCAAATGCTAACAGAACGGGCACCATCTTTACCAGAGATAACATGCTACTTGCATATGCCGATGATATTGATATCATCGGCAAAAGCGAATCTGCGCTAAAACGGGCGTTCTCAGAGATAGAGAAGCAGTCAGAACTTATGGGCTTAGCGGTAAGTGAGGATAAGACGTCTACGCTTGGACAATCTGTTGCAATGGGAGAATACAACTTCAAGGTTTTTAAGGAATTTGTCTACCTCGGAACGACGATAACCAACGACAACAAAACCAGTCTGGAAGTCCGAAGAAGAATAACTCTTGCAAGCCGATGTTACTACGGGCTCAGTAAGAAGTTCAAGAGCACAGCCCTCTCTCGGAAAACGAAAAATGCGCTATACAAATCGCTTATCATCCTAGTCCTGCTATACGGCGCAGAAGCATGGACAATGTTATCAACGGAAGAGGCGGCAATTGGCGTGTTCGAGAGAAAAGTTCTTCGGAGGATTAATGGACCTCGAAATGTTGGCGGCGAATTTCGCATCCGAATGAATCACGAACTGTACGAGCTCTATGGGGACACCAAGCTTGTGCAGCGCATAAAACAACAGCGGCTGCGCTGGATAGGACATGTTACTTGTATGGATGAAAGCGCTCCAGCAAAACGGGTGTACAGTCGGCATGCGAACGAGTTAGGAGGCAAGCCCGGGCCGGGTCGACCGAAGCAGAGCTGGGTGTGTCCTCCTGGTGGGATGTCGCTCGGGACAGAGGCGAGTGGCGGGCATTAGTGGCAGCGGCCGAGACCGTACAACGGTTGTGATGATTTTATTACCATCAAATGGCCAAAGAAGAAGAAGATTAATGAATGCCGATTTTAGGCGGTGAATACTGTGATTGTCGATAGAGACTGATAAATTTGGTAATCATGTTTAGTGTGACAGTTTATCGACTGTACGGCCAACTGTTAACCCCAAAATTGAGAATGGACCGAATGACCTAAACTAAGCATTCTGTGTCATTCAACAGAGAATCATCCGAAATTGCAAGTCGTAGATCAGTAATCGTAAATCGGATTTATCTGCTGAGTGCGTCCATAGTGCGTCCAAAGAATAAACACTTAGCTCCATGTCGGCTTCAATGATGCATCCACAAAACAATTGCAAAATAAAAAAAAATTAAAAAAAAAATAAGAGAGCTGAACATCGCTCTCCAAGTGTGAAATGATAAATGAGAAATTAAGACTGCCGGGGCTTTGCTTTACTTTTGGACAGCAAATTGTCAAAGCCTACTAAGAAATTCCCCATATGCTGTGTAAGAAAAAAATTGTCAAAGCCAACTATGTAATAATAAATTTTTCCTATGTGTTCAGTAGAGCGTACCTGCCTTGTATAAAAAAATATTTTTTTAGTTCTTTGCGGGTACATAGCTTAAAAAATTCAGAATATTTTATATAGAATTTAACGAAAGTCCAAAACAAATATTTAAAGTGTTGATGGTGCCCCTGAGGCTTCAAAGTTTCCAATTTTCCCGTAATTTATCTTTGAATTATCAATGTAGGCAAAGACCTTTTACGAAAATGTCGAAAAAATTATTCAAACATTTCACAAATTGTGAAGCTAGCAACGCGGTTGGAGGGTACCAAATTAACGATTCCTCATTCACACCCAGCGACCAAAAAAGGGCGCACTTTGAAGTTTCATGCATTTGTGCCTTTTCCAGCCGGTGGTTTCCCCAAATGTTATTCTATTTCAAAACTTTTTTTTCAGAGAATCAATTTCTAATAAAAGCCCATTAACAGTTTTTGTAAATCACAGTCATATTATTTGAAAAAAATATTTTTTCAACATTTTAAGATTATTAGGTTAGGTTGAGATGGCTAGGGACAATAAATTGTCCCTACACTTAGGCCAAGATAGGCCCATTGCGATACCATATATATTCCCTATTTAAACCAGGGGAGGGTTCCTCCCGATTGAACCACTGTGAAATCAGTAAAAATTTGAGGATTTTTAAGAAATTCAACAAAACGAAAGAAAAAATTCAAATAAATTATAAAAACATTTTTTTAACCAAAACTTAATTTTTTCCAATGAGTCACTTTATTATCTATAAGCTAATGACAACTCCAAGATAATTTAGAAATTATTTTTTAAATTATTAAATATTAAATAAGCCGTTAATTATAAATTTAATCCTTTTAGGCACTCAACCGTGTAAAACCTTCATTTCATTTCCGAGGGCAGCTTTCAAAATTTGGCCCCAATAAGTGCCCAGACATTATCTGCAGATTTGAGGTTGGAGCTGTTATCTGGCCAAACAAAGGACTAAACACCCAAGTCCATTAAAAAATTTGGGTGAATCTGATTTCGAAAGGGACAAATATACAAACATACTTTCACTTTTATATAGATGTATACATAAAATATGTTATTATATTAATGCAATATATATTAGTCCCACTCAGTTGCAAAACCTGATAAATGCTACGCAGGCTTATTGATACACTTGGAATCTTAAGATTAACATCGAGAAGTCTAAGGTACTAGTGGTACGTGATAACCGCTGGAGACAAGCAAGCAACGAGTCATGGACCCTAAATGGATCACAGCTGGAGGCAGTAAAGTCCCTTAAATACCTAGGAGTGACTCTTACTGGTAATATGGAGCTTGACGGACATGCGGAACTAAAATTAAAAGACACTCGAGCAGCGATAGGAAGCAAATGGAACTCTCTCCTAAGGCGATCAAATGTCAAACCTAGCACCAAATACAAGATTATCAGGCGACAGCTAAGGCGATAAGGTGCTACTCATCTCAAGTATGGGGCTGCTTTCAATATGAAGACGTTGAACGCAGGCTAAGGATCTTCATAAAAAGGATTTTCCAACTCCCACAAAACATACCTAATAATGCCAGTGGATTAACTTATCACAGAAGTTAGAGACGGAACTAACACTTGAAAATCCCAATCATTGGGAAATACAACAGAGGAGGCTAATACTCAGTATAGATTCGACAATGCGGCAAAGATGGGAAACGGAAGCGAGACTTAGCGCCACGAGAAACTCATTTTCAAAGATATGCTACAATATGGCGGAAAATAACTACTTTCAAGATGATATTGGAACTTTCAGGATCCCGCTTATTTTTAAGGCTCGAGTGGAAATGCTTCAGCTTAACTAAAGACCCCATCTACAAAACGGAGGCGCTTTATGCACATTGTGCAACATGAGGGAACGTGAGGACACACTGCACTTTCTCGGAAGATGCCCATTTCTTCATGAGCTGAGAACTACCTACCTGAGAAAACCAAGGCTGACTGAGGAGGAATGCCACACTGCGCTAAATGGAAGGAGCTGGATGGATTTGGCTTCATACATAAGCCACGCTTTAAAATACAGGGATAAAATTATACGCGAATTGTTTTAAATATTGATCTCGCTTGTACAGTCTGCTTTCTTTATTTTATCTCTTTATGCTGCCTTTAATGTTTATATTCTTTATTAATTGAATGTAAATATGTTATATGTATAAATGCTAATATTATATTAAGTGCAACAAAATATGTAATTATCTAATATCAAAACTGCTCTAGGCTAACGATAAATTGCCATGACTATAATAAGCCCAAAAATAAGTTCTACTACTACTACTACTATAACTTTTTTACTTTCTGATTCATAGCTCTCTTCATTTCTTCTTTTTATTTTATTAACGTTCTTCTTCCACTGATCTATTTATTCCTTTTTAAATAGACTTAAAGCAGTCGATGAACTTGCGTAATAGAATTTGGATTACTTGGTTCTGCATTAGTAAGGAGGTCTCACGGTTGACGACCCAGCTGCTTCCTCCAGATTCAAAGTATCGGTATTCTTATGCTTAACCCTCTAGCACTTAAAAGTGCCTCAATGCACATATCATATTATTCCCTTTAAAAACAAATAAGAAAGTCGGTCAAGCCCGTCTATAACATACTCTGTACCTGTGAAGTGCTACCCATAATTGTTTGTTTTCCTTATAACTCGACTTGCGTTCATCTGATTACCATTCTTTTGTCGGATCGATAAAGAATCCCGATTTCTAAATATGTCCAGAAGGAACGAACCTTCTATCTATAAAACAGCGGGAGATATGACGTTTTTCCAATTTGCAAGGGCTGCGTGGCATACAAAAAAAAAACTTGATCTACCTGCAAGTATAAGAAGCATACGAGGGCGGTCCCAGAAATAGCCGACCTAACTACTAAAACACAAAAATTTATAATTTTTTTTTTTTCGACATAGGATCCTTTTAGGTCGATACACTTTTCCCAGCGATGTTCAATAGCTTCGATACCTTTTTATAATAAGAACTGTGAAGCTCTTCAAAATAGGCATTAACCTCGGACTCCACCTCTCCATTGTTGCCAAATCTTTTTCCTCCGAGCCATTTTTTCAAGTTTGGAAATAAGAAATAATCAGAGGAAGCTAAGTCTGCCGAATAGGGGGCGTGAGGTAGCAATTCAAATTTTAATTCATTAATTTTAGCCATTGCAACGGCAGAATATGCGATGTACAGCACTTTTTGAAATGCCTACACATTCAGCTATGTAACTCACGAACTTTCAATAGACGGTCACTCAATACACATTTTTTAATTTTGGCCACCATTTCTGAAGTGGTCACCTCATTTGGACGCCCATTACGATCTTCATCTTCGCAGCTCAAACGACCTCGCTTAAACTCAGCCACCCAATATTTTATTGTTGTAAACGAGGGAGCAGAGGATTACGTAAGGTAGAATCCAGCTCCTTTTTAATATTGGTTGGAACAATACCTTTTATATGAAAGTATTGTATCACATAACGATGACCAATTTTGTCCATGTTTGCAAATCAATAACAAGCGTTCTCTATTAAAATCGACCAAAAAAAAAACTGTGCAAGGTAAAGGCACCAAACTTCAAACTTAAGCTTTTAATAGTCGGTACTTCCCCTTTTTAATATTTTTTGTGAACATTTTCCAACACTACTGTGCTAGGTCGGCCATTTCTGGGACGGCCCTCGTAAAATAATTTATGCTAGGATTAGAGATGAAGTAAAAGCCTTGACTTCATTTGCGATTCAGTTTGTTGTGACTTGGATTGTTAGCAGGACTTGGCGGCGCTGCGTTCTTATGCATGTGGCAACTTCCCACTGCAGCTGACTCTGTGTAGTCAGCGTTCCTTTGATAAGCCGTGCAGGTAAACAAGTGTCCTCAGCTATAGCTTTTGATTCATCGCAATCAATTTTAATAAATTGTTCGACAAAATATTACCAGCTGCATTTAATAGCATTAAAAAAGCCATAACAAAAATACCTAATTTGTTGACCGTGACTGGTCACCCTAACGCAGCGATAGGAATTTATCGATATCGGATGAAACTGCTGTTGAGAAAACCAAATCACTTGTCAACTGGAGGAACGAGGAACTAATTTGCCCAGCGGTTGGCCAACCGGAACCTTTGAGAAATCGGGCCTTAGACTATTTTTTGTGAAGCATTTATTCGTGAGATACCGGCCGAAATTTTGGACAGAGAATGCCAAAATTGGACTAAGCGGATGGACCATTTGAGGCACAGTCACGGTCAACATTTGCATGAAATAATCTTCAAACATTAAATTATATGGACCGTACTATCGATTCAAATAAAGATTTCATGCATTTTTCTGAATTTTATGTGTTTTTTTTTGAAAAACTTTCCTATTCCTATAGCTCTTAAAAAATCACCCTTTACTTAGATTATATTTCAAACCTAACTTTTCTTTGGCATCTGTACTATATAGTCTTCCGGTATCGACCAAACTTAGTAAAATCATAAAAAAAAAAGCTTAGAAAACTTATAAACACGAAGTCTGATGCCGATTTCATTTAAAACAAAAAAGTTTTTCTCACTGAAACTATTTTTTCGACCGATCGGCTATATGCTATAGTCGTCTAACCCGGTCGGTTCTGATAAATGAGCAGCGTATTTGTACTAAGAGACTTCTTAGAAAGTTTAGTGAAGATAGCTTTTAAACTGACGGAGAAAATCGGATAGAAACAGACGGACGGACAAGCCTAAATCAACTCAGCTCGCCATGCTGATTAAGAATATTTATACGAGGGCGGTTCCAGAAATAGCCGACATAACTACTAAAACACAAAAATGTATCATTTTTATACCATTGCAGAGGGTATTATAAAATTGTGCGGATGTTTGTAGCGTATTGAAGGAAGCATCTCCGACCACATAAAGTATATATATTCTTGATCAGCACGACGAGCTGAGTTGATTTAGCCCTGTCAGTCTGTCCGTCTGTCCGTCTGTCCGTCTGTCTGTTTCTATGCTATCTCCTCCGGTCAGTTTGAAAGCTATCTTCACCAAACTTTGCACGAAGTCTTTTGGTACATATACGCAGCACATTTGTCGGAACCGGCCGGATCGGATGACTATAGCATATATTGAAAATCTAGTTTTAGTGAGAAAAACGTTTTTGTTGTCATTGGAAACGCCTCCAAGCTTCGTATTTCTTAGTTAACTATGCTTTTCCATGATTCCACCATATATGGTCGGACATCTATATAGTATAGCTGTCATAGAAGAGTAGAGTCGAAAAAGTATTTTTAGTTAAAAAAACTTTTTTGTTTTCAATGGGAATGTCTTTAAAAATAGCCAAAAAAAAACGCTCTTCCATACTCTAGGACCTTCTCTTTTTACAACTCCCAGATAATACTGTAAATAAAAGCTTCTAAAATGCTATTCAAAAACCAATATGGACAAATTTATTTTAAAATTTTCTTTGTTTTTTTTTATGATGAAGATTAATAAATTCGTACGACTGTCGCGCTGCTTGCTGTGTTAATGCCCATATCGAATTTCCTGGGAATTTTTCTTGCGAGCAGATTTTCCGAAATCGGGAAAATACGTGTCCAATCATTTCGTATACTTCGCTTACAAATCCAGTTTCAAGTCAATCGGATGAAAAAAAATTACCATACAAACTTTTCCGACGCTTTTCCGGGAATTTTCCGACACTACGGTCAAATTTTTCCGACATCGGAGAATCGCATTTCAATTTACTTCACTTACTGTCCTCACAAACCGAATTTAAAGAAAATCGGAATTTTCCGAGAATTTTCCTTGTGGGCGAATTTTCCAAAATCGAGAAAACACATGTCCAATTATTTCTCATACTATGCTTACAAGCCGAATTTCAGGTCAATCGGATGAAAAATAATATATTCCCCATACAAACTTTGCCGACGCTTTTCCGTAATTTCCGGCTGGAATTTTCCCAACCCCGTCTTAGTACGCATTTTCACCATATAAGAAAACTCCTGTCCAATTTCCCTCTAGCTCTTACCGTTTAGGCTGTGCGATGATTGCCAATCTGTCAGTCAGGACAAACTATTTTATATTTATAGAGATAACTTTGAAAAGAGCCTTCCTCCATTTGGATTGCTCAACGCTCTGTACTCAAAAAACCTTCATGATCTTTTTATACCCTGTTCCCATTGAAAATGGGAAAAGGGGGATCATGAAGTTGTGCAAAAGTATGTAAAAGGTAGAAGGAAGCATTTGCGACCCTATAAAGTATTTATATTCTTGATCAGCATCAATAGCCGAGTCGATTTAGCCCTGTCCGTCTGTCCGTCCGTCTGTCCGTATGAACGCATGTTTCTCAGAGACTATGTAGATGTAGATAGGTGTATACCCGATTCAAAACGAGTTTGTTTCAGATTTGGAAAATTCCTCCCCCTCCGCCCTTTAAGCGCAAAAAACTGTCAGATCCACAATTTTTAAGATAGACCTTCCAAACTTTTCATATATCATGTAAGGCCCAATATCTATCTATTCTGAAAAGATCACTAGGATCGGACAATAAACACCGAAGTTATATACGAATCAATTTTGCTTGTGGGAGAGAGGGGGGGGTCTTGCATTGTCAGTTATCGCGCGCGGCCGCATGCCATGCTTTTGTGTGTATGTTGGAGTGTGTGTATGTGTGAGTGTGTCTGTATGTAAGGAAAAAACACACGAAATCAAGGGAACAGGGTATTTTGTAGTCGGGGCACTCGACTGCAGCTGCCTTACTTGTTCCAAATGTCTGCGTTTCTTTGAGAAATTTTTGAACTCTCCGTGTCACTGAGGCTAGTGGAGAACGCTTCTTCAGTGTTTTATCGCGAGTCAAAAACTTCCACAGATCTTGTTCTACACAAAAGAGTCTAACTGGACTGGCGATTTTATGTTTGGAGTCCGAGTTAGCAAGGCAGTTGAATTTCAGCGTAATAATCGATTCCTTAGCCTTTGCAAAAGTGCGAAAAGCGAATTTAATAACGTAATTGAACAGTCTATAGCAGTGGTGTCCAAACTCACACAATGAAAGCGTTTGCTTGTGTGCGAAGCAGCGAAACACCAAGGCAAGGTGACGTTCTACTGCTTTACACTGAAAAAATAAAATGCGTGCGATTCAAACATAAATGTTAGTTTGTTTTATGTTTGACTCGCACGCATTTTATTTTTATACCCTTGCAGAGGGTATTATAAAATTGAGCGGATGTTTATAACGCATTGAAGGAAGCGTCTCCGACCACATAAAGTATATATATTCTTGATCAGCATGACGAGCTGAGTTGATTTAGTCCTGTCCGTCTGTCCGTCCGTCCGTCTGACTGTTTCTATGCTATCTCCTCCGTCAGTTTTAAAGCTATCCTCACCAAACTTTGCACAAATCTTTTGGTACAAATACGCTCCACATTTGTCGGAACCGGTCGGATCGGATGACTATAGGATATAGCTGTCATAGGAAAGATCGGTCGAAAAACTAGTCTAAGCGAAAAAAACTTTTTTGTTTTTAATGGAAACGCCTCCAAAGTGCGTATTTCTTAGTTTACTATTCTTTCCCATAATTTCACTAAGTTTGGTCGAAATCGGATGACTATAGCATATAGCTGCCATAGGTCGAAAAACTAGTTCTAGTGAGGAAAACTTTTTTGTTTTTAATGAAAACGTCCTTATCATTGGCATACACTTATTTTATATACTTTTACACAATTCTGCAAAGTTTGGTCGAAATCAGATGACTATAACATATAGCTCCCATAGGAACGATTGGCCGAAAAACTAGTTCTTGTGAGAAAAACTTTTTTTTTTTAATGAAAACGTCCATTTATTGGCATATTCTTATTTTATATACATTAACACATTTCTACAAAGTTTTATCAAAATCGGATGACTATAGCAAATAGCTGCAGTTTGAATGATCGGACGAAAAAGAAGTTCTAGTGAGAAAAACTTTTTAGTTTTAAATAGGATCGCCTCCAAATTTCGTAATTAACAGTGTATTATGCTTTTCCAAGATTTCACCAAGAATGGTCGAAATCAGACATCTATATAGTATAAATCCCATAGAAAAGTAAGGTCCAAAAAGTAGTCTTAGTTAGAAAAACTTTTTTGTTTTCAATGGAAGCTGCAAGGGTAAACAAAACTTCGGCCGAGCCGAAGTTAACTTTCTCCTATTTTTTCAGTGTAAAGCAGTAAAACGTCACCTTGCCTTGGTGCTTCGCTGCTTCGCACACAAGCGAAACGCTTTCATTGTGTGCGTTTGGACACCACTGAATTATAGAATACACATATTCTCTCTCTGTCACTGCGACGCCGGCAGAATTTGGCATGCCAACCACGCGTGGCTGCCTTTTCAAATTTTGGACATCGCTGGTCTATAGTGACAAAATAAAATATTTAGACATTTTGTGAAGACTAATAATGAAATGCTAAACCAAAAACCAAGAAAATAAAAATAAATACTGAAATTTTCATGAAAATTAAACTTTAACCTTTTATTACTCCACCAAATTTCAATCAATTTTAACAAACAAGCCCCATTCTTTAATACTATACAAAGTTTTTACAAATCGGTGCACTACAGCCGAACTATGCACTTAATTTTTTCAAAGCCGAAAATTATTTTAGTGGAATTCCTGAAAGTGATTTGCTTTCGTATTTGATTTCATGAACGACCCTGATTTCATTTTGATTTGCTTTCGTTTGTAGAACAATTGGCGGCAATTTAAACAAAAGCGCGAAACCAAAAAATTTCGAATTCACTTGTGAAAACTAGTTTTCTATGCTTTTTAAGTAAGTTTGTGGGCAGAGTCTGCTTTACAGCTTTACAAAGCTTAAATCAATTAATTATGTTTTTGATTAAGGTCAAGCGAAGTGACGTATGCCATTTGACAGAACTTAAGAGAAAAAGGCAGGACAAAATTGAGGGAGAATTTTGCTAAAAAGTAATCCCGAACACACTCCAAAAACTCAAGCACTTATGACATCGTCCACCCTAGGCCGCTGGTCTATTTGTACAATAGACTCGTAGGCATTTTAAAATGCAAACGATAAATTCATAGTTCATTTAATTACTCAAATTTGAAATGCGAAAAAACTTACAACTTTTTCACACTAATGTATCAGCAGAATTTAAACAACCGCCAAGCAATGGGGGGACAATAATATGGTCACACTAAAATGAAATCAAATCCAAATCAGCCTCGAAGTTGATTTCATACTTTTCTTACTGTGAGCGGGCAGCGGATGCACGAAATCCAAAGCAAATCAAAATCGAAAGCAAATCACTTTCAGGAATACCACTATTATATATTTATCTATACATTAACATAACTCAACATGATTATGTTATGTTGAAAAATATTTCATATTAAAGGGGGGCCCGTGAGCTGTATCCCCCGGGCCCGAATTTCCTCTCGACGGGCCTGCGGACAGACGGACAGACAGACAGACACACGGACAGACAGTCGGACAGACGGACGGACATAGCTGGATCGACTCGGCTGTTGATGCTGATCAAGAATATATATTCTTTATAGGGTCGGAGATGCTTCCTTCAGCCTGTTACATACCTTTGCACAAACTTAATATACTCTGTGAACCTCTGGTACAGAGTATAAAAATAAACTAGCAGTTTCAGCTAGCGGCCCTTTTGATAGCAAAGAAACAAACAAATTTCGGACCACGGAATCAGTCAGTTCGATATTTATCATGCCATATGAAAAGACAAAGTATTTCCATTCTTGTTGCCTTGGCTTGATCTGCGGTAGTTGTAGAGAGACTGGTTTGCCTCCCCAATAGTCCAAGTTAAAACCAACCAAATGAAATAAGCAAAAAATTTATTAAGTCTTCCTTAATTGAGTTCTCAAGTGCAAGTGTCGCTCGCCTGCTCTTTACATATATTCTATTGCGGCCAAAGCGGCGCGGGCGACTGCTCTTCTGCGAGTGAGCTTGAGAGAGCGACTGCGCAGCTGCAATATCTAAATGTAGAACAGGCGAGGAATGATATATAACAAGAGCGAGTATCATAGCAAACAAACATAATCTGGTGACAGATGGGCATTGATTTTAATGACATTAAATATTGGTTGGCAAAGTAAAGAACTTTACTTTGGCGGCGATGCGCAGCGGTTCTGCCTCGAACAGTAGTTAAAGTTAAAAATTTATTTTCGGGTGAAAGTTCAGTCAAAATTATTAGCAGCGAACAGCTGGAAAATTTCAATGCTAAAAGTTGGCAGCACAGCAGGCTGTTTTTCTAATCCGGAATCAAAATGAAATGAATTTTGAAAGTAACATATTGGCGCCACCATTCGATATCGATAACTAGTTGATAGCTTTCGAAGGCAGCCCTGCAAACTGCTCAGAGTGGCGTGAGCCGAAAGTTAGTAAAACTATAAATAGCTGGCCACTGCGAGTGGCGTAGCACATTTTGTCCCCAGAGCTCGGGGACATGGTTACTATTTTGTGGTTTGATTTATTTTAATTTTTTTTGATTATTTTATTTTGATTATTTTATTTTTTCATGTGAAATAGCTGGCAATATGCGGCACCAATGCAGCAATCATTCACCTGCTTGAGATAACTTTCCAAAAGTCCATTTATCCATTTAAGGATTGCCTTTCGAGACAGATGGCCCACCATTTAAGGGCTACGTTGCGATTAAATTCAGATAATTCCGAGCGATTCATTTTGTCTTTTCGCACTTGTAGCTCGGCCCAGGGATAAGGAACTGGCGCGCTGAGGGGGAGAAGCAACTGAAGTTAGAATTTGGTTCTTGTCTCGTGACATTCTATACTCAACTTCTTTGCGCTGGATTCGGCCAGAATCGGTGCATCGAATAACACCTTCAGGCCGTTTATCTCCATCTTGAACACACCGAAGTGCTGGCCTGGTTTTTCTGCCAGCACACTGGGACTCGGCGGTTGTCCATTGACATCAGCAAAAATACATACAAATTGTAAGGGGTTTGAGAGGTTCGATCAGGTTTGAGAGGTATGGTCATCATGCTTGAATAATAAAAATAAAACTCGGCAAAAAAATCATCGAAGATTGATACAGATAAAAATCGACCAATAAATAGTATATTCTATTTATATGAATTAAATCATTCATACTTATTATGGACGAAGAAAAAATAAAAATATTTAATAATTAATAGCGAATAACTTTTTTTTATAAAAATCGAAAATAGAGATATCTTCGGTGTCCATGATAATGGATACTATGATCTGAGAAGCTAAACCGAAATGAATAGAGTCTTATCCAGCAGAACAGCTTTAAAGCGAATGCTTCATATATTTTTTCTAATCAAAAATTTTCAAAATAATAATTATTTTCGGTGCCTGGTTATACGTCATTTTTTATAGTAATTACAATTTCTTTTGTTTTCTATTTCTTCAGATTTAAAATCAGCAGAACGAAATACATGAAAATCAAAAATTCAAATTCAGCGGGTCGAAAAACATGTCAGTAGGTAGGTCCGGTCCAAAGTACATTCCAATTTTTTATGGAAAATGGGAAAGGGGTCGAGGAGTGAGGTAACAGGTAGAAGGAAACATTTGCAACCCTATAAAGTATATATATTCTTGATCAGCATCAACAGCCGAGTCGAGCCTGTGTTTAGCCCTGTCCGTCTGTCCGTCCGTCTGTCCGTCCGTCTGTCCTCCGTATGAACGCGTGTTTCTCAGAGACTATAAGAGCTAGAGCCACAAATTTTTGCATGTAGGTAGGTGTATACCCGACCCATTAAGCGCCAAAAACTGTCAGAGCCACAATTTTTAAGATAGACTTTGCAAACTTCCAAACTTTGCATATATCAAGTAAGGCCCAATATCTATCTATTCTGAAAAGATCACTAAGATCGGACAATAAACACCGAAGTTATATACGATCATGGGGCGCCATGCGTTTGTGTGTATGTTGGAGTGTGTGTATGTGTGAGTGTGTGTGTATGTAATGGAAAGCAAACGAAATCAAGTGAACAGGGTATTTTGTAGTCGGGGCACTCGACTGCAGCTCCCTTACTTGTTTATTGTGTTATTAAGTGGGGCAGTGTCTAATAGAAACATTCTACAAACATGACAAATTGTGGCCAGGCAGATTTTTATGACTCATGATGTTGGATGTTAGATGTGCTCAGTGTGAATAGTCTATAAAGCTCGTTGCCGATAAATCGCATCACTCTGCACATCACTACCAAAGTGAAGTTAGCTGCTTGCACATCACTAAGTAAAAAAGTAGGTTCTTCTTCGCACACACGTCAGTCCCTGATCCACGTCTTGCTTTAATTACGTTAATTAAAGACGCACCAAAAATGTTCTCCCAAAAAAAACTATTGAACATCGGCGTACGGCCCAATCCCGAGGAGGTCAATGCCAAATTTCCCATAATTAGCAAGCCAAACCAAGTGGGCTGCTACGACGTGTCGCCGCTTGGTGTCTATGAGTTGTCGCAGGGAATGCATTTGCGTTACATACTGTTGCCGCGACCAAACCGTTTTCCCATTTCTCTGAAGAACCAAGAGCATTCGACGGAGAGTACTACATGCCACCCGGCAGATTCCCTGGATAAACTGCAAAAGTTTATACAACTTTCGCCTGCTCCTTTTCTGAAGCCAGCCGAGGGTCAATTTGAAATTAATGCCGACGTGCGCTCCATATGAGATAAAGGACAATTGGAGCATTGCCGTAACCAGGTTCCGCAACACCCTGTACATGACCCGCATCCGCCCACAGCAGCCGGATCCATTAAATACGGCGAATCGGACCAAGAACATGCACAAGTCGTGGCTAGAGAAACTGCGTCAGGAGTGTCTGTCGGGTATGGTACAGGAATGATCGAACCTCTCAAACCCCTTACAATTTGTATGTATTTTTGCAGATGTCAACGGACAACCGCCGAGTCCCAGTGTGCTGGCAGAAAAACCAGGCCAGCACTTCGGTGTGTTCAAGATGGGGATAAACGGCCTGAAGGTGTTATTCGATGCACCGATTCTGGCCGAATCCAGCGCAAAGAAGTTGAGAATAGAATGTCACGAGACAAGAACCAAATTCTAACTTCAGTTGCTTCTCCCCCTCAGCGCGCCAGTTCCTTATCCCTGGGCCGAGCTACAAGTGCGAAAGGACAAAATGAATCCCTCAGAATGGTCTGAATTTAATAGCAACGTGGCCCTCAAATGGTGGGCCAACTGTTTTCTTACTGGAATTGATGCCCTGTACATTGCCAATCGAGATGACGATGCCATGCCGCGGTGGCATTTATCGGACATTGGTGCGAGATCTGAGGAAGCAGTGTGTAAGTCATACATCCATAGTATTCTAAATTCCCCACATTCTATTTGCATTCCTTGCGCAGGAAAACGAATGGCAACCTAATGTCTGTGCCAATTTCATGGTGCGCCTGTTGGATGCCGTGAAGACTCTTATGACAGAGGCACAGGTGGACAGCCAGAACACTGTTTTCCTTTTTAAATTTGAGGCGAACTCTGGGCAGATCGCGTATGACATTATTCCGGGAGGATTTGGCATAACTTTCGTGAAGGACTGGTATACCATGATGTTGGACGACCAGTGGAAGGATTATGTTGCTAAAAAACCTAACCAGAATTCTGCGGCTCAAAACCCTATGCAAAAGTAAATCAATAAATCACAACTTAACGTTAATATACTAATGTACACAAGAAAATGTACAAGCAAATTACTATATAATTTCTGATAGTCTTACACAAACCTATACACAGGAGAAAAATGTACAAATGTTTTACTATATAAATTCTGATAGCTAGAAAAGTTTGATATATAGAAAAGTGTACAAAGAAATTTCTTTATAATACACTGGTATTTTTTCAGAAACACATACACACAAGAAAAAATGTGCATATTAAATTATATTTCATTTCTGATTTTAAGATTGTCAATACTCAGAATAACTATTTTTCAAAACTTCAGCAAATTTTTACTTCAGTGTCGAACATAAATCAAAAATAAAATTGATTTCATGTACGTAGAACCTTCCGATTCAAACTCGATACTGCTGGCAATATAGTAGAGGCTAGGTAGTTTATTATTAATTAATTCTATCTGATTAAGGTATGTGAAAAATATATAGAATTTTTGAGTTTGTGCAAATGTATGTCACAGCCAGAAGGAAGCATCTCCGAGACCCTATAAAGTATATTTATTCTTGATCAGCACCAACAGCCGAGTCGATATAGCCATGTCCGTCTGTCTGTCCATTCATATGAACAAACAGATCTCCGAGATGGTAAGAGATATAGATTCGACATGTATGCGACAAAAACATCTTATACTTCAGGTAGATCAAGCTTATTTTCAATTTTGGCCACGCCCCCTCCCGCCCCCGTAAATAGGCAAAATATCATAAGGTCCATATCAAAATTATAAGACACCTTGTATTTTGAAGATACTTTTCAAGATATATTAACGTATTGCATAAACCGTCGCCTAATCATATTAAAACGATGTAGACAAACGATTCAACTCAAATATACTTATTGTTCCAACTGTTATAGTGTTTTTTTTAGCAAAATAAAAATTAAGTGGCATTTTCAACTTTATCAAAATGATAAGACACTTGGAGTTTTAACATTTAAAGTCTATAGGAATGAAAAGAAATAACATTTAAACTAATTCAAACCACTAATTTAGGCATTAATTGTTGATCCCCTACATCTTCCAATATCAAAAATTCTTTTTTTTCATTGAATCTATCAGATTCACTAATAACTGCGGTTCAAAGAGGTTCCATTCTCTTAAAGTCGTACTTTTAAGGTTGCTTTTGTGACCCGACTAGTGTGAATTCGGGCATTGTCTTGCATGAAAATATGGGGAGCTTCCCGGTTTTCATTTAAATAGGGGATCAAACTATTTTCTAGGACTCGAATGTAGTCTGCACTATTCATTCTGCAGCTCGTAAATTCCTAATCCAGCTTTCCAAACTAATTGAATGCTCCCCATAACATTGCTGACCCGCCACCAAAATTTCTTTTCGAAAAGTAAAGGGGCTCTTTTCTTAAATCACGCAGGTAATGACGAAATCCATCTGGACCATCTAGATTAAACTTTTTTTCATCCGAAAACATTACCTAATCAAAATAAAATTGATTAGAAATATGAAAACTAACAATGCGACACTTATTACCGAGGCCCAGAGTGTTGACAAGTTTTCTAGTGCAAATTCGATCCGAGATGCTTTGTGGCGGGCTGATAAATGAGGAATTTTTTTTAGGTACACCTCTCACAATGTGATCAGATTTATTTAAGACTCTCCAGACCGTCATAGTGGACACACTTTTTGCGCTGAATGCAGCAAGTTGGGAGCATGAGGCAGTTGAATCGCTCGTTTTGTTAATAATGCGTCGCTTGCGGTCATTTAACACTGGTTTTCTTCCAGTACCACGTTTTTTGCCGTATTCTTCAGGATTCTTCAAAAAGTTGGCAATAACTTTGCGACTGCGACCGATTTCACGTGATATTTGGCTTAAATTATACCCGGACTTTGAAAAGGCAAGAATTAAGCGCTTTTCTTTCTCGCAAGGCAGTGTTGATCGACCCATTTTATCTGAAATTGCTTAAATTACAATCGTGAACAAAAAAAATAGGTTAAGTTAACTTCGGCTCGGCCGAAGTTTTGTATACCCTTGCAGCTTCCATTGAAAACAAAAAAGTTTTTCTAACTAAGACTACTTTTTGGACCTTCCTTTGCTATGGGATCTATACTATATAGATGTCTGATTTCGACCAAACTTTGTGAAATCTTGGAAAAGCATAATACACTGTTAATTACGAAATTTGGAGGCGATCCCATTTAAAACTAAAAAGTTTTTCTCACTAGAACTTATTTTTCGACCGATCATTTATACAGCAGCTATATGCTATATTAAGGGGCACACCTAGTGTGATGGCCTAAAAAAAGGTGATTTTTGGGAATTTTTATTAAGAAAACTACTTTATCAATTATTTCAAAATTTTGGGATTTATTTATACATGTTTCAAGAATATACAGTGAAATTTTTGAAGAAAAAAATTAAATATTTTTTAAGTTATAGTCGATCTCCAACGGCGCGAAAAAAAAAAGTTCCTTCACTGCTGCAGTGATTCCGGCCTTCTCCGTGGATGAAATTTAAAAAAAAAAAATTCTCGTTAAACTAGATAATATTGTCTGTGCAATGACCTACGATAAAAAAATTCAAAAATTGACAATATGGCGGTTTGTTTTTAAAAAAAAAAGTCGGTTTTACCCAAAATTTTGGTCGTTTTTGGCCTGCCAAAATTCGATTTTTTGATCAAATCAAAAACCGATAGGTCATTGTACGGAGAACTATATAGAACATTTTAAAAAAATTGATAGTGATCGGATCATTTGTTTTTGAGTAATCACTGCAGCAAATTCGGAAAATGCTGTTTCGAGAAAAACGCGTTTAAAGATAAAATGATCGTCTCTCTAGCTGCCGAGCGGCTGCTCTTTAAATTGCTATAACTCAAAAACTATTTGAGATATCGATTTGAAATTTTAATATGTTATTTTGTAAAGGTGTAATCTACCGAAATATGAAAAAAAAGAAAAATCGATTTTTTGAAATTTCACACTAGGTGTGCCCCTTAATCCGATTTTAATAAAACTTTGAAGAAATATGTTAATGTATATAAAATAAGAATATGCCAATAAAAAGGACGTTTTTATTAAAAACAAAAAAGTTTTAGTCACTCGAACTTGTTTTCCGACCGATTGTTCCTATAGGAGCTATATGCTATATGCTATTTTTGACCGAAGCGCATGACAAAAACTTTTTCGATAAAGATATATTCCAAACTGACCGATCCGAAATTATTTGGAGATCGTGTAACAAATGAGGGAGATATAGCTTAACAAAGTGTTCCATTTTTTCATGACTGCAAGGAAATGTGCAGGTTTGCAAAAAACACAAAGTTTTAAATTAAATTGTCGGCAAACTATACAACTGATCATTGTCTTTTAAGCCTTTTATGAAATATATGTTTGTTCTTAATAAAGAAAAGAAAAAAAAACCTTAAAAGGTGGTTTATTTTTTTAAATAGCGCCACTTGGAAAATGCTCCGTATTTGACGCATTTTTCAACTTTGATAGACTCCAACAAAAAATTTCAAAAGTTTTTTGATGTCATTTCTTAGATAGCCTAAAGTAATCAATTATCTATCTTAATTGAGTAAAATTTTGTTGGTGCGTTTGCGGAAGTTATGTCAATAAAACTGACCTAACCTCGAAAAACAAGCGGGTCTTGGTGAAAGAAGACGAACGCGTGTAGAGATGTTACTCAAAAAACTTGCTTACTATAAATTCTTTCCTGCTACCAATTAATAAGATCAGAATACGCATGTAGATAAATAAAAAAAAAAATTTTTTTTGGACTTAAAATTTTTCCTTTGAAAAATTTTTTTGCAAAAAAATTAAAAAATTTTGGTTTCTTTTTTTGCCAAATATAATCAGAATGAGTATTTAAAAAATATATTTTAACCTTTTCATTTTAATTTTTACGAAATTTGAAGGCGATCCCATTTAAAACAAAAAAGTTTTTCTCACTAGAACTTCTTTTTCGACCGATCATTCATTGCAGCTATATGCTATAGTCATCCGATCTTGATAAAACTTTGTAGAAATGTGTTAAAGTATATAAAATAAGAATATGCCAATAAAAAGGACGTTTTCACTAAAAAACAAAAAAGTTTTAGTCACTCGAACTTGTTTTCCGACCGATCGTTCCTATAGGAGCTATATGCTATCCGATTTCTACCAAAATTTGTAGAATTGTGTAAAAATATAAAAAATAAGCTTATGCCAATGATAAGGACGTTTTCATTAAAAACAAAAAGTTTTTCTCACAAGAACTAGTTTTTCGACCGATCGTTCCTATGGCAGCTATATGCTATAGTCATCCGATCCGGCCGGTTCCGAAAAATGTGCAGCCTATTTGTACCACAAGACTTCGTGCAAAGTTTGGTGAGGATAGCTTTAAAACTGACGGAGGAGATAGCATAGAAACAGACAGACGGACAAGGCTAAATCAACGCAGCTCGTCATGCTGATCAAGAATATATATACTTTATGTGGTCGGAGATGCTTCCTTCTATGCGTTACAAACATCCGGACAATTTTATAATACTCTCTGCAAGGGTATAAAAGACGATTTCTATGATCGCCTAGAAGATCTATATATATGAGCGCTGCCCCGATCTCGACATCAAGATCGTGCTAGGCGACTTTAACCCACAAATCGGGAGAGAAGAAGTTTTTCGTCCGACTATCGGCCGATTAAGCCTGCACGAAAAAACCTCCGAAAATGGAGAGAGGCTAATAGGATCCGCTTCGGGCCGGATGTTCGTCATTAGTAGCACCAGATTTGAACACCGCGACGACCACAGGGCGACCTGGAAGTCCCCTGATCGTCAATCTACACAGAAACCAGATTGAACACGTTGTGATAGACGAACGGCACTCATCGAGTGTTCTAGACGTTGTAATGGTCGCATTCAAACATAAAAGGAATTTTCCGTTGGAATAAATTTTTTGAATTCGAAACTCGCGCCTTACGATATTAGCATTGAGACGATAAGCATCTCAAGCCGGGGTTGTTTTGCGATAAGCAAAGCTTTACCTTTTCACCCTGTTCTGAATAAGGACTTAACTTACCTCTCTGAGGTTACATACCATTGACTTAGCCCACCCTCAATTTTTTCTGTAGGAGGCCGTCAACCAAATCAGTTTATTTTCTAAAATTTCAAGTTTCCTGGAATTTTTAGAACCACATGGGATTCGGGACTTGAATCGGAAAACTTAATCCGAAAAAATCGAAGCCATCCTTGGCTAAAATTGCCCAAAGCAAGCGAAATATTAAAGCTGCAACAGCTAAGAAGCTGTGAAGGTAGTTATTTTTGAATTTTGGAATTTTTGGGCGAAAATGCAAAATAACATGGAAATTCTACATTTGCTTATAGTTAATTTCCCGTCATCGTTACGTTTGTTGGTTTGCAAATTACTCCCCCCCAAAATTTTATACTATTTTATATTGCTTATACTTATTTTTTTTTCTATCAATCACAAAGCCACCGCCAGGGCCAGTGAACAATAGCAAAGCCCACCTAGTGCCACCCTAAATGCTCCAAAAAGCCCATCTCTCTCTCGGCTGACCCAACGAGCAGACGTCAAAAGATAGCCGAAAGTGTCTAAAGCCAGTTAAAAATTAAATGTGCAAATGCTTGAAAGAAAGAAGTGAGAGAAAAATAGCTTTGTCAAAGCCCCGCAATTCGATCAAAAGTCTCCTTTCAATTATTCTTCTTGTCTTTGTTTTGTGCTTTATATTGATACCCTACACAAAGGGCATATTGGAAAATACCAATATAAATTAAACAAAAATTGTGAGTGACTAAAAAAATGAAAAAAGGAAACAAAAACTAATCGAAAATCATGCGACATAAAAGAACTGGATGTGGCATATAAATTTCCTTACAATATTTTAAAGATTTTTAAGCAGCAACACAACAAACAACATCGTCATCGAGATTCATCGAGAAGGCCTTCATCGAAGATGGTATGAGTGAGTGGAAAATTATGTGCCAATAACTAACCTTAAACAAGAAAGAAAGTCGGTCAAGCCCGATTATAACATACTCTCTACCTGTGAATCACCGTTGCGACCGGTGCTGCCCATAATTGTTTGTTTTCATTATAGCTCGACAACCGTTCATCCGATCTCACCACCTTTGGGGAAGTGGTCCAGAAGGAACGACCATCTACTATAAACTGTGGGGATATGACGTTTTTCCCAATTTCGGACGGGGAGGGCGTAAGAACAAGTATAAGCATAAGTCCCATACATGTCAAACCTCTATCTCTTACCATTTCTGAGATCTGTGCGTTCATACGGACAGACAGACGGACGGAGGAATGGTAGAGATCGGATGAACGGTTGTCGAGTTATAATGAAAACTAACAGTTATGGGCAGCACCGGTCGCAACGGTGATGGGCAGCACTTCACAGGTACAGAGTATGTTATAGTCGGGCTTGACCGACTTTCTTTCTTGTTTTTATACCCTGTTCCCATTGAAAATGGGAAAAGGGGGATCATGGAGTTGTGCAAAAGTATGTAACAGGTAGAAGGAAACATTTGCGACCCAATAAAGTATATATATTCTGGATCAGCATCAACAGCCGAGTCGATTTAGCCCTGTCCGTCTGTCCGTCCGTCTGTCCGTATGAACGCGTGTTTCTCAGAGACTATAAGAGCTAGAGCCATAAATTTTTGAATGTAGGTAGGTGTATACCCGATTCAATACGAGTTTGTTTCAGATTTATAAAATTCCTTCCCTTCCCCCCTTTAAGCGCAAAATACTGTCACAATTTTTAAGATAGACCTTTCAAACTTTATATATATCAAGTAAGGCCCAATATCTATCTATTCTTAAAAGATCACTAAGATCGGACAATAAACACCGAAGTTATATACGAATCAATTTTGCTTGTGGGAGAGAGGGGGATTCTTGCATTGTCAGTTATCGCGCGCGACCGCATGCCATGCGTTTGTGTGTATGTGTGAGTGTGTGTGTATGTAAAGAAAAAACACACGAAATCAAGGGAACAGGGTATTTTGTAGTCGGGGCACTCGACTGCAGCTCCCTTACTTGTTTTTTATACTCTGTTCCAAAGGTGCATAGAATATAATTAGTTTCTGCAAAAGTATGTAACAGCCAGAAGGAAGCATCTCCGACCCCATAAAGTATACATATTCTTGATCAGCATCAACAGCCGAGTCGATATAGCCATGTCCGTCTGTCTGTCTGTCCGTATGAACGCACAGATCTCAGAGATGGTAAGAGATAGAGGTTTGACATGTACGGGACATATGCTTCTTCTATCTGCAGGAAGATCAAGTTTGTTTTCAATTTTGGCCACGCCCCCTCCCGCCCCCGCAATTTGAGAAAAACTTCATATCTCCCACAGTTTAATAGATAGAAGGTTTGAACCTTCTGGACATATATTCTATCGATTTCCCAAAGGAATCATAAAGATCGGATTCACGGTTTTCGAGATATGATCAAAAGAGTGTAGCAGCGCTGTTTATCGCTGTCACTGCAGCATCAAAATTTATGTTCGTTGGTACAGAGTATTATATAGTCGGGCCTGACCGAATTTCTTCCTTGTTTACTCTGGCGAACCGAATGGTTATTCTTGATCAGCTGATCTAGCTTATCAAGACTAATTAAATGTCAGATAAATAGCAGAGATGAATACCCTTCCCCAAAATAAACAAGTAAGGGAGCTGTAGTCGAGTGCCCCGACTACAAAATACCCTGTTCCCTTGACTTCTTGTGTTTTCATACACATATACACACACTCACACATACACACACACACTCTAACATACGCACACACGCACGCGCAAACGCGGTAACTGACAATGCAAGGCCCCCCCTCTCTCCCACAAGCAAAATTGATTCGTATATAACTTCGGTGTTTATTGTCCGATCTTAGTGATCTTTTTAGAATAGATAGATATTGGGCCTTACTTGATATATGTAAAGTTTGGAAGGTCTATCTTAAAAATTGCTCTGACAGTTTTTTGCGCTTAAAGGGGGGAGGGGGAGGAATTTTCCAAATCTGAAACAAACTCGTTTTGAATCGGGTTTACACCTATCTACATGCAAAAATGTGTGGCTCTAGCTCTTATAGTCTCTGAGAAACACGCGTTCATACGGACAGACAGACAGACGGACAGACGGACAGACGGACGGATAGACGGACATGGCTAAATCGACTCGGCTGTTGATGCTGATCAAGAATATATATACTTTATAGGGTCGCTAATGCTTCCTTCTACCTGTTACATACTTTTTGCACTACTTCATTATCCCCCGTTTCCCATTTTCAATGGGAACAGGGTATAAAAAGAAAAGCAAAACAAAACAAAACAACTACAAATTTCATTCTTCTTATTATTATAAAATAAAAATAAATCTTATACTCTTACCAACATAAGCCGTAAGCTAAAATAAACATTAAAAAAAATTAAAAATATTTACGATCGAATTGCTCATGGACTTTAAGAATTAGAAAAAAGAAGATAAATATTAAAACATGTTTAAGGAAAACCAGGGATTGAAAAACAATAACATTGAAAACAAATGAAGTTACTTTACTACAAATAATTTTTTGAATATGGAATATAAATTAAGTTTTTCTGTTAGTATTACGATTATTACGGTTAATATATGAATGAACTGAATGACATGAACTAAATTTTTTATATTAATTCCAATGACAGGGGAGAGTAACTAAAAATAATTCTTTATTTTTTTTTTGGGTCTTTTGCAACAATTATATTAAAAGAGCATGGTTGGGTGGGTATAGAATTGGGAGTGGCTACTAACACCTTAGTCCACCCCATTCCGTTTACAACGAAGAGTGTGCATCCCCATTTGAGTGTTAAGTTTTAGATTGGACAGTTAGATTGGCCCATGTGACCAATTAACTCATTTGTGATTTTCGAAGGAAAGTTTTCCCCAGGATTGTTGTATCAGGAGGGACTCTATAATAAAGTTTGTGTAGTAATGATCATTTACGGCAGCAAAGTGGAAGCATTTTTCACACTCTATGAGTACGGCTGCCAAGGAGATTCTCAGATTTGCCGAAAACTCCCGAAAACAGTCATGGTACGATGATGAGTGCCGCCACGCTACTGCAGAGAAAGACGTTGCGTCTAAGAGAACTCTGGAGTCTGGAATAACGCGGGCTGTTAAGGAGCGATACCGGGAGAAAAGGAGAGAGGAAGAGCGAC
>JAEIFV010001257.1:0-44035 GCA_018904265.1 Lordiphosa collinella
TATATAATTAGAATTAATTAGTCCTAGAAGTAATAAGTCACCTGAAGTCCTAAATAATAGTTTCCCTAAAATTAGTTAATTAAATTCAAACTACGCGCGCACATTCAAAACAGATGCAGACGCGCGCCATAACAACAGATGCGAATAAGCCGCCATGACAGCGCAGTCGACGCCAGCAGCGCCCAGCGGGCTATAAAAACAGAGCCCGAGCACACTGGCACTTCACTTAGTGCGCGGCATCGGTCGAGTCAACACCTTGGAGCAGCAGATCAAACAGTAAGTACCAACTACCAGCTCTTCTCTGGGACACCCGTAGTGCGGTTTCCGAATCGGCTACGACGCGCTCCCCACCAAGGGACCAAGGTGCGGTTTTCGAATCGGCCTTGGCTAGCTCCGGATGTGCGGTTTCCGAATCGGTGTCTGGACGGCATTCCCGGCTGAATAGCGCTGTCGCTTGCCCGTTCCGACTCCAACTGTGCGGTTTCCGAATCAGCGGTGTGCGAGCTCCAGGTTGTGCGGCCTACGAATCGGCTCCCTGGCCAGGTGCAGCGAGATTGATGCACTGCACCCGGCACTGACGCATCAAGGGGCCAATTATGCGGTTTCCGAATCGGCTTTGGTCAGTTTCGGATGTACGGATTACGAATCGCCATCTGTGTCTGGACGGGATTCCCGGCTGAATAGCGCCGTCGCTTGCCCGTTCCGACTCCCACCGTGCGGTTTCCGCACGGTGTTTGTATGTTTGTCCCTTATGGGCGTCTAAACCGCTGAACCGATCTTCAAGAATTTTTGACAGTAAGTTCATGTCGATCAGGAAAGTGTCATTGGCTATGTCTCGTGTCTGTGAAATGGTCCAAAAACCGCGAAATTTGCAAACCTATACCGTTCATCCGATTGAAATGAAAATTTGGGAATGGTTAAACGCCCCCCGGGGGGTTTTTCAGGTTTTTGAAAATTGATCTTTACGTTCTCGTAAGACTTTGGGATTGTCGCCCGGGAAGGTTTCCAAGTAGAAGAAACCGCGAAATTTGGAAAATGTTCGTTTGTTATAAAACTTTGGAGAATGTTTGGACGCTTGCGCGTGATGGAAAAATTTGCAGAAAATTGTCCAAAAACCTCGAAAATTTTCGGTTTCGGTATATCTTTGGATGGTAGTTCGACGATTGTTTGGAAAGGTTTCCAATTAGAAGATATGGGCGGAAAATGGTGCAAGAACCTCAAAATTTGATAAATGTTCGATTTTGATAAAGCTTTCAGGAATGGTTGTACGCTTGCCCGCGAAGGTATTTAAATTGAAGAAATGGGCCGGAAATGGTCAAAAACCGCGAAATCTCAAAAACTATACCGTTTATCCGATTGCCATAAATCTTTGGGCAACGCTTGCCCGCGAAGGTTTCTGAGGTCGAAAAATCGCGAAATTTACAAAATATATGACTGGTTGGTGCGGACAAAAATAAAGTGTCTTTCGATTGGGCATCCAAACCATTTGTAATACTGGTTGGTGCGCAAAAATATATATTATAACACACGGGTTGGTACAGCTGTCACGCAACAACACCAACTGGTACACTCTGAGTGAAGAATCAACCGATCTATGACCTTCAAATGAGTTCCCAAGTGAACAGGTGGTAAATTGAACTGGCCTATGGCAAGGCATAGAATCGTTAGGCTCTTCACATCAGTATGGGCTAATGTTGCAATTGGAAGATTTGTCGGTTTGGGACACTTACAGCGGCTAGCAAAACAGTGGTTGGGGAGGTTCTTGACAACTTCCAAATTCAACACCCATAACGTATATAAATTTTATAGAATCCCGATGCCTTTTTAATTGCATAAGATAATTTGCATAAAATAAATTGCATAAATACATAAATCCACAAGAAGGAATTGAAAGAAAAAGAATTGAAAGAATTAATAGAAATATGGAGAAGTCAGCAGCACAGATTACTTAGAGCTAACCAGGTGTTATGGCAGCAGCGCTCTCTACCCTCCCTACCAATGATTTTTCCATTGTGCGCATTTAAACGGAAAAATCCCAAAATGTTGTTTTTCCTCTTTAGCCTATCCCATTACTTCAAAGAAAAATCATAAACGATTCAGTTAGCCATTTTTAATTGCTGGTTTTATATTATCAAACAAAAATATCATGAGAACTTTTCCTAAGATACATTTTTATTCTACAAAAGAACTTCATACTTCTTTAGCAACCCTCGCGTAAATATATACATTAATTCAATTCAGGTGCTTAACAAAAGTTTGTGTAACCTGTTAGTTGGTTCAGTTTGAAATACTAAAATCATAATTTAAAATTAAGGTAGATACTAATTAATATAATTTCACTTCAGTTTAGTTTTTGCATAATTCTACTACAAGCTTTTAAATTTCTCTTAACACCATTCTAGTGCTTTATCTACTCGCTTTTAGGTTTCATAACAAATAGAAAAAATTTTAGAAATATGAAATAATCATAAAAAAGTATAAGTATATATACATATGTAATTTTGTTCAAATATTTTAATATCAAATTGAAATTGCTTGTTTTGCTTTCTTTTTTAAACTGAAGAGATTTAGGCCGGCAGTGATCACAACAAAGAATGCAAAATTACGAAAATCAATGCCATCATAGGATCAAAGCACAAGAAATTACACACAACATACCTGAGAAGTGGTAGTATATGCTGAAGTTGAAAAATCAATGACTATTAAATTTATTGTTTGCACACATATTTTTTTTTATATTAGCACTTTTCGTGGTTTGTTTTGTAGATTTTAATTTTTCTTACTTTACTTTCCTCATTCTTTTCTCTGTCGCGTTGCTCTGTTTTAAATGTTCACCAAAATAGCTTAATTGTGTAGTTTCACTCACCCTCTAGACTCCGATGAAGCGCTCCATGGTTCCAGATGATTCTGCTATATTTTTGGGGCTGTGCTTTAGATTTTCAAGATGTGGTTAAACTATTACAGATGGCAAAATTAAGGCGAAACTCTAAAAAAAAACATATGGTTGCACTCACTTTGTTTAAATCACTCACTTTACAGTTTTAGAGTCACTGTGCCCTAAAATTCTCTTTTCGTCTTGTGTTTCTATGCATTGATTTCATGTATGTACGAGGTGTGTTCAAAAAGTATCGCGAATTTTGTGTTTTTTCAAAAATTATTTATTTATTCATGAATATCTATTTTGTCCCCTTCAAAGTAATCCCCATGAGATATTATACACCTGTGCCAACGGTTTTTCCAATCTTCGAAGCACTTCAAAAAATCATTTTTTTTTATCTTGTTCATGCCGTCTTTATCTCGCCAAGCGTAGCGTAACGTCGTCCTTTCATGGGCCTCTTCAGTTTGGGGAACAAGAAAAAGTCACAGGGGGCCAGATCTGGGGAATACGGTGGCTGCGGCATCATTAGTGTATTGTTTTTGGCCAAAAAGTGGCGCACAAGCAACGATGTGTGAGCAGGGGCGTTATCGTGGTGCAAAAGCCAATTTTTGTTCTTCCACAAATCCGGGCGTTTCTGGCGGATTGCTTCGCGCAAATTGCGCATAACTTGCAGGTAATATTCCTTATTGACCGTTCTTCCCTGTGGCAAAAACTCACGATGCACCACGCCCCGGCAATCGAAGAAAACTGTCAGCAAAACTTTCACATTCGACCGAACTTGGCGCGCTTTTTTCGGTATTGGTTCGTGCGGCAGCTTCCATTGAGATGATTGAGCTTTGGTTTCCACGTCATAACCATAAACCCACGATTCGTTATGACCCTCTGGAGCAAATTTGGGTCGTCGCGGATAGAGTTTAACATCTCATTAGCAATGTTCATGCGTTGCTGTTTTTGGTCGCAATTAAGGTAAAAATCAAAGACGATCCAAAACACGTGCAAGCGAAGCAGCTGTCAATAATTAAGTGAACATTCAAAATGGCTGAGCTTGTCGGCATAAGTGAGAGACATGAGTAGCAACATAACGCCACAAAAAAATCGAAATTCGAATATACGTAACCCGCGAAAATTCGCGATACTTGTTGAACACACCTCGTATGTACCTCACTTTTATGTCGCTGTATATACACATATGAAATTTTCTTTAAACTCTTTCTATAACTTTCGCACATATATACTTTCACTTTAACAAAAATTTTTAACTATTTATTTTCTAGAACTTTTACGTATCTGTGTGAGTGTGATTATAACTCATATACGACACTATATATGTAAATAAAGCGCGAACACTATTTCAACATTGAATGTGTCTCTGCTTCTCGTTGTTTTCACTTTGACTATTCACCGTGCTAACTGTGCATTCGCCGTACTAACTGTGCATTCGCCGTACTAACTGTGCATTTTAGCTGGTAAAGATTATCACTCTTGGGGGGTTTTCTGGCACTTTTTTTCTGCTTCTCCTGGGATTTGGTGGCTGCTTGCTTTGTTGGCTGCTTACTTTGTTGGCTGCTTACGCCAAGGCTTAAAGACGTTGGTGCCTCACTCGATCTGCCACATCGAGGAGGTCTTGAGAAGGTCTGCACCGAGGATACCGGAATGCTGCACTTGTTCAAGATGCCTTGCAGATTCGTCCGATGATGATATAGGCAATGAAAACAGTAGACCTTTTGTTTAAGGCAAATCTGTTTTAGTGATAGCGAGAACCGTTCGTAAAGGAAAGGTTAGAATTATGTCTTAACAAAACTGCTTTTTCTCTATACTTACTCAATCAATATTTATTGTACCAATAACAAGGAGGTATGAAGATTCTTTTTGGCTCACAAAGGACTTTTTGCCGCCAAGGATGGCATACAAATTTGCAGATTACTTAAGTTGAATATTTCAGAGAAAATGTCAACTTCACGCGAGGAGAACAGAACAGGAAAGAGATCAATTCGACCACTGACACTAGTGAGACCAAAATTTCAGGCAAAAGGAGTGCTGTTAGCGCGCTGTCAGACCTAACATTGGTGCTGCCAATGTAATATCAGTGCTGTTAACGTTACATCGGTTATTATTGATCACGACCCGTTAAAATTTAAACAATTACCCTTCAACAAAATTCTAATTATGAATTCTGATGATTACTCCTAATTTTTCCACAGTAACTGTCCATTACAAATAACCTTATGAGGATTTATGAAAGCGCTTAGTGCCGTCGTAGGTAAATGGAAGCTGTTCAAAACACGGGCCAAAATATTGCGAAATTTGCAAATTTTTGATTTGAGCCTGGATTATTGTGATGATTTGATAGATGGCAATTGTAGACGGGTAAATAGGAAGTGTTAACCAAACGGTCAAAAAAGTCACGAAATTTGCAAAATATTCATGATTTTAGATTATCATGAACACGTGTATATAGCGAAAAAGATCGAACGGTCCAAAATGTTTATAGCGATATGCAGCCTGCACTTGATTGAATATAATCGGTCTCTTAAGAATCATAAGAGCCCGGGCGACGCCGGGTATTCAGCTAGTATTAATAAATTTTATTTCATAACGTAAGTCAGTGTCTTGGAAGGCCTACCATGAAGTCATGCTCATGGATCTGTGGGAGGTGAACTTTGTCGCGGGATACCCTTTTATCTGGAAGGATGGTTGCCAAATTAATTGAATGGAAAGACGTTTGCAAAAAAAATTGAACATTAAAAGCGCAAATACAAGTAAATACAAGATAAGTAGGGTCTTTTTTATACAGGTCTGAACTAAAAACGCAATTTTGTTTCAGACGGTGCTCTATCAAAATGAGAGCCGTAAAGTCAGTGCAGCCATCATCCTCTTTCTCAAACAGTGTGTTGAGGTAAAGTACCTGAAGAAACGCAAACAGGACCAGGCCGAGATGACACCGTTTGTAAAGGCTATGGTGGCTACCACAACAGAGCGGATGGAGGTACTTGACCGAAAAGCGACTGCTCGCTTGGAGATTACGGAGCGCATGAAGAATGCCACTACAGAATTTTAGTCTAATATGTTTAAACTATAAAATAAAATGTTAAGAAAGACATTGAAAACATATTTATTGTTGAGTTTTTAGGAATTTTTTCTTTCATTTTATTTGGCAAACACAAATCAAACTTGTAATTCGTTTGTCTTTTGTAAATTTTATTTGAGAAAATATTTAAGCAATAATTATAAAATAATGTCGCATACTAAATTCAACAGCATTTATTGTTTTGAGCTCCATAGAACTTAGTGCAAAAATGTAATGCATAATAATTCAAATTTAAATTCTCAGCTGCCATTCACATGTTCACGAAACTGTAAAATATGTACATATCATATGGAAACGCTCAGGAAAAAATATGTACATCTCGAAATATGTGATCATAGTGGAAATAGGCTATAACGCTCTCCTTTTCTTTTAAAATGTTGTCAATATAGGTATTCATATTATTAGTGCTTAATAGACTTAATATTTCAGGCGAATATCGAACTTCTGAAAATCTTTTTGCTTCCTCTTGCAGATGGCATATGTCAGAGTTCATTTTGTGTTTATAATGTCGTTCAATACTTTTCCATCAACCATTTTCAAACAAGTAAGAGTGATGCAGTCGAGTGCCCCCTCTACAAAATACCCTGTGCCCTCTTTTGTATGCTATCGCTAATACTGACTTAAATACTAGAATGGTGGCTTATATACAGGCCTGTTCCGAATTCCGAACGTTTTCAAAAAGTAAAAACGAAACGAAATCGATCGTTTCACTATTTGCTGTTCCCAATTTCGAACGATTTGGTTACGTTTCGAATTTTCGAACTCGGTTTCGAAAACAGCTGGCTGTCTGGTCGGCGCACGTGTTTGTGTTTATCGTCAGCAGACAGAGTTGTCATCATCTCCCTAATTTAAATTTATAAAGCTCTTAGTTACTCTTTAAATCCATTTATTTTTACTTAAACCAGTATTTAAATATTTCATTTGAATATGTCATATCAAATATGTTTAAACATAGAAAATGAAATAGAAAAAGTGCAGTCCGATTAAATAAGTTCATATGCAGCAACCTTAGCAGCCGAAAGGTAAAAATCGACTAAAAAGTAAAGTGGAATTTAGAACAGCTCGGTTTGGTCACTGCCGCTCGGTTTTGTTGTTCATGCAATTTTTATAGAAGATTATAAAAAAATTCTGTAAAATTATTCTTAAACTTGAAACAGATTAAGTAATGATGTTAAACGATCTTAAAAATGTTCAACTAATTTCGAATTTTTAGTTTATCATATTGGGGAAGTAGTTTAATGCTTTAATTTGCAATTACTTTTAATTCCGCTGACTCTGCAGCGCACGCTTTGAAAACGACAATTCTTGTCGATTTGCGGAATTCGGAACAGCAATCAACTCTATTTTCGGCAATTCCACTCGTTTTCGGAATTCAGAACAGGCCCGATAGTCTCAAAAGTTCTGGCACTTTTATGTTCTGTCGATATATTTGAAAGTGCCCAATCAATGTGGGAGTCGCTGTCGGTTGTGGGCGCTCTCAAATCTAATAAAGATCTAAATCCCTTACTAACTAAACTATTGTATATTGGCCTACACCTTCCAAATTCACTCAAATATAAATTAAAATCTTCTAATATAATTGACCGGTCGCCCAAAAACTCATTTTGTTGAACTGAATCCTCAAGTTCAGTTTTGAATTTGGCTATCGGATATGTCGGACTTTTGTATAAAAATTCAAATCTTATTATTTTGTACTTGAAAATAGCGTGCTCAAAAACTGTTTGTCTATATAAAGTTCGTCCGCTAACGCAATATGAAATTGCGCTCACAATTTAATTTTTGACATAAATGATAATGCCTCTTTTGGCTCTGTTCCGTGAAAGTCCAGCCTGAGCACAATAGAGAATCCATGAATCTCGACATTTTCATTTGGGTGAGCTCAAGTCTCAACGAAACACAATATAGAAGTCTGAAGCATTAGTCTGTCTTCATTATGACAGTGAATGTTTTAAGTGTCGTGGAAAAAAATGTCAACCTTAGAACTTTTAAACAGATGATCATAATGAGTCCTAAGTTTGTTTTCGAGCCGTAACTTTTCCAATTGATTTTGGACTTTATCGTCACTTCTCGAAGGAAGCGGAGCTCGAAAGTTTCCTATAATAAATAGACCTGCAGAATTTGTTGCTCGACTGCAAGCTACGTACAAATGGGCACGCTGCATACGATTGGTTGTGTGGACCACCACTTTGCTGTACTAGCCCCCGGCTTTTATGAATCGTTATCCCTTCTGCAGGTACAACTGGAAACTGTTTTCGGTCAATAGTAACTCGCTCGTTGTTCCTATATTGAAAATTTCTGACTAGTTTCTGAATTGGTGTCCATGAAGGTTTTGTTCGATGAGTACGCTTTGAGCGAGCGATTTCTCCTACACTATCCTCTGAAAATTTCATCCATAAATTAGATGGAGAGTTAGATGCATCGATATCTACCTGCATTAATAAGCCTGTTGCACCATTGACTAACCCGTCTCCAGTATCTACATTGATCGTAATCATTCACTTTGCTGTGGTCTTTAATATAAGTGAGAAACATAATCCTTGAGAATCGGACGTCTTGAAATGTTTAACATTTTCTAAAACCATTGACCTATTCGCAGCATTTAAATGAGTTGCTTTATAAAGTCTTCGGCGGTAGAAATATATTCTTCTTCTTCTTCTTCTTTTGCCATCACAACCGTTTTACGGCCTCGGCCGCTGCCACTAATGCCCGCCACTCGCCTCTGTCCCGAGCGACTTTCCACCAGAAGGACACTCCCAGGTTCGCAATGTCTCCCTGCACCTGGTCACGCCATCTCCGCTTTGGTCGACCAGGCGGGGGAATGCCTCCCAACTCTATCGCATGCCGATTGTACACACGCTTTGCTGGAGCGTTATCATCCATACGGGTAACATGTCCTATCCAGCGCAGCCGCTGTTGTTTTATGCGCTTGACTAGGTCAGTGTCCCCATAGAGCTCATACAGTTCGCGATTCATTCGGATGCGAAATTTGCCGCCAACGTTTAGAGATCCATTAATCCTCCAAAGAACTTTTCTCTCGAACACGCCCATTGCCACCTCATCCGTTAATGACATTCTCCATGCTTCTGCGCCGTATAACAGGACTGGGATGATAAGCGACTTGTATAGCGCAATTTTCGTTTTCCGAGAGAGGGCTCTGCTCTTGAACTTCTTATTGAGCCCGTAATAACATCGGTTTGCAAGAGTAATTCTTCTTCGGATTTCCAGACTGGTGTTGTTGTCGCTGGTTATCGTCGTTCCGAGGTAGACAAATTCCTTAACAACCTTGAAGTCGTAGTCTCCCATTGCAACAGATTGTCCAAGCGTAGACTCACTGCGCGTTGATTGTAGGTACTTCGTCTTATCCTCATTTACCGCTAAGCCCATAAGTTTTGACTGCTTCTCTATCTCTGAGAACGCCTTTTTTACCACAGATTAACTTTTGCCGATGATATCAAGTTCAGCCTTAGGGTATTAAAACTATCCACCTCCGCATTAGAGCTAAAGAGATGAGATGAGGGCTGACATATGCGACTGCAGATAAGTTCAGTATCACCTGTTGTCATATTTCCCGATGCCATATTATTTAGAGCAGAGGCAAATATTTGATCCTGCCGTTGACGCATTATTTCTGTGAGCTCAAAGTACTTAAAGAGGTCCCACAGCGTTGTACCGAAAATATCATGGTAGGAATCAGACGAGTTGGATTCAAAAATCCACCGATCACCTACAGGCGGTAGCTGTCGCAGGTCACCAAAGACTATAGCAGGAATACCACCAAAGGGATAAGTGTTTTTAAAAATTTGCTTCAAACGGGAGTCGATTTGGAAAAACCTTTTTGAGCCTACCATTGAAATTTTATCAATAATAATTAATTTGAGGTCAATCAGTCTTGAATGTAAAGTATTTACTAAGTCATGGCTCAAGGCACTCAAATCAGAACCTGATTGATTAAGAGGAAGTGAGAGCATGGAATGCAGCGTGAAGCCACTGATTCCGAATGCAGCTTTACCCGTGGGTGCGCCCAACAAAATTTGTATTGATGAGGGATCGGTTCCGGGCCTTTTTTTATACATAACGGACAAGGACTGAAAGATAGCTGAAAGTAAGCGACGCTTTCCTACACCAGCACCTCCGTCAACAAATTCGAAATAAAGGGATTTGTTTGTGCGTGAAGGGACCGAAGAATGTCTGCGAAGTTTTCCGACGAAATCAATGGTGGCAGTTGTATTAACCGGACATTACTCTCCTCAGAATCTAAATTATCACGGTTCTGATTAACATTTACATTTAATTCTGGATTAATTTCGGGCAACCCTAAAATTCTATAAGCCTCATCTACCTGTTCCTGGTTTTCAACAATATTCTGTTCCTCTTCATGTGTTACGCTATTAAGGGTATTTTCTAGTTCGCTATCATCTAAAACATTGTATTTTCTCCGAGTGGCTTCAATTAACTCCAAGTTCTCATTGCAAACGAGTTCGCAATCCTTTAAAGCAAGCTCTGAGGTCTCATCCCTCCACGGGATGTACAACATGACTACTTCCATAAAATAGTTTTTCCTATCAGTGTTAATATTAAATAAAGCCACTGCCATTGCGAAGGGGATAAACTGTTCTTTCTGAGACTACGGGTACATCGTCTTCGTTATCTGATTCTTGGTGAGTTGCTCGTTGACTTTTGCTAAAGCTATAAAAAGCTGCAAAGTCGGACAAGCACAAACTCTCAAGCTCTACTGGGCGCTGACCATAATGATCTAAAAGCCCTTTTTCGAAAATGTTGGTCGATTCTTGGGGAAGATTTTGAAGCTGATGCCTCGATTTAAGCATTTTAACACGATGCTCAGGCAGGGACGTGTTAATAAACACCTCAGCATTGCTACTGGAGGACAATTGCATGCCCAAGCAACAGTAAACCGCTTCTTGTGCTGATATTTCCGTACCGGAAATGAACTTGTGTCCTATGTGCTGCAACTTTTGCTTTAAAGTCACATTCCCTCTGCTAATCTCGCTTACAGCCTCACGCATTAATTTCGAAATTCCCCTTTGAGATTTGTTAATGTAGTTAACCACATAGCTGCAGCAAGCATACGGATCCAGAATATACTGAATATCAATATTCGCTCGCTGCATCAATAAAAGTAGAGTATTATAAGCGTTAAGCTTAATGGCTGCAAATGACTTTTTCCAAAATATTTTTTTTTTTGTTTAAGCTCGACCTAAGAGCGCTTATGTAGCATTCGTAGCTTAGGTTTAGCTGATCGTGAGACAAAAAGTTATTAAAATCACTTAGGAAATCTATAGTCGCACGATCGAAAGTGCTTTCTAAAAAGTTTTGAATCTTATGCATATTTTAGTCTAATGGGAACAAAATTTCTGTTTGGGGCATGGGAGGATATGGTTTACCGAACCTACAAATCTTTTTCGCCCTGACTTCGCGCCTACATGAGTGCCCATGATTATGCATTTGATAATCGAGAAAAGTAGCTACATCAGGGTTGTTAGTTTTAGTTGTGATAAACTGATCAATAAACGATATAACAGAGCCGTAGTCGAAGCATCATTCAAATTACACTGTGGGGCATCTTTCAGCCAAAACATCCCATGAATGTGTTGTGAACCTCTCTGTTGGAACTCTACCCGCCAATAATATTTAATCACAGGATGGTTACCGAAAACACCCCCTACCTTTTTCATTAATTTTAAAAGCTGCCAATAACGAAAATCAAAATATCTGGAGCAAGTAACTGGGTCTGCTCTAATTAGACGGGACTTTTCATCAAAACTTAAGATTGATGCTTCTTCTTCAGAAATGTCAGCCTTATCGACGTTCCTTGAAAGCAAAACTAAGAGCTCCCCCCATCTAGTCTCTGCTGCCGAGAAAGTAATGAAAAATGTCGGAAGACCAAACTGCCTTATTACGGCCATATCTTTCTTCTTTTCTCCCTCCCAATGAGCCGGACAAGTACGAATTCCTTTTAGAACTCAAAAGCCATCATCGTGGCGTATTAAGTTTTCTATGTTGTCTTCGCTAAGGGCATTAGCAACTAAGATGCCGTGAGTGGCACTGTGCTTACGTAAGCAAATTAAAGTGTTATTTCTTATGTTTTGCATTTCTAACTTCTTTTAATTCCGAAATAATTTGTCGGTTCTACATTCTCTCCTATCGAAATTCCTAAGCTCAGACCTGACTATGGTGGTAAAACTTTCTGAACACTTTCTTTTGTTGGAAAGGCTAGCTCCTGTGAATCGCCATCTTCAATCAAATCTAACGGACGCTGTCCCTCCCCAGGAGATATAACTATTCTTTGCATGGCAACATTTTCTACAGAGACATTTTCCAACAACGTTTCCTGACCGCCTGGATAAATATTTTCAATATCTAAGCTAGTAACCGGATCAATTTGCTCTGTCGAAGAAGCTTGAGCAGATCTCGCTAGTAGTTCTGACACTAATTCCTTATCGTCAGCTGATGCAACAAACGGAACAGTATCCGAGGTATAGGAAGACAACCACTGTTCGTTGACAGAAATTTGATGTTTCCTATAGAGCTCTGTGTTGAATAGAAATCTAATTGCATCAACAATTTTTGAGGTCTTCTGGTTTCCGCCATGAAGTCATGATATAATCATCTCCATTCTCCATTCCATTCTACGCTTCAGGTGAATTTGTACTACCTCAGCTTCGTTAAATGCCCTTGGAAGTGATGTTACAACATTGGCGACGGGAATCGGAACATTAACGACTCCTTTGATAGCATTTTGGCGGCCATACTCTAAAGATCTTATTATCATAAAAGGAAGACGAGGAGAAATAAGTCTTTCTTCTAAAGGTGTCAGTCCCTTTAGGCATTCGGGGAGGTCAGGAAAATCTAAACCATTTGTTATCGAAGCTCTTGGTTTATTGCCCAATTTAATGTTTCGACCACAGGTCCTACAGAAGCTGAACTTATCGTTGGAAGATGGAAATAGATCGGACTGATGCAATATCAGTGGCAATTTCTGCGCTACATTTAATTTCTATTTGCTGTCTGGATAATTTAATCACTTGGTGTGGAAACCATGATACCTTGCAGCAAATGCAAACATGATCGGGACCCTGCTTGACAGTTCTTTTATAGCTTGCTATCATAATACCTTTACTAACATTTTGTGAGGAGCGGTCTCTCCCTAAAAGGCTATCTTCTCTTAATTGCCTATTATGCGCCGCATTACGCCTATTCTCTGCCATACGATTTTCATCAACTGCTCTATACTGGCTGACGCGTTGAGTCAAACTTCTATTTCCATCAAAAGCCTGTCTCTGACCTTTGATCTTTGGAACCTATCCCTGGATCTTTCTAGAATCCTTCTTTCTAAGTTTTGCCTGGTTCGAGAGTGCGATTCGGTGTTTTGTCGTTGTTCGTTTGCCCTAACAATCGGGTCTGTTCGACGAACAGCGCGCTGTACTGTACTTTGTTGCTGTTCGTTTGCCCTAACAATCGGATCTGTACGACGATCAGCGCGCTGTACTGTATTTTGTTGCTGTTCGTTTGCCCGCACAATCGGGTCTTGCCGGCGCGTGGAACGACGCAAAGAGTCAGCTGATTGCTCCTTTTTCCTAACTAAAGAATCTGTTCGGCGCAGAGCGGGCTGTACTGTATATATTGTTGCTGTTCGTCTGCCCGCACAATCGGGTCTTGACGGCGCATGGAACGACGCAAAGTACCACCTGATTGCTCCGCTTGCCTAACTAAAGAGTCAGCTCGACGTGCGGCGCGCTGTACTGTATTTTGTGTTTGTTCCTGTCTGCGAACATTCGAATCTTGTCGGCGTCTTGATCGTCGCAAAGTGTCATTTCACTGTTCAGTCTCCCTAACACTCCTTCTGCTTCTAAGAACTCGGCGACGCTGACTGTTAAGAAGCTGTTCTGCCTCACTATATTCAATGTTTGCCCTTCTTTCCCTCTGTGAAGCTGCATTCTGTTCCTTCTCATTATTAGCCCTTTCTGAATTCGACCTATTTAACTGATTCCTAGCCCTTTGCCGTTCCGCCCTGGTTGATGCTGAAATTCTACTCGTTCTAGTCATTATTGAATGTTTAATTAAAAAAAACATTACGTAATGAATGAAATAATGCAAATACTAATATTGTAAACAGATATATATTTAAATAGATTTTTCTTCTGCAAACTGAGTTAACGTGGTAATATTAGAAAACTGGATAGACTTACACTCAGAACTCGCTGGTATACAATCGTTTGTCTCCTTTTAACACTATGATGGCAACAACGCTAAAAAACTAACACAGTTAAAATATTTACTTGCAAAAACGCACGCACTTTGTTTTAATTGCGGGAATATTTTTTACGTTGTTCACTCACTGACTGTTAAAATAAACTGAATTGCTGCTACAAACACCTTGCATAGTCAGACCTAAAGAATTACACAAGTTATAGGTAAATCCTAACCCTTTTTAAAGTCGTACCTAAAAAAGATAATCCCATTTTCCAAATCGCTAAAAAAAAAACCCCAACCTGTGCCTACATTATCATTTACCTGCTTAAGAAGGGTGGTTTGAATGAAATGTGACAAAAGGGCCACCTGCAAACTACCTGCAGTGGGCAATGCACTGATCCCGGGAAATAACCATACCTTAAAAAGTTAGTCCTAGTTTCCGATTCGCTAAAAAACCCCAACCTGGGCCTGCATTATCATTTACCTGCTTAAGAAGGGTGGATAGAATGAAATATGACAAAAGAGCCACCTGCAAACCACCTGCAGTGGGCAATGCACTGCACCCGAGAAGTAACGGAAATATTGTTACATATTATGACACAAATTACACCACACATTCAGTACCTGTTTATTTCAACGCGTTTTTGTGCCTGTAAATGGCATTTCGTTTAGCTGCCTCAAAAATAAAACTTTGAATGTGAATCTACTAAAGAAAAAACAAGAAAGGGAGCTGCAGTCGAGTGCCCCGACTACAAAATACCCTGTTCCCTTGATTTCGTGTGTTTTTTCTTTACATACACACACACTCACACATACGCACACTCCAACATACACACAAATGCATGGCATGCGGCAGCGCGCGATAACTGACAATGCAAGACCCCCCCTCTCTCCCACAAGCAAAATTGATTCGTATATAACTTCGGTGTTTATTGTCCGATCTTAGTGATCTTTTCAGAATAGATAGATATTGGGACATATGTAAAGTTTGGTCTATCTAAAAAATTGTGGCTCTGACAGTTTTTTGCGTTTAAAGAGGGGAAGGGGAGGAATTTTCCAAATCTGAAACAAACTCGTTTTGAATCGGGTATACACCTATCTACATGCAAAAATTTGTGGCTCTAACTCTTATAGTCTCTGAGAAAAACGCGTTCATACGATCAGATGGACAGACGGACTTGGCTAAATCGACTCGGCTGTTGATGCTGATCAAAAATATGTATACTTTATAGGGTCGCAAATGCTTCCTTCTACCTGTTACATACTTTTGCACTACTTCATGATCCCCCTTTTCCCATTTTCAATGGGAGCAGGGTATAATAAACAAAAAATTCTTGCGCTTAAGAATTTAATCGTTCTTGCGACATATACATACTCAAGCCTTCACTTGTACACACACAACCGCCTTAGCTGTTCGCGTAGCTCCCTCTTGCTCTTACCTCCCCTTCCAACTCGCTGACAAGTTAGCAAAATTGTTTCGTATATAACTTCGGTGTTTTTTGTCCGAACTTTTTGTACTTTTCAGAAGTGATAGATATCAGGCCTTAGTAACTATATATTACGTCATGAGGTTCTTACTTGAAAGTTGTGGCTCTGACAGTTTTTTGCGGATAAATGGGGGAGGGGGCGGTATTTTCCAACTCGATCTGGATCTGGTATACACCTACCTACATGCAAAAATTTGTGTCTCTATCTCTTATAGTCTCTGAGATCGACTCGTTCAAACGAACAGACGGACATGGCTAAATCGACTCAGCTGTTGATGCTGATCAAGAATATATATGCTTTATATGGAAGGAAATGTTTTCTTTTCCCTGTTACATACTTTTGCACAACTTCATGATCCCCTTTTACCCATTTTCAATGGGTAGAGGGTATAAAAACATTGAAATCCAATCCGGAAGACTTTTCCTCCTGAAGATTCGACGGGGACTGGCCCCAGAGCAGTGTGACGGTGCTACTTATTATACCGATCACTGGGTACATTTTTTCCGGACGCGACTGTATAAGAAAAAACCGTTCAGAAGGAAGCATTGATCTGGTAGTCCACTTTATGATATTTTTATGCAAACGAAATGCGGTCATACTAGACGGCTTTCATGTTAGATTTCCTGTGCCTGACCTCGTTCCATTTGTTTTAACTAATTAAGCGAGAGCAGTTGCACCCCCACAATAAAGTTTGGCAAGCCACGTGTCTCCAATCCATCGCGAAATAACTCCTTTGGCGAGTGCATATCGCCATCGACTTTGACATCGAGGTGTTTTGTCAACTCCACCTGGCCGTGTTCAGGAGTTTATTTCATTTCTGGCGAAATTGCAATTGGAGTCGAATTTAAACTCAAACAGGGTAAGCCAAGTGTGCATTTGAGTGTTCTGTGCTAAGACAAGGTGAATCTTTTCAAGGTGTCTGGGCGATCGGTGGTGTCTGCCACACCTTGATGGTATTACTCTTTTTATTTACTGTTTGGCCAGAAACATTGTACACAAGTGTGCGGCGTACTTGGTGTCATCAGGCTTCGGCCTATCTCAGGCTTGGGCATAAGGCTGCGCTGTACCCCACCAGATTCCACACAGACGCGTTAGAAGGCTTACACCAACTGGGATGTCAACGGATTCTCCTGTTCAGAAGAGCATAGATAAAATAGCTGGTAGTCCCTAAGCGAACGTGTGGTGCTCGACATAACCCCATCTGTGGATGCGAACGTGATCTCTACAGTTTATGACGTCATAGATTTTCACTGGCGTCTAACCAACAATTGCCGTTGACTCATGTGAACTTTAATTTGGAAGAGTTCGACCAGTTTTCTGGAGCATTCATTATCGTTGGAAAAAGTTTAAAATGAAATTAAATTCCATTGCCCTCAGCTATATCATACTTATAAGTTTTAATGACATTTTTTTTCATAGCACTGCGCCTCCTTTGATTTTGTTGCATTCCTCAACTATTTTGAAAATCCACAGCCACCTCTGCGTCAACAGGCCTGCTGGCAGCGATAGACTTTACAGCGTGTAAGTACGGCACAGCCGAATTTAAAAAAGGGGTCACGCAACAAAACCTCAATAGTCGCAGTTGTAAAAATCAATCATAGCCAATATATCGTATATCTCATCTTTTATATTGTTGAGAGTATCGTTTATTTATAGTAAGAAAGAAAGAAAAACAAACAAGTCTTTTTGGTCAATCCAACGCTAATGAAATAGAAAATTAAGATTACTTTGAACTCAACTTTATTTTACGTAAACATCCTTCATTATCAACACTAAATATTCATGGAATACCCAGATTATCAATACTAACTATTCACACTATCCTTATTAGAATGTAAGCTAGAGTTAAGTCGAAATGTTTGGCATATTTGAAGTCGGCCATCATCCAAAACATTTAATGAATTATATTTTGTAGTAAACATGAAATAACCCATTTATTTTCTTGAGGGCTCCTTAAGTATAGGAACAGAGGCAATGTATAGGGTAGAATCGCAATCTCTCACCGATTCTACAGGTAGGGTGGGTATAGACAGGTAGGTTTCTCCATTAGTTATGTATCACTTCTGTCTGTCCGTTTCCCATCTGTTTGGTTTGTTCTTCCGCTCTTATTTCCTCATCTCTGTCTACGACAGTGTTCCCCAGCCATGCCCCGGGGGGCCGAACATTTTCGGCAACACACATGTATAGGCAGCCGAAGGCAAGCCGAAGTCGCCTCAATGACTGGCAGAGAGAACAAAATTTGTCTTTCGCAGTCTGTGCGTCGAGTAGAGCACATCGACGGCGCTATGCCTACGGGCTGCACTGCAAGAAATTACTATGGCTACTCTGCAAATTTGTATATATTTTTATTATTAATTTTTTTGTTTAATACTGAAACTGCAAAAATACAAGCATTTACATTTTTTTCTTTAAAATTACATATATATCACATTTATAATTCTTGGTTATTTATTATTTTGTTTTTATACCCTTGCAGAGGGCATTATAAAATTGTCCGGATGTTTGTAACGCATTGAAGAAAGCATCTCCGACCACATAAAGTATATATATTCTTGATCAGTATGACGAGCTGAGTTCATTTAGCCTTGTCCATACAAAATTCATTCAGAGAACGATATTTGCCCGTCCTTTTTTTATGACTAGGTAATAAGCTCCCAAAAACCCAAAAATGACATAAGCCGTTACAAAATAGAAATTCCATTGGCTTCTGGGTTTTCAGGCACCGAATGGTCGCGGTGTAACGGCGAAATTACGTCATTGCGGTCGCGAACTGTTGCGTCGAATCTACCTGATTTGTAGAAAAAAAGGGTTGAACTGCGACAATCTCACAGCACAAGTGCACAACACTGCAATTTTCGTTCATGAAACCGGATAGATTTGAATTTCTTTGGATTTTGTAGCCCTTGTTTTTATGATTTGACCATTTTTTATGACTTAACCATTTAAAAAAAAAACCACAATTCGCGAAAGTGCAGCTGCAGATGCAAAAGAGGCCACAGAGTGTCAGAGGGTGTTTGAATAGAAATTAGTTTAAATCGATTCTCCGAACGGTAAAGTCTATTAACTGTTGCTGTGCGTGAACTGACTAAAATTAAATTTGAGATTTGTCCAAGTGTTTTGTGTTCCAGAATTTTTCATTAGTGTAAAACTTGAACTGTGCGCGCTTACTGAAAATATTGCGTACGCGAGTGCTGTGGACTGGATACTGCTGCCCAAGTACTTTTTTCGAATATTTTAATTTAAACTAATAATCTAAACATAAAAGTCTTTTTTTAAGACTCTTTTGTCACCTTTATATTATCTTTTTCAGGTTAGACTCAACTAAGTGACAGCCATTTAGAAGATCTTTTACGTATAAAATGTTATCCGGAAGATATAGAAATAGATGCAATATTGAAATCTAGGTTAGGTTAGGTTAGGTTGCGATGGCTGAGAGCGACAAGTCGCTCTCCCACTTAGGCCACGTGGGCCCGTTGCGATGCCATATATTCCCTGTTAAACCCTAGGGTTGTTTTCGGTACTGAACCATTGTGTGGACAGGATGTAATTAACTAGAGCTGGGATCTCTATGTCGGATGTTTCCGATAGGTTGAGTAGGAGTGGTTGACCAAGAAACCTAAGTCTCCTCCTACTTAAAGCGGGGCAGTGACACAGAAGGTGCTGTACCGTTTCCTCCTCTTCTTCAAATCTGCAACTTCTACAGAAATCAAAGTGTTGTACGCCTAGGCGTGCTGCATGCCTGCCTATAAGACAGTGACCCGTTAGGGCCCCTAGTAGAAGTGATATGTGTTCCCTTCTGTACCGTAAAAGTGTATTGGTACGCTTAATATTGAATGCTGGCCACGTAAGTCTCGCTACCGCACAGGAGGAAAGGTTTTTCCACCGGTCCGTGGCGAGGCGTAGTGTTTCAGCTTTTTTGTGAAGCTTGTATGTAGCCATAGGCATCCCTATCGTGCTCCTCTCTGAAAGGAGCTCGGTGGTTGTGCCTAGTCTGGCCAGTGTGTCCGCAGACTCGTTCCCGTATATGTTCCGGTGTCCAGGCACCCATATTAGGTGAATACTGAAGTGACGGCCAATCTCATTCAGGGATAGGCGGCATTCAGCTAGCGTTTTAGCATTATTTGTGTAAGAGTCAAGTGCTTTGAGGGCTGCTTGACTGTCCGAGTATATAAATACGTTTCCTTCTTTTACCGCGAGTGTGCTAAGGTAAGTGGCAGCTTCCTGGATGGCTACCACCTCCGCTTGGTACACACTACAGTGGTCAGGGAGACGGAAAGATAGATTAAGGTCTAGGTTGGGTGAGAAAACGCCCACTCCTACTTCTTCATCGAGCTTAGAACCATCCGTGTAGATATTGATGGCGTTGGCTCTGCTGTGGGGAAGGTTGTCCCACTCGTTGCGGCTTGGGATATAGACGTCGTATAATTTGTCGAACGTCGTTTGTGGTACACAATAGTCTGTATTAAACGGTATACCCGCTTGGTTATTGAGTATAGTAGAGTGCCCCGAATTACCCCTGCTCCAGGTATCGGATTCTCGAAGTCTTAAGGCTGTTATGGCAGCCATCTGTCTCGCTACTAGGTCTAGTGGTACGAGATGAAATATAGTGTTAAGCGCTTCCGTGGGTGTTGTTCGGAGTGCGCCGCTCATGCATATTTCAGCGCTTCTCTGCACTTTGTTCATGTTATTCAGGACAAATTGTTTCCCGAGTGCTGGCCACCAAACTAGTGATCCATACAGTAGTATAGGGCGTACCACAGCTGTGTAAAGCCAGTGTACTATAATCGGGGAGAAACCCCATTTTCGGCCTATAGCCTTTTTGCATGAGAAAAGAGCAATGGTTGCCTTTCTTATGCGGTCATTTATGTTGTCATTCCAGAAAAGTTTCCTGTCCAGAATGACTCCCAAGTATTTGGCACTGTCACCAAACGCAAGGCTAACTCCATTGATCCTGGGGGGGACAAGGTTTGGAATTTTGTACTTCCTGGTGAAAATTTTTTAGTCCACAAGATGTCGTCCACTGAGCTAGTTTTGGCGTTCTTTCTGAGATTGGGGGAAAAAAATTTTATAAATGGTAGTGAGGTAAAGTTGCTGATCGGTTTAACATGGAAAGCCCAGCGCGATCCTGGCTTACTGCGTCCCAAGTCGACTCACACCTCCCCGTGGTAACCCCTGGTAACAGAGCAATGCATCCGCAAAGCTGCTGGCTAACGTGAGCGGCGCCCCTCCCCTGGGGTCAAACAGGGGGCGTCGCATCGGGCTTGGCACCCGATAGGCGTATCCCCACCCGCCAATGAAAACTAACACAATGCCTCGGATACGGACCCCCCGACGACGACCCACGCAAACGTTTTAAGGACCACGATTTGAGGATATGCACCTGGAATGTACGCACCCTCAATAGAGAGCGCGCGGATTCCAAGCTGGTGGATGTCCTCGAGGAACATTCGGCGGACATTACCGCACTTCAGGAAATAAGATGGACTGGACAGGGGTGTAGGAGGATAACATCCGAAACCAACGCCCCATGGGAGATCTACTACAGTGGACATGATTCGAAGCACGAGTTTGGTTGCGGCTTTGCAGTCAACAAAAGACTGTGCCGCTCTGTCATCAGCTTTACACCAGTTGACAAGCGACTTGCCGCACTCAGACTTAAGGCAAAGTATTTTAATATTAGTCTTATCTGTGCGCACGCCCCGACAGAAGAAAAGAACGATACGGAAAAAGACGAATTCTATGAGCGCCTAGAAGACCTATATGAGCGCTGCCCCGATCACGACATCAAGATCGTGCTAGGCGATTTTAACGCACAAATCGGGAGAGAAGAAGTTTATCGCCCGACTATCGGCCGATTTAGCCTACACGATGATTCCAACGGAAATGGTAAGAGGCTAATAGACTTCGCTTCGGGCCGGAACATGGTCATTAGTAGCACCAGATTTGAACACCGCAACGACCACAAGGCGACCTGGACGTCCCCTGGTCAATCAATACGAAACCAGATTGATCACTTTGCGATAGACGGACGGCACTCTTCGAGTGTTCTAGACGTACGTGTGCGCCGAGGAGCCAATATTGACTCGGATCACTACCTTGTTGCAGCCAAAGTACGCACACGGCTCAGTGTGGCTCATGCCGCACAGTCTAATACACGCCGAAAGCTGAACGTTGAGAAGCTGCAATCGCAACGGACATCCCAAGCCTACTCAGCAAAACTCACCCAGCTGCTCAGGGAAACCCCACCTTGCCCCTTCTGGTGTTGACGAACAGTGGAAGCATATTTCACACTCTATGAGTACAGCTGCCAAGGAGATTCTCGGATTCGCCGAAAACTCCCGAAAACAGTCATGGTACGATGATGAGTGCCGCCGCGCTACTGCAGAGAAAGACGCTGCCTACAGGAGAACTCTGCAGTCGGGAGCAACGCGGGCTGTTAATGAGAGATACCGGGAGAAAAGGAGAGAGGAGAAGCGACTTTTCAGAAGGAAGAAAAATGAGCAGGAAAAGCGCATGAGGGAGGAAGTCGAAGTGCTGTTCGGAAGGAGTGAGACTCGAAAATTCTACCAAAAGATTAGGCAACTAACCGAAGGTTTTAAGCCCAGAGTCACACTTTTGAAGGACGAGCACGGAAATCTGGTCAGAAATCCGGAAGTGGCACTAGACAAATGGAGAAGCTATTTCTCTAACCTGCTGGGAGGTGATGACGAACACAATGCCGCCTCTGGGGAAGTAGCGACACCACCAATCGATAACATAGAGATAGATCCGCCGGACCATAATGAAGTCTTGTTAGCCATAAAAGGCTAAAAAATAACAAATCTGCTGGCGCTGATGAGCTGCCTGCTGAATTGTTCAAGGCTGGCGGTGAGGAGCTGGTAAGGTGCATGCACCAACTCCTATGCAGAGTATGGTCCGAAGAAAGCATGCCCGAAGATTGGAACCTAAGTGTACTCTGTCCAATATTTAAAAAGGAGACCCTGCGGTTTGCGCCAATTACCGCGGGATCAGTCTCCTTCCCATCGCATATAAGGTTCTATCATGCATCCTATGTGAACGTTTAAAGCCGAGAATAAGTGAACTGATTGAACCTTATCAGTGTGGCTTTAGACCTGGCAAATCCACCACGGACCAGATATTCACATTGCGACAAATCCTGGAGAAGACCCAAGAGAGATGTATCGACACCCACCACCTTTTTGTTGACTACAAAGCCGCCTTTGACACGCCGATAAGGTCAAAGTTCTTTGAAGCCCTGTCTACCTTTGGTATTCCAGCAAAGTACGTTCGACTTTGCATGATGACGTTGAGAAGCACACAAAGCTCCGTCAAAATAGGTAAAGACCGCTCCGAGCCTTTCGATACCAAAAGAGGTTTTAGGCAGGGTGATACCTTATCGTGCGACTTCTTTAATCTACTGATGGAGTACATACTGCGCCAGTGCCCAAATGCTAACAGAACGGGCACCATCTTTACCAGAGATAACATGCTACTTGCATATGCCGATGATATTGACATCATCGGCAAAAGCGAATCTGTGGTAAAAGAGGCGTTCTCAGAGATAGAGAAGCAGTCAAAACTTATGGGCTTAGCGGTAAATGAGGATAAGACGAAGTACCTACAATCAACGCGCAGTGAGTCTACGCTTGGACAATCTGTTGCAATGGGAGACTACAGTTTCCAGGTTGTTAAGGAATTTGTCTACCTCGGGACGACGATTACCAGCGACAACAACACCAGTCTGGAAATCCGAAGAAGAACTACGCTTGCAAACCGATGTTATTACGGGCTCAATAAGGAGTTCAAGAGCAGAGACCTCTCTCGGAAAACGAAAATTGCGCTATACAAGTCGCTTATCATCCCAGTCCTGCTATACGGCGCAGAAGCATGGACAATGACAAAAGAGGATGAGGCGGCAATTGGCGTGTTCGAGAGAAAAGTTCTTCGGAGGATTTATGGACCTCTAAACGTTGGCGGCGAATTTCGCATCCGAATGAATCGCGAACTGTATGAGCTCTATGGGGACACTGACCTAGTCAAGCGCATAAAACAACATCGTTTGCGCTGGATAGGACATGTTACCCGTATGGATGATAACGCTCCAGCAAAGCGTGTGTACAATCGGCATGCGATAGAGTTGGGAGGCACTCCTCCGCCTGGTCGACCAAAGAGGAGATGGCGTGACCAGGTGCAGGGAGAATTGCAAAAAGGGGGTCCCTCTGGTGGAATGTCGCCCGGGACAGAGGCGAGTGGCGGGCATTAGTGGCAGCGGCCGAGACCGTAAAACGGTTGTGATGGCCAAAGAAGAAGAAGAAGAAAAAATATTGCAATATCATCCGCGTAGGCCACCACCACATGTCCCTCCGCCTCCATGAGCCGTAGCAGTTGGTTAACTGTCACGATCCATAGAAGCGGAGAGAGAACACCTCCTTGCAGTGCCCCTGCTTACAAATCTGTGAGCCGTAACGCCCCCAAGTTGTGAGTACACCGACCTGCTGGTTAGCAGTTGGTCAATGAATCCAATTAGAGGCATATCCGCTCCCACATTTGCCAAGGCAGAGGTGATGGCATTTGGTTGGACGTTATTGAAGGCACCCTCTATGTCGAGAAATGCTACTAGAGAGAATTCCCCCACTTCAAGAGATTGTTCAATCTTTGAGACCAGGGAATGCAGGGCGGTTTCAGTAGACCGTCCCTTGCTGTACGCATGTTGCGAGTATACTAAGTTAGAGGGGTTTATAGTTTGCCTAAGGTAAGCGTCTATAAGTCTCTCAAGGGTTTTAAGTAGAAACGAAGATAGACTGATTGGCCTATAGTCGTTTGGTTTAATATGTGAGGGTTTTCCAGCCTTCGGTATGATGACCACTTTGGTTTCTCTCCATCTAGTGGGAATGTAATTGAACTTTAGACAGCTTACAAAGATTATGTGAAGCCAGTTCATTGTATGCCCAATGGTGTGTTGTAATTGGGCAGGAAATACGCTATCAGGACCTGGCGACTTAAATGGTTCAAACGAGTCGATTGCCCATTTAATTCTGGACGCTGTAACAATATTAGTATTGTATTGTAAAGGCAAGTCGGTTGACCTAGCCCTTGATGAAGAGTTTGCAGAGCAATCAGGAAAGTGAGTGCTCAAAAGAAGGTCTAGAGACTCCTCGCTGGAGTTGGTCCAGGTTCCATCTGCTTTTTGTATTAACCCTGGCGAGCTTGGTAAGCTTGCCAGAATCTTTCTAAGACGAGAAGCATCAGAGGTTGCTTCTATATTACTACAGAAATGGGCCCAAGAGGTTCGCTTAGCCCGCCTAATAGCTTTTTTGTAAACGCTAAGTTTTTGTTTATATAACTCCCAAGCGGTTGTTTGGTCGTTATGTTTGGCTATGTTAAAAGTATGCCTACTTTCTTTTCTGAGTTTTTCCAGCTCAGCGGACCACCACGGGGGTTTGAAGGTGGATTTTACTTTTCTAGGGGGCAGGCCCTATCGAACGAGTCTTTGAACGCCGTGGTAAGCGTTTCTACGAGCTCGTCTATCTGTTTCCCCGAACTTGGTGTAAATGGTGGGGATGTTTCAAGCTTGCGAACCAGAAGTTTATTGTGTACTTCCCAGTTGGTTTTTTTTGGGTTCTGAATCCTATTGGGTGGAGGAATTTTATTTGTAAGTACAAACTCTATGTATCGATGGTCAGAGAAAGAGTGCTCTGCTAGCACCTTCCATGATACCATCTGATCATAGAGGTTGTCAGAGATGAAAGTGACGTCTAAGACCTCTCTCCTGTTTTTGGTTATGAATGTTGGGTCAACACCCCTATTGGCAATTTGCAGGTTGGTTTGCAGAAGGAAATTGTAAAGTGACTCACCTCGCTCGTTTATGTCAGTGCTACCCCATAGTGTGTGGTGTGCATTGGCATCGCCTCCTAGTATGAGGCTGTTGTTGTTGTTGCTGCTTCCAACAAGGTCTTGGAAAGTCTTTGGTGGTGGTGGGCTCTCGCTGTCATGAGCCAGATAGTATGAGGCCAGCCTGATAGTCGAACCCCTCAGTTCCAGGCTGACCGTTGTGATGTCTCCATCGCTAAATTGAGGAAGTAAAAGTGTGTTTAAATGTATTTTGGTTAAGATACATGTTCGGATTTTTCCTTTACCTTTGGTGAAGAAAAGGTTGTATTTGGGTGTCCTCAAGCCGTTTATTCTGTCACCAGAAATCCACGGCTCTTGGACAAGTATTATATCTACTTCGCCTGAGGATAGGTGAAGTAGAAGTGCAGCGGTTGCTGCTTTAGAGTGATGCAGGTTTATCTGTATAATCCGCATCACTTTGTGGTAGTTTCTCCTCCGTCAACGTGTCGTCAGGATCCTCCGGTTGGAGAAGTTCCTGTTCGGTGTACAGACGGCCGAAAGATGGTCCATAGTCGGACCCCGAAGAGATGTATCCACAGCGCTCCTCTCGTGGAGGGGTACGCTCTGTATCCATCTCTTCATCGCTTTGTTCTTCCTCTTCAACGCTTGCTATGAGGTCAGCAAGCGCTGTATTATCGGTCTTGTAGACCTTCATGTGTACCCGCTGAAACCCATAATTTAGGGTTCCATTGCACTTGGTTAAGTACTCTGCGGATTCTTTATCAATTTGGAAGGTGACCAGAGTGGTTGCTCGGGTTGAGCGCTCGACCTTGATCACCCTCCAATTGCTGGTTGGAGCGCTTGGGTTAAGTCTTCTCATCAGCATTAAAATTTTTTCGGGTTCCGCTGGGTAAACGGGTAACCACACTCGGGCTCTTGGGCAGAAAGGTATGTCCTTGGCATCGACAACCTTCAACCTCGCGCCTGGATACACTTCGCCAACCTTGTCGATGGCGGCTTTGTAGAGATCAGCCGACTTTTCGTCCTCACAGGCCACGAGTCGGATGTTCCCTTGGAACCAGCCCAGGCTATAGCAGCATGGAGTTGCTTCTGGGTTCTCCAGCAGTAGATCAACGGTAGCGCGGCTTGTTGCCGCCTCAATCCACTTCCAGTGGTGTCTTGGGATCCTTCCGGAAGGATGGCCCTCGTCCAGAACACCCACAATCTTCTTATCCTTCGCCATCTCAGCGTAGGAGGCCCCGAGGGGGGCTCCAAAAGTTTTCGGTCGTTTGGATGATAGCGGTTGCTGATCATCCATAGACCGATCCCTTTTGGATGAAGATGACTCTTCAGTCAGGGTGTTCCTTATGGGCCGATCCTTATTGGCGACGGAAGGCTCTTTGGGTTTAGCCATCTCCAAGGAGAAGTCAGGTATCACCCCTTTAGCCCAGGATATGTCATCCTGAACTTTTGCAAAGTCCTCCTTGGACGTCTGGTCCTTCCCGATTGGGTTGGTAGCCAGACGCTTTAGGATGCGATATGCCTTGCATCTGTCCTCTTGACTAGCGGTTGCTGGATCGGGTCTGGTGTACACCACGGCCCTGTTGCAAACTATCCTATTTCCCTTTGCTGCCGCATTGGAAGAAGTCCCAGCTGCTGGTTGCTTGCTGAGGGTTTTCTTCCCCGCGGCAGCAGAGGGCTGCCCGATTTTTGCAACAGGTGCCGTGCTATTTCCTCCCGTGTTAGGAGGCACAGTTTTCTTGGTTGCGGCTGGTGGTGGTGCCGAACCCATTGTTGTTGAGTTGGTGGTACTCATTTCCTATATAGAAATTTTATTTATATTTATTTTTAATAATAAATAAAAGTAGATAATGCGACTAAAGTTTGTACTTTAGCCGTTTGAGCCGTCAGACCCCAACAACTCCCAAATCTCCATCCTTTTCCTCTGTTTTATTCGTCTCTTCACAGTAGGACAACAAAAAGAAAAAATTTTTACTTTTTATTATTGTATTGAGATTGAGCAATTGAACGAAAAACAGAGAAAAAATAGCTAAAAATTTGAAATAATGTGAGTCTGGCCGAAAAACGGCTAAATTACAAACAACGATCACAAGCTAAAAGTGTCAGCACTGACGATTGTCAGCACTAACGTGTTACGAATTGTGTAACGTAACTTAGTGACGTAAAAAGATGTTTACTTACGTCGCCAACTAAAACCAAAAAATTATTAAATGGTAGATTTTTGGTTAGTTTCCTTCTTTTTTCCTTTTTTAAAAGCAGGATGTGGGCACTCCTTGTGTCGCACTGTCGCACTGCACCAAGCCTGTTGTGTGAGATGTTGAGGCGCTGAGTGGGCGGGCGCGGGAGCTCCTGTGTTTGCTTGCGGCCACCAATGGGGGTTGAAAAAAGCAGGTCAAAGATCAGCGGCAAACAGGTGCTTCTTGGCTCGGATGTCACTGATGTTGGCACTGATATTGGCACTCACTTAAGTTTGGCACTCACAGTAACTTTAAAAGCGCGTTTTAAATTGTTTTTTAATAAATTTTTGTGGAGCCGAACAAAAAGTGTGTCACTTCGATTACGATAACGATATCGAAGCCCATATTGAAATCTATAAATAGTCCAGAATAAATCGAAACATTTTTACAACAATAACCCATTTTAACGCAAAATCAACAATAGCCCACTAATCACGCTCTTACTTATAATTTTGACCAGTGCCATTCACACAAAACAATAAACAAAAACATTTTTTAAACAATAACTCATTTTGCCGCAAATCCTACAATCGCCTACTAGTACTTGCTCCCAATTTTCCGCAGTGCAAGGCACACAATACATTCACACATTTTCTCTCCTCTCTTCTTGGGGAAACCTTGTCTACGATATTATTATCGTAACGCCTTCGTTGAAGCAGCACAAAAACCCACCCCACTTTCCCTGAGCAAAGTCGACCCCGATAGTAGACAGAGTGTGCAGCCGACGCGATACGAAGTGTGTTCGTTACAGCAGATATTTCCTCCATTATTCTGTTAACAGTGCTTTTGGTTAGTTTGGACGTTTCCATACTTGAACATTATTGGGCGGCAGAAATGTACTGATGAAGGCCGAGGACTTTTTCAGTGATCCACATTTTCATTTTTCTGCCGCAGTGGGAACAGTAAGATCATAAACATGTTCGCATCACTCACTGGGCCTTCATCGGAACTAATCACTTGCTTGTAAGCACTCTGTCCCGATGATCCATCGCAGCCCCATTTGCAGAATAGGTTAAAGTTTTCTGGCAATGCTTCCAATTCCAATTCCGGTAGACGTTGCACAATGCGTCTCGCTGGGTGGTCCAATAAATCCTGAAGTTTTACATGTGCCGATATTTCAGTGATTTCCACAGAGACTGGAACTGTCTCTTTTTGTGCTGCAGTTATATCTTCCCTCATCTTGTTAAGCTTCTGTTTGGAAAATCCCACGTCAAAAAACAGGGCCAAGGCTTCTTCTGGAGTGTACTTGATGGGCTGCACGTTTGGCGGTGTATCAATCCTTAATGCGTTTAAGACGGACAGTACTAGCAATTGCAGCAGCCTTTGTCATAGTTGATCTGCTTCTTTCTATGTTAGATGCTCGGAGCTGATTTTCATTGTGGCACCTTGAAGCTTCCTTTTCCTGGTGAACGTTGAGCTCTCATCGATAGATTTTGTTGGTCTGCCTCGTGGTTGACCTGAAGAAGTGCTCGCTATATCGTCATTATCTTCGAAACTAGTAAATCCAACTAGCCATTCGGGTTTTTAAGTATAAATTCATTCTCAGTTCGATTTCTGTAGAATATGTTTTGTATTTTACTCTGAATAATTAGCCCATCCTTCGACTCATCATTTGTAAAATAAAGTTCGGTTTTTACTAACGACTCGAAAGCTTTTTGTGATTTCGCGCTTTTGAAGAACTCAAATAATTTGGTGTTGTCCATTTTCAATAATGCAAGTTTCACTAATCTGAATAATCTGCATTGCCTGGCGTAAGTCCTTTATGAGTATGTACACAAGGAACAGCCTGTGTTCGGTATCTCGACCTTGGTGGACTGGGCCAAGGGCTAGTCGTGGGAGCGTAATCCCGTCTTTGTTAAATAAACTCTCTCTCTTCACCCTGTTCCGAACGTCGTTTTGTTGGGACGTGTTTACTCGGGGGTGCCGTTGGATGCAGTGCGTCGACTTTGGATGACCAGATCAGGAGCCGATTCGGGAATCGCACTACCTGTAGCTCACCCGCCGCCGATTCGGAAATCGCACGTCGGGAGTCGGACTGGGCAAGCGTCAGGGCTATTCCACCGGGAATCCCGTCCAGACACAGATGCCAATTCGGATATCGCACATCGGGAGCTGACCAAAGCCGATTCGGAAATCGCACTATTGGCCCCTGGGTGGGAGCGCGTCGTCGGCCGATTCGGAAATCGCACCGCTGGAGTCCCAAATGGTCTCGGCACGGGTGAATGCAGTGCGTCCAGGTGCTTTTGAAGGTCAGGGGCCGAATCTTGGCTATTCCAAATCGGGGCTATTCCACCGGGAATCCCGTCCAGACTCAGATGCCGATTCGGAAATCGCACATCGGGAGCCAACCAAAGCCGATTCGGAAATCGCACTATTGGTTCCTTTGCCTGGAAACAAATGCTGCTAGGGGGAGAGAGAGAGAGATTAGTCTAACTTACCAAGATGTTCACTCGACCGGAGCCGCACACTAAGTGAACTCGCTTGCGCTTGGGGTGAGCCTTTTATAGGCCGCTGACGCTGCTGCTGGCGGCAGCGCTCGCAGCTGTTAGCGGCAGCGTGCTATTAATAAAGATGGCGAGCGCGATCAACAGCTTATTGCCGATCGATTGAGCGCGCGCGCGCCGGTTGTGTTTGAAATTGGGCGCTTAATTAAAATTTTATTGGCTGGAAAGTAACTTAGCTCTAGGTTAGCCGCTCCATGCGAAAGCTAACAATATTTATTTCAACGTAATTATAATAATAACAAAGTGAAGGATAGATAATATAATATGAAAATAATAATAATATTAACAAAGTGAAGAGTGGATAATATGAAAGGCTGAAAATAATATGGAATCAAAGTTGGCGCTTCTGGCACTTGATATGGGCTTACCTTATTTATATATTAAAGCGATAATAATAATTATAAGGCACTTATTAATTTATACATTTTTGCGCGCCGCTGGGGCGTCGCACTGTTGAAAGAGTCATTCGAAGTTAGGTAAAAAACCCAACCACTTGATAGTTGCAAAGCGCAAAAACAGAAAAGGTCAATTGCAACTACCTATAATATGTGTTACCTATCTTAGTATATCATATAATACGCTATATAATAATTTTGCCTGCAACGATTTTTTGTTCTTCTTCTTCCCAAATATTATTCACCTGCAGATTAAATCGCATATAGCACTGTAACGTTCAATCCGGCAGATTTCGGCAGCTGCAATTTTTACAATACATTAATAAATAGACTAATAAATATATAATACGTATGCTCCAAAACAACTGAAATCGAGTGAAATTTATGTTTCCGGCTCTTTCAAAGTTCAAAAACTCATCCAAAAATAGTGTTAAGACACTCTACTTTGAAATAATAATACTTTTTAATGTATTTACATTAACCCTCCGTTGTACACCTTTTCTGAAACCTTCGGTTGTGCACCCGGGTCTGGCCAGACCCCTATGTATTTACCTGCATTTGAATGGGAATATATGGCATATGCGAGGTCAATTAGAAGCATCGCAGGTATATTTTTTGAATTTCTTACCTCTCTCATTGGTTTTGGCATGTATTGAGCTACCTACAGAAGCAAAAATAATAGAAAAAAATTTTTGGGTTTGTGAAGAAATACAATTTTTGTTTTGTCCTTTTTTGTTCTTTACTTTGACTCATTTCAAAGAAGGTTGATGAAAGAAAAAGCAATTACAATGAAATTTTATTGTGAAATATGATACGATTTTTATTCTGGGTTCGCTGGAAGGCAAGCAAAACAGGTATATGCGGTTTTTGAGTGCTGTTGGCACACTGGATTATTGCATGCAGTACAGAAAAAACGAGTTTTTCGACGAAGTTTATCGCCTCCTTGTAAACAAAGACGACAATCTCTCTTCGCTGTGAGTGTATCGGCACCGGCTGGTTGGTTGACAACAATGTTCCTAGAAATATTTATTGGTTTGCCGAAAAATGATTCTGTTGCCAAACGAGTGGCGAACTGAGAAATGACGCTTGGTTTATTCATACGATTTTCGATGTTTGCAAGGACCAATGTTTCCGATAAAGTCGTCAGAAAATCGTGTCTCGCATCACTTTTTCTGAGCCCATCAACTTCCTTGCAAATACAAAACGCTGCCAATGCCATGACATCCAACATGTTGCAAAAGAAAGCCAAGGTCCATCGACTTGTTGGCCGTTTTGATGTGAAATGCGTGACCATTTGATCCATACAATCGACACCGGCTTTTTGTGCATTATAATATAGAATGGCCAATGGTTTTTTTGCTTCGCCTTCACACGCTTTATTATAATGAACGGTTGAAAGTAAATTAACCGCTCTATTCTTTTTCGGCACATAGCTGCAGATTGAAACAAGGTTTTCATGAAAACCAAACAACGACGAAAGCACAGGGCGAGAATTGTCCTTCTTCATTTCTGGTGGAATGCAGCGTTTGTTGGCTCGTATGGTGCCAACTAATGCAAGTCTAATGGAAGCGAGGCGCTTAGCTCCATTCAATGTGACGAAAAAATTATCGGCTATTATTGTACGGCCACTGTTCGCATATCGGTTGGATAACTGTATCATTACATTTTCCCCTTGATCAACTTCACGCTCTTCTCCTTCTGATCGGCCACAATATAACTTTCCTTGCAATGGATATTTTGTTTTCGAGTCACATGCCCACCAAACTTTTATGCCGTATTTCGCCGGTTTCGATGGAATATATTGCGAGAATTTAGTTCGTCCGCGATATGGAAATAGTTGCTCGTCGATAGTAATATTTTCATGCGGATCATAATTATCTCTGAGGTTTTCATTCAAGAAATTCCATATATCTCGAATGGGCGCTCGATTGGGAATATATGCATCGTTTCAAAACAATCAACCAAATTCAAATCGGTGTTACCGTTTTTGTTTTTAAAGGTTCACAAAAATAACATTTGAAACCAAAAAAAAATCAAAAATTCAGCAGATTGAAAAATTGTTCAGTTTTGAACCACTCCCCACCCCCCCAACACCATTTTTGCCAAAAGTCCCACTTTTTTTCTTGTTTCTTGTTTCTTTGTTTTCTAATCATCCTAACGCTACAAGTACATAATACTTATAATTTAGAGCGCTAGTCACAAAAGTTGAACAAATTTAGTATAAACATTTATAGTCCCTACTTAAAAATTGTCTTAAATCTAAATGTTTAATAAATATATATAATTAGCATTAAAAACAATACTGAGACATTTATTTCATTTATTTATTTATTTATTTACTTTCAATGGTTCGTGGCTCCTAGGTGTGATTCTAACTTAATCCTAAATTGCGTGGCATTTCTTATAGTCTGAATATCATGTGGTAGTCGGTTCCAACAACGAACAGCATAAATGAAAAAGTGTTTTTCTGACAATAAACGCTTAAATTTTTTACATACAATATTATTTGTTCTCCTTGACACACTAAAGTTGAGTTTTTCGTACAGGTAAGCAGGTTCATTTGTCCAAACTATTTTATGTAAAAGAAGTAGACTTCTTACGTCCATCCAAGACTGCAGGGGTAGACTAAAAATATTAATAGACACATCAGATATTCTGTCAGATCGTTTTCTATTGTAGATGTAACGTGCTATATTATTAAAGGCTACTTGAAGCTTTCTTTGGCTTTCTGCATCGCAGTTGTTAAAAACTTCAACTCCATAGAACAGGACAGAAGTAAGCAAAGTCTTGGCAATCAGCATCCGAATTCTAACTGGCAGAAAGCTTTTTATTTGGTTTTGATTTCTGAGGATTTCGTACATCTTCCCTGTTGCTCTAATAATATGGTCTTTCCATGTAAAAGTTGAATTAAATGTAAACCCCAAATTGCTAGCTCGGTCTACGTATTCTATTGGAGTGTTGTTAATTTTTAGCCGTGGCATGTTGTTGGTCATAACATTTTTGTTGCTGATAACTAAACATTTTGATTTATTTGGGTTCAGTCCTAGACCATTCCTTTCAGCCCAATCACTAATTTTATACAATTCACTATTACACACTTGGACACATTCATTAACCTTACACAAGGGTCTACTAACATACAACTGCACATCGTCCGCATACATATGAACATTACATTGTGACAATACACTTGGCAGGTCATTGACATATATTGAAAACTGGAGAGGTCCAAGAACCGATCCCTGCGGGACACCGCGATTTATAGCCAAGAAGGATGATGATTCTTTTTTAGACACTACCGATTGCCGCCGATCCGCTAGGTATGACTTCAAAAGTTTAACAGATGTGTTTGAAAACATATACAATTGCTTGAGTTTTGTGCACAGGATTTCGTGGTTTACCGTGTCAAATGCTTTACTATAGTCTAAGAGGGTCAGAAATGTTATATTGCCATTATCAATCTCCGAGCGAATATCTTCCGCAATGTTTATTATAGCCGTTGTACAGCTTCTACCTTTCCTAAATCCTGATTGGTGGTCATTAAACAATTGTTCTGCAAGCATAAATGTATTTATTTGTTTTGCCATGAGATTTTCAAATACTTTTGATAAAAAAGGCAATATCGAAATTGGTCTATACTCGTTGACAGATTTTGGTATAGGAATAATTTTGGCTGCTTTCCATGTGTCAGGAAATGTGGATGTTGTAAGGGCAGTGTTGAAAATGTAAGTTATATATTGCTGTATATATGGAAGAATAATCTTTAAAAATTTCGGATTTATATCATCAAAACCAGTAGCATTTGATTTGATTTTCAAAATCGATTCTAGGACTTCACATTGATTAACCGACATAAAACTAAATCTATTATCACAGGTTTTATATGGTTGACTATGCAGGTACGTGTTTTGCTTTACATCAGGTACATGAGATTTAATAAATATACTGTTAAGTTCGTTAGTGTCAATGTCAGTGATGTGATGGGGTTTGGTCTTACCAACACCAAAATCTTTTAAAAGCGACCATGTTTGTTTACTTGTCTCTGTATTATTAAACCTCGCACAATAATAATCTTTCTTAGAAGAGTTAATAAGGACAGTTACTGTTTTTCGTAATGCTTTAAAATCTTTATAGTGCTGTTCTGTCTTGAAACGCTTCCATTTAGCATATGCTTTGTCACGAAATTCAATATGCCTTTTAATATTATTGTTAAACCAGGGCTTTGGCTTATGATAAATTGATTTGCGCCGAAGTGGTACAAATTTATTGTAAAGTGAGACTATATTATTAGTAAGAAATTCGAGTTGCAAGTCAACAGTTGGAAGGTGATATATATAATTCCAGTCAAACAAACATAGATCAGCACTCAACAAAACATGGTCAATACGTTTAAAGTCTCGGTATTCAACTCGATTGTCATTAGGGTCTACACATAAATCATAAGACATAAACAGAACGTCATGTTTGGAAAAAACTGGCACAGAAATTTGGTCGTATAGTTGAACTCTGTCAGGATCGCTTACATAAAAGACATCTAAGAGTGTATTGCAGGTACCAGTGAAGTGTGTTGGAATGTGGCTTTTTACAATATCTAAGCCAAGAGATTTCATATTGTTTAAAAAATGACTTTCACGCAAAATGTTGGAGTTCATATCTCCTGTTAAAGTGATTTCTTTGAAATCTAAAGAAACCAGGTCAACTAATTCATTATACTCCGTAGAGCGGTTTGGTCTATATATACAGCCGATAAGAAGTTTTTTATAATCTCTCTTATTGAAAATATTGACAAAAAATTCATTCCATTGCACTTCCCATCGCCTGCTTACATACTACTTCAGAATTAAGACGATTATTAACATATATTGCGACTCCACCAGCATGATCTTTACGGTCAGAACGGTACAGGACATAATTACCACACGAAAAAGACAGATCGCTCAAATCAGACATAAACCACGTTTCAGATACACAAATAACATCTACATTGTAATTAACAAATAAATATCTAAATTCTTCCATTTTATTTACTAAGCTTTAAGCATTCAAATGAACTATATTGAGCCCTGACTTTTTGCTTGGACAAAACTCGAAGTAGAGAATAGCTGTTCTCGTTGGAAAAACTTCTACCATCCTCCATCAACTGGGACAATGACTATTAGAAGCACACGCAATTTCTCAGACAAACAGATAATCTTAAACACCATATGAACCAAAACGAAAGTTAAATAAATATATAAATTAATGTAGGTAAAAAAACATTTTAAAAATATGTAAATAGTGAATGAGTATAAATGTAATATGACTAATCTAATTGTTTTTGTTTTTGTTTGACGACAGCTCTTAATCTCGAAACGAATTATTTCTCTTTCTTCTTCTTGGGTGTTGAAGAAGGGTAGACCACAGGTGGGGTGGTCTCAAGGTTGCTGGCTTGCTGTTGCTGCATTGATGAAAGCTTTTGCAAGCTCTCCACGCATATGATCACGCTGTTAAAGCTTCGTCTCACATGCACAAGACCACGGCGCGTAAAAACTGCCGTCAACTCTTTTCCCTTCTTTAGGCGCATAGCAGCTTTAAATATTTCATGGTTTGTTTTGCTAAGCTGTTCGTTGACATAGAACGGAGCTTCTGATTCTATGCCAAGAATATTCAATGTTAGTGGTTGCTTAGTCTCTTTCCTATGAACACCTATTGCTCGTAGTAGCGCTGCTTTATCATCAACGCTCTCCAGCTTCACAATGATGATTGGGTCTAAGACTGTGTGTGCCTGCACACGAGGCCGTAGACGAAAAATTTTTTTAATTCGGAGCACAGGTGAGATATTCATTTGGAAGCAAAGATTGTTGAATAGGGTTTTTAGATTTTCGTCCACCAGCAATGGCACTCCATGTAGTCGCAAATCATTTGCTACTACAGCAGTTGCCTCCGCGTTTATCTTCGCCTCAAGTTTTGACTCCAGCACCCCTACCTTTGCTCTTAGTGAATTAACACTCTCTTCATGTTTTTGCAGCTGTTGCTCTCTTAGATCTTCCAGTAGCTGCACTCTTTGGGTCAGCTGGTGCAGCTCCCCCTGCATTGCAGCCATCTTCTCTTGAAGCTCGCGCAGAATTCTCTCCTCCGCATCCCGCAAGCTGGAACTTATGAGCTCTGCCTGTTCAGCAAATCTCGCATTCAGGAGCTGGATGAGCATCGGTGATGGTGCATCCGACATCCTCTCAGCCTTCAGATCATTGGTGGAGGATTCACTGCGTAGGCGTTTGGTTGCAGGTGTGTTTGATCCCTTGCCGGACATGATTCAAGTGTATGCGTGTAGCTATGCTGGTGTGATTTTAAAAAAGTGTATGTGTATGTGTTCAAACTTCACAAGCGACGCTCAAACGTTGGAGGTTCAAAGGTTGAAGTTCGGATGTAATTGTTTGTTACAACCAATGCAGAAATTAAAAATTCTTTATTTTCTATTCGGCAATTGATTTGTTGATGTGTAATTTGTTGATATGAGCGCGGTAGCGAGACTTGTAGACGGTTTTACGCAAAGATTAAGATCGGTCGATTAAGAATACTCGATTTATTAAATTGCTATTGTAGAGCTTCTGAAACACGTCCGCTCGCCTTGAAGGTTTGGTGTTCTCTTTGTTTGGGAAACTTGATAAAACGATTGTCAGAAACGATTAAGAATACTTATAGCTATTTTATGCCAAAATTTTGAACATTTTCACTTCTTGGTTTTTGAATGGCAGCAATTCAAAGTTGATTTTTCATGAAATCGCTCCAAAAAATGGAAAAATTAATAGTCGAAACTAGGAAAGAAACAGCTTCTAGAGATTTATTATATATTTTCGGCTAAGGACTAGATTTAAATAAAAAAATATAAAGAAGTTTCCGATTGTTTTCGTTTTCATAAAAAATGGACAAAATCAGTAATTTTTTGTTTTTTTACATTTGGCAACATTGATTTGAGAGTGCCCACGGGTGCCACTGGCTAATCACTCGTAACATGTCAAATAATTTTCTTTGAATATTGTACTATAACTGGAGGTATGCGCTTTTGCGCGGTTTTGCTTTGGATTTTATTAAATCGCTTTTAAAAATGTATCCCCATTTGGCATCGAGCCAGTTTCAATTTTCAAGTCAGCAGAAAAGTATGCTTTTCTTTTTTAAAACTTCTGAATTTGGACCATGAAGCCAAACTGTGAGAGCTAAGCTAATGAGATAACCCTGTTGAGGCCAAGTCCGAAAGGTTAGCAGTATCGGACCTTCAAAAATGAACTGTGACTCTGGAGCATTCGTCTCAGGAGGAATTCGTCTTTTGCAGTAGGAGATCCGGAGTCTTTAGTCTTCTTTCCGCACCAGGGTAACCTTTCCATGGATACTCTTGGCTAAGAGTTAGTTGTTCATCCCAATAAAAACGTGGGTTAAATATTACAGTTCGTGATTTATTTAAGTTAAACAATGTTCTGCCTCGATTGACAGTAAGACTTAGACTAACTAGCAATAGCAAAAGCTGTGCGAATCGAACCTCTGCAGAGGCAGCTTAAAGTTGTGGAAAAATACTCCAAACGGGAGTTCGTCTGGCGCCAGCCTTTGGTATCTTACTTTTAACGGGATGTTGTTTACAATAATTCTATTAATAAACAGCTACAAATGCATCGGCAATGCTTAAAGCTTAATCAATGGTTTTAGAAATATGTGGCATACTCGCGCGCTGCAATCATGATAATTAACATGTAACATATTTATAGACTGATATGGATATGTCACTCCTCCCACCCGAAGAGGAATCAACGTCCTCGTTGATCAATGGAAAAATGTTCTATAAACTATTTGTTGTACATGAACATTACATGAAATGTTAATGGTAATTAATTATGATACAAACTTAAACAAAATTACAAGAAATTTTTTTTCAAATCTAGGAGGAGTATCATCTGATTTCTTAATACAAATTTTATTTTGAAAGAATCTTTTGACTGGGATCTGCTTTTGTCTTATGATATTTGCTACGATGCTTAATAGGGTGTTTGCCTTTAAGATTTTCCTCAAAGTGTGTATCGTCAACTCGGTTCGGATTTTTTAAAAGCTTAAAGGGGTTCTTAATCTTCTCTTGTCTTGTCTGACTCATTGTATATTTTGGGTCGACATCAAATTCCTTTCTTTTTTGTTAAGTCTATTGATCCTAGTCTCTTTAATCTTTTGGGCGTTTTTTCCTAGCTCTTGGCCAAAAATAAATACTTCAGCTGGCTTCTTACCAGTTGTACTATGCACTGTTAAATGATTGTAAACATAAGTTGAGTATTCAATATCTACTGCTTTTTCATCAAGTGAGTGCTCTGTGTGAATTATTCTCATTTTCTCATTTAGAGTTTTGTGAACACGTTCGATATCAGCTAATCCTGTTTTACTGGTAGTTATTTCGATTTGAATGCCTAACGATTTTAACCAATTGTGGAGCGATTTGCTTACTAAAGCTGAGTCCTGGTCCGTTTTTAATAACTTTGGTATCCCCATTGAATTGGAAACTTTAAGAAAGGCTCGTTTCGATTCAAGCCAGTCAACTGTGTTTGTTTCAGTGACCGCAATAAACTTTGACTTCAAATCTATACACGTTCGAAATTTTCGATTCCCTATAAAATAGTAATCAATGACATATTTATCGCGAATATTCATTACTTCAGGTGTGATTTCGAAAGGATGATCTGTGCGTCGATGTTCTGCTTTGGCCAAATTGCATGTTTGACACTTATTAATTATGGCTTGCACAAGTTTTCCTGCATATGGGTAGAAATGTGTCTTATTAAACTCATCAAGTGTCTTTTGGATACCTTGATGTAAGGCCTTTTCGTGCAGTTCTCTGACAAGTTCCTCAAAATCAGCATAAGTGGGTATATTCACAAGTAATTTTGAGGATTTGATAACAGTAGTGCCTGTTTTCGGTTTAACGAGTGCCATGTGTGCTCGTTGAAATATTGCGAAGTCTTTTTCATCTTTGATGTAAATAGCTGAATGTCTGCCGCAAAAAAGGGTTTTAGTCCATTCAGACGCATTCTCGTAAGTCATATTGTCATAGCGGATAGTTGTGATTGTTTTTAGATAGTATTTATCAACCTTTATTGATAGTCTATCCGACTTTATAAACAGTATCTGGTTTGTATAAGTGTTTACTGCTCGGTCAGTGATTTCTATACAATTACCATTATCTTCGCTAGTACTGTGTATTGTGGCTGCGGTGGTTTCATCATCTGCTGCGTTAACTTCCTCGATTTTCACTCGAGACAGAGCGTCAGTAACATGATTTTCCTTTCAATATGTTTCAATATGTTTGATGTCAAAGTCGTATTCGTTAAGACGAATTTTCCACCTCTGAAGCTTCATATTGGGTTCCTTAAGGTTATGAAGCCATGCTAATGGTTTGTGAACAGAGTTGATCTTAAACTTTTGGCCAAAAAGGTATGGTCGGAAATATTTAGTAGCCCATACGATCGCCAACAACTCTTTTTCTATTGCCGAGTAGTTGCACTCATGTTCATTGAGCGTACGACTGGCAAAGCATATGGGTCGATTGTCTTGGGACAATACTGCACCCATGGCAAAGTTGCTTGCATCCGTGGTATTTTGTTTAATATTTTGTTTAGATCAGGATAAGCAAGAATGGGATCGGTAGTGATCAATACTTTCAATTTATTGAAAGCATTGACATACGCTTCATTTTTAATATCAAATTTTTGACCTTTTTTTTTAGAAATATAGTCATAGGCTTGGCTATAGCGGCGAAGTCTTTTATAAATTTCCTGTAAAATCCACATAAACCTAGGAAGGATTTGATTTCCTTTGAAGTCTTTGGCGTGGGGTAATCGAGGATCGCACTGATCTTATTAGGGTTGGGCTTGATGCCCTCTTCTGTCACAATATGACCAAGGAACTCTGTTTCACGTTTTAGGAACTCAGACTTGTTCAACTGGAGCTTAAGATTTGCACTCCTAAGTCTGTCGAATACGTGTCTCAATGATATGAGGTGCTCTTCAAGCGAAACGGAAAAGATGATTATATCATCAAGGTAAACTAGGCAATGTATGCCAATAATGTCACGAAGGATTTCATTCATACACCTTTGAAAGGTGGCGGGGGAATTTTTAAGCCGAAAGGCATGCGAGTAAACTCGTAATGTCCTTTTTTGGTACTAAACGCAGTTTTTTCAATTGAATCCTTGTCCATCTCAATTTGATGGAATCCTTTGGCTAAGTCAAGAGTTGTGAAGTAATGACACCTTCCAAGTTTATCAAGAATCTCATCCATGTTGGGAATGGGATACTTGTCGTTAATAGTGTTCTCATTTAGAGGCCTGTAATCTATCACGATTCGGTACTGCTTCTTCCCTAGAATATCGTCCTTTTTAGGCACGACCCATACAGGACTGTTATAAGGGGACTTCGATTAACGAATGATTCCCTGTTCCAGCATGTCTGCGATTTGGTCATCTACTTCTTTGTCATGGATATATGGGTATGGGTAAGCTTTCCTGTAAATGGGACCCTCATGTTTTGTCCTAATAACGTGTTTGACCTTATTTGTAAAAGTCAAATTATGCTTCTCATGGTATTGGATGTCTAAATATTCATTTGTTAACTTCAAGACAGCACTTGCTTCTTCTTGATTCAAGTGGCTTGTTCTTATACAAGGATTCTCTTCAAGTTCTATATTAAATGAATATTCAAATTCGATATCAATCAGTTGTACCTCAGGGCTGATTTCCTCTTTGGGTTCATGCTGATATTCGTTCAACATGGGAAAGGTAAATTTCCCTAAGCGCACTGTTTGCTCTTCAAAATCGATGAGAGGGTTAGTGTCCCTAAGAAATTGTTTTCCTAAGAGCGCAACATACTTTGATGAAAAATCGTGTATAAAAAATACTTGTTCTTTGTTACTAAGCTTAGGAATTTTTATCTTAGCTGCATTGGAAAGGGTAGTTGGACCACCTAGTGTGTTAATTATAGTGGGAGTTTGCGCTTCCCTTTGATCAGTGATGTTTTTCTTAAGAATATTTATTGTTGATCCAGTTTCTATCAAACAGTTAAGCCACTGATTATTTATTTGGATTCTTATTACAGTTGATGGTCGTCCGAGGCTTGTGCTTGAAAATTTTCGGATATGTCCATTGCCTCAGGACCTCTTTGCTGAGCGGAATCTGATTCCCTTTTTTTTTTGCTAGGATCATTATTGTTCGGTCTGTAGTTTGTCAAATTATTTTGTGACGAGTGTCTGTCCTGCTGACCCTGATGGCTTGACTGACCCTGGGTATTACTTTGCCTATATTGATTTTGAGATCGGCTAGTTTGATCCTGTGAGCTTTGTCCAAACCTATTTGAATTATATTGCTTTTGGCGATTGGAATAATGATCGTAATTGCTGTGGGATCTGTTTCCATTATTTTGATTTGTTTGTCGTTCTGCACTTACAACTCGAGAATTATTATTCGTCTGTGCGTTATTTTCGTCAGTTTGAGGTTTTCGATTTAGTAGTGGTTTTACATTTGTTTGTGTGTTTCTCTGTTCATAAATACCTATAGCTTGTGCTGCTACTCTTAACTTTGAAAGTGTACTTATATCATACCGACACAGAGACATAAAAATTCGATCAGGTAATTTGTCGTTTATCGTGGTGCGTATGGCATCATCAAGAGCGCTTGAGTACACAATCCTAGTATTTGGTTCATTGCTTAAATGTAATTTGCTTAAAATTATGTTCGATTGGTCTTCAAGGTCTTCGATGAACTTACGGAGGCTTCCACTAAAATTGGTGCGATGTATACTCATAATTAGTTGGTGCAAAGGAACATGAGTATTATATGTATTCTTCAATCAGGGCTGCCCGAAGTTCGCTCCACTTCATATGTGCTCGACGAAATAATATTTGTTGTGCTGATCCAACGATGAGTCCCTCAATAGCACTATAATGGATGGCTTGTTGTGTTAATGAGGTGGTGGGGTACAGCTGAAAAACTTGCTCTACTCGTTTGATGAACAGTCCCAAGTACACAGTATCGCCGTCGAATGAAGAATCTGCCTGAAAATACTCCAAACGCGAGTTCGTCTGGCGCCAGCCTTTGGTATCTTACTTTTAACGGGATGTTGTTTACAATAATTCTATTAATAAACAGCTACAAATGCATCGGCAATGCTTAAAGCTTAATCAATGGTTTTAGAAATATGTGGCATACTCACGCGCTGCAATCATGATAATTAACATGTAACATATTTATAGACTGATATGGATATGTCACTTGCTATTTTTATTCCCATGGATTAAAATGTGTAGCATACTCGTACTTTTAGAAGCACGGAATTACGGTTTAAAATACATACAAAAATTATTTTTTAATTAATTAATTTTGTATATTTTATTTTTGTCTTAAGAAATGATTAAAAAAAATGTAAAACAATTGGATAGAGACAGGTTAAATAAATAAAAATAACGGTAAGAAAGAAGTTTTCCAGAATATTCGCGACAAAACCATTCCAAAGAAAATATGAATACCCTCTGACAGGGTGGGCATTCAAAGTCAGTTCTATTTTGAGTTAATAACTCATAAACGACTTATCCGATCATGACAATTATTTTTCTTAGAAACAATCTACACTTGTATACCATTTCTGCAAAATTTGGCTTAAGTCTTACCACAAGTTTTTTTTTTAAATTAAAAATCCAAAAAAGTGAAACAATTTTCCAACTTTGACTTGGATTATCAATATGTTTTAAAATTTCTTTTTTTTTTTAAAATTATGTGCGTTAAGTTCAATCTTTTAAGAACATTTCGAAAAAAAACTTTAGCTTCCTAGCTAGTCTGATGTAGAAGTGCCAGAGTTTTGGCCAAAAAATGAGATTTCTGGCCCACAGTGCACTGTAAAAACCAAACTAATTGACTAAATTCAATAAACCAACGTTTTTCGAGCTATCTTTTATTGAATTAAAGTACTTTGGTCAACAAAAATCGACCATCAAAAATTGATTTTTGCAATGCCAAATTCGCGAATTTGGGCTCTGTGCGGCGGCGTAGCGGCGGCGGCGTTCTTTTTATTGAATTAAAGTATTTTGGTCAACAAAAATCGACCATCAAAAATTGATTTTTGCAATGCCAAATTCGCGAATTTGGGCTCTGTGTGGCGGCTTAGCGAAGCGCGCCGGTTTTTATGGTAGTACATATATAAAAGTGAAAGTATGTATGTTTGTTCCTTATAGGCGTTCAAACCGCTGAACCGATCTTGACGTAATTTTCACAGTATCTCATCTCGATCAGGAAAAAGTCAATGTGTAATGTCTGTAAACCGGTTCGAAAGCGGTAAAAAACGGTTGAAAAGTGAATCAGAGCCATATATCAGGAGACATTTAAGTTA